>CM055274.1:36242815-36400334 GCA_029237695.1 Conchocele bisecta | reverse complement strand
TCCGCCTTTGATTACATCATATTATTATATGCATCGTTTCTAATGACATTTGAGATATGCTTTGAAGTGTGTGTATTCTGTGAGTGTAAAATATCATAAAATGTAAAAGTACAAACTTAAAATTTTAATACACATTGTACTTTAAAACAATTAAACAATAAAACAATGTGTATTAAATGTGTTTCCTTCGGAGGTAATTGGAAATTATTAATAAAATTTTAAGTTTTCAAAATCTTGTAAATTCAAGGGTGTTTTCGTTGAAAATAACACAGACCCGTCATTGTCTCATCCTTACACAGATGTCATTTTGTTGTTAGACCAGTGAAATATCATCAAAAATAGTTTTGAGTCCATTGTGACCCAGATATGTGTATCTAGTCAATGCAGAATACGACACGTTGTTATCAGTCAGCATGTATCAGGCAAATGCAAGGCTTGTTACCCCGACATAAATGTGACTGTGAGTGGAGAGATAGGGCCTATGGGATTTGTCGCCAGTGTAGCTCCTGTAGTCGATTTCATCAACATTGCAAAGTATACTTTTCTAGCAAAGTATACTTTGAGGGAGAAATATTTTCAATTTTAGGATAAATTTATTAATTTTTATTATACTGAATTTATTACATTATCACAGCCAATTTGGCTGTGATAATGTAATAAATTCAGTATAATAAGTCTGCATACTTTTAATCATCAAATATATGCAGTTGTTAGTTCTATATAAAATAATGCATTTCAGGAACAATAAATGATTACTCCCTCAACGTATACTTTGCTAGATAAGTATACTTTGCAATGTCGGTGAAATAGGCTACTGATCAAACAGCACTCGTGACGCCTGATAACGATCTATATTGCTTGTTAGAGTCATGACGGGTGTTTCATTTGATGGAATGGCGAAGCGTGCAGATCCAGACCAGACTGTGCGGATGCACAGGCTGGTCTGGATCTACATTGGTCGCAGAACACAAAAGCCCCATTTTTCCAGTCACAGACACAAAAGATGATGAATGACATGGCATCATGGCGTCATGACACATGTTATAAACAAATTCTATACATAATTCGCACACATACTGTTGCTACATATATCTTCCTGAATTAATTACATTTTTGGGTTAATATTCAATATTTACTCGTCACTAACTTTCACATTAAATACCATCATGCCCATTACGCCACAGATTGATGCCTATTACAACATACTCTGCACTTCTGTAATCATGATGTCATTCCGGAGAAAATGATGTCATTAAGCAGCCAGCTGAGAAGTTAACTTTTCAACACCACAGGCCTGTATAGTGGTATTGGCAAAACGTGTAGATCCAGATCAGGATCTGCACTTTTGCAATTAATTTTCATATTTTTGAGAACAAAAACACTCCCTTTTCCTAAATGGACTAGTCTGAAAATCATTTTGTGACAATTGCATTGGTTGAAAAATTAACATATCAAAATCCATTCCAGTTACTTAGGGGTGAAAGAGTTAAAGGACATTTACGAAAATTGTACATCTTGGCCCAGCCAGTAAAAATCCAGCCTATTTTAGCTTGGCGCCGCGTCGCGCCACGCCCGCATTCGGTGGCGCCATGCTGCCCCCAAAAAATGTAAATGTTTTTTTTGTTTTTTCCACAATTATTTTTATTACATTAATAGAATTTGTTCAGACCTACAGCCATTGTATATCATTATTCAACCATAAGTTTAAACTTGAAATTTGTAATATTTCAAGTTTTGTATGATGATAACATTTTCAAGAAATATTAGATGGCCACGGCCCGTATGTCGCGCCTGCCTATGCTTTGATAGTATACCCAAAAACTTATGTATGTACCAAATGTGCCGACTATATCGTGCTGTCCGCAATCGGGTGTGACAAAAATGTTGTAAATGTGTCCCTTTTTCACAGTTTTACACGCTAAAATTGCCATATTTTCTGGCCTTACCCTGCCCTCCCTTTTCAGTCCTGGAAAAACACTAACGCTCGGTCAATAGGGTTAGAATCTAATTTTTTCCTTGATGGCAGTAATGATACTGGAGAGGCTCAATGGCGATCAGTGTAGCCCCTGATCAGACTGCGCGGATGCGCAGGCTGATCAGGGGCCACACTGTTCGCCAACATAGTAAGGTCCATTTTCTCAGGAGATTGCATATTTATCCTGCTGTTATATGTGGCTGTGACTGGAGAAATTAGATTTTTGACCAGTGTAGCTGCTGATCAAATAACACACTCCTGTAGCCTGATAACGATCTATATCGCTTGTTAGAAGCATGGCGGCGGGAAGTTCATTGATTGAATGGCGAACAGTGCAGATCCTGAACAGACTGTGTGGATGCACAGACTGATCTGGATCTACACTGGTCGCAAAACACGTAAGCCCAATTTTCTCCAGTGACAGCCACATATACTGCGGAATCATCAATGGTATTTTCACAGGGAAATAAGATTCATTCTTTGTGTGTCTTTCATTAACATTGCAGAATTCGATTCTACACACAAACCTTGTCCCTGAAAGACAACCAGCGTAGACAACATGATGTGTATAATGATCAGGTCTCCATTGTTTGTCAAACATTTCTACCCCTCATTGTACGTCTTTAGCATTTTTGTATGTGAGAGTTAAATATACCCCATATAATAGTGACACAATTATTCCTAATCCTATTATTTAATCTATTTTTTTTATGTAAATATTCTGTTCTGATTTAGAGATTTTTTGGAACGAAAAATAAAAACTTTAACGCAAATCTTACGCACAGACAAACGGACGAGCCGGCTCATCTGGATCTACACTTTTACCAAAACCACTATACAGTGAGGCCTGTCAGGTGTTGAAAGGGTTAAAGAAGACATCATCATAAACTAAAGTGAATAGACAAACTTATGAATTAGATAAATTGATGGCCCTCTACAACTCTGAAGAAAGCAATTGATAGCAGCATAATAAAGATATCACCACAACAGAAAATACATGTACTAACCCTTACAACAGTTAATTTACGACAATATTCATTTCCCGCCGTTTAATGGTTAACCCTTTGAACCCGAAAGCCCACTTAGCCCGCTATATCGGTTTATGCAAACAGTGCAGATCCAGATGAGCCGTCTCATCAGGATCTGCACTGTTTGAAAGTAATTTTCATATTTTTGAGAACAACAAATACCCCCTTTTTATAAATGGAATAGTCTGAAAATCATTTTGCGATGATTGGATTGGTTGCAAAATTAACATATCGCAGCCCATTCAGTTACTTAGGGGTGAAAGGGTTAAACAGTGACAGTACCTATGTCAACAATACCGTCATTATTTTCTGACTTTCCACCTGAGCACGCTATAAATCACGACTAACTGGGTATTACCTGGGTATTCATGATGCTATCAGTTACAGGTGCACTGATATCGGAGACGATATCAAACATTATCAAACGGATAATTTAAAAGCAATAGATTGAATAATTTCACTTTTCCAGTGATGTCATCTGTACCACGTTTGGTAACATGCAGAGATACAGGTGAAGAAGAGTTGCACAAATACAAAAGAGAAAAGTTCTATGTCCCAGCAAAGGCTGAGGTCATGTAGGGATGGGAGCTCGGTTTCAAGGACCATGCACAAATATTCACCCTTGCTACCCTGAATTAAATTTTGTCGTCTGCTGGTAATGTTTTATTTGCAATATTCTCAATAAAAACTTGGTTTGACAGCGCATGAGAATCGTCTCCGCTGGAGACGATTCTCATGTGCTGCCAAAACAGGGTTTTTTGTTAAGAATTAAGGCAAAAATGAAAAACAGCAGACGACAATTTTCATCTCCCGTGTAGTGAGGGTTAACCAGAGGTGCTAGTTCACGAGCTCACCTGCTGTCTATTTTGTACATACAGTCAAACCTGTGTACAAAGTCCAGCCATAGGAAGTGAATAATCTTGCCTTTGTTCACAGGTGGTCCTTATTCGCAGGGTCATTTATATAGTAATTGTGCCATTGGGACAACACAATTGTGGCCTTTACAGCCAGGGCCCGGTTGTTCAAAACACTAGTTAGCTTAACGGACTGTTAAATCCTTAACGGACTGTTAAATCCTTAACTGAATGGTTAAAATCTCTGTAAAACAGAGATTTTAACCATTCAGTTAAGGATTTAACAGTCCGTTAAGCTAACGGATGTTTTGAACAACCGGGCCCTGGTGATTGCTATTTGGAGGTGGTCTTTAGCACAGGTTTGACTGTATAGAGATTCCGATTGCATATTAAAATACAAACCACAACAAGGTGCATGATCACGTGGTTAATACAACAACAGTGGCTGAAAGTGTTGAAATCTTGCCCACTCCAAAGTAAGTACATGTACATGTATTATTTGATATTTTCCTTAATATGAAACAGATTTTGAGGAAATATGGCGCAGCAAACGCGTCTTCATGAAATTGAAATTGACATGATAATTGAAGAACTTAACTGAACAAGAGCTGTAGGAGAACAGCATAGCTCGACTACGAGGGTTGTCGATGTACACACAGCTTGACAAAGAAGGTGGCTGCGGCCTGCATAAAAACCTTAACCAAGGTTGACTAAAAACATTAACCAAGGGATTATTGATGTACGTCACTAGGAGATAAAAGTTTTCCAAGAATGGTTGCTGTAGGCCCAGGAGTATTCCATATACAAGCTTGACTAAAAACCGTAACCAAGGGGAGATAAGTAAGTAATCCAAGGATAAAAGTAGGTCAAGGTCAAATATAGGTCAGGGATTATTGATGTACATCATTAGGAGATGAAGTTGTCCAAGTATGGTTGATGTAGGCCCAGAAGTATTCCATATACAAGCTTGACTATAAACATTAACCAAGTAATTGAAGGTTAAATGTAGGTGAAGGTAAAATAAAGGTCAGGGGTTATTGATGTACATCCCTATGAGAAAAAGTTATCCAAGTATGGTGTCTGTATGCACAATAGTATTCCATCTACAAGCTTGACTAAAAACCTTAACCAAGGTTGAGTAACTAGATGGCCGCGACCTGCATGTCGCGCCTTGTGGCGAGGCATGGACACTAAAAAAAAAGATATAGTATAACGAAAAACTTTAACCAAAAAACTTAAGCAAAAACTTTAACCGGACACACATACGTACGTACGACAAAGTGCCGACTATATCGCGCTTTCCGCAAGCAGGCGCGAAAAAAACTTTAACAAAAAACTTGACATTGACATTGGGCACAGGGGCCACACGGGAGGGGGGTAGAATGAAAATATAGATGATGATAAACACCCATGTGAAGTTTCAAGGTAATGGGCAAAGCAGTTGCAGAGATATAGTATAACGAAAAACTTTAACCAAAAACTTTAACCAAAAAACTTAACCAAAAAACTTAACCAAAAACTTTTAACCAAAAAACTTAACCAAAAACTTCAAAGTAATTTGACCTTGACATTGGGCACAGGGGCCACATGGGAGGGGGGTAGAATGAAAATATAGATGATGATAAACACCCATGTGAAGTTTTCAAGGTAATGGGAAAAGCAGTTGCAGAGATATAGTATAACGAAAAACTTTAACCAAAAAACATAACCAAAAACTTTACCCAAAAAACTTAACCAAAAACTTCAAAGTAATTTGACCTTGACATTGGGCACAGGGGCCGCATGGGAGGGGGGTAGAATGAAAATATAGATGATGATAAACACCCATGTGAAGTTTCAAGGTAATGGGCAAAGCAGTTGCAGAGATATAGTATAACGAAAAACTTTAACCAAAAAACTTAACCAAAAACTTTAACCAAAGAACTTAACCAAAAACTTCAAAGTAATTTGACCTTGACATTGGGCACAGGGGCCACACAGGAGGGGGGTTTAATGAAAATATAGATGATGATAAACACCCGTATGAAGTTTCAAGGTAATGGGCAAAGCAGTTGCAGAGATATAGTGTAACAAAAAACTTTAACCAAAAAACTTAACCAAAAAACTTAACCAAAAACTTTAACCAAAAAAACTTAACCAAAAACTTCAAAGTATTACAACCTTGACATTGGGCACAGGGGCCGCACGTGAGGGGGGTAGAATGAAAATATAGACGATGATAAACACCCATGTGAAGTTTCAAGGTAATGGGCAAAGCAGTTGCAGAGATATAGTATAACGAAAAACTTTAACGAAAAACTTTAACCAAAAAACTTAACCAAAAACTTTAACCAAAGAACTTAACCAAAGAACATAACCAAAAACTTTAACCAAAAAACTTAACCAAACAACTTAACCAAAAACTTTAACCGGACACACGTACGTACGTACGTACGAACATACGTACGTACGTACGTACGCCAAAGTGCCGACTATATCGCGCTTTCCGCAAGCGGGCGCGACAAAAACCTTAACCAAGGGGAATTAAGTAAGTAATTTAAGGTTAAATGTAGGTCAAGGTCAAATATAGGTCAGGTTGTTGATGTTCAGGGGGTTGTTGATGTACATCACTAGGAGATGAAGTTGTCCAAGTATGGTTGGTGTAGGGCCATGAGTATTCCATCTACAAGCTTGACTATAAACCTTAACCAAAGAGAATTAAGTAAGTAATTCAAGAGGAAATGTAGGTCAAGGTCAAATATAGATCAGGGGTTATTGATGTACATCACTATGAGAAAAGGTTGTCCAAGTATGGTGGGTGTAGGGCCAGTAGTATTCCATATAGAAGGTTGACTAAAAACCTTAACCAAAATGAATTAAGTAAGTAATTGAAGAGGAAATGTAGGTCAAGGTCAAATATAGATCAGGGGTTATTGATGTACATACCTATGAGAAAAGGTTGTCGAAGTATGGTGTCTGGATGCACAATAGTATTCAATGTACAAGCTTGAAAAAAAACCTTAACCAACGGGGAATTAAGTAAGTAATTCAAGAGGAAATGTAGGTCAAGGTCAAATATAGATGACGGGTTATTGATGTGCATCATTAGGAGATGAAGTTGTCCAAGTATGGTGGGTGTAGGGCTAGTAGTATTGCATATACAAGCTTGACTAAAAACCTTAACCAAGGTTGACTAAAAACCTTAACCAAGGGGAATTAACCAAGTAATTCAAGAGGAAATGTAGGTCAAGGTCAAATATAGATCAGGGGTTATTGATGTACATCACTAGGAGATGAAGTTGTCCAAGTATGGTGGGTGTAGGGCCAGTAGTATTCCATATACAAGCTTGATTAAAAACCTTAACCAAGGCGTGACGTGACGGTGACGGTGATACCGACGCCGGGGTGACAACATAAGCTCTACTTATTCTTCGAATAGTCGAGCTAAAAACAGTTGGATTATATATTAAAGGTACATGCCCACGCAGTAGGTACAAAATGTTCTTTATAGATACTTTTGTATATTCTGTAGATATGACATTTTATGGCAAAAGAAACATTCATTCACCATTACCCCACGTATTGATTGGCATTATTATACATTTTATAACAGACGTAAATTTCCACGGACATTACTATTTATTCTCTGTATTTGTTTTTTGAAGTGCAATGATCATACTTTATAATCTGTCGAAAATATTATTTTTTTACGTGACGCGTTTAATTAGTATAAATAATCAAAATATATCATGCCTCATTTGCATATGAAAATAGCCTGATACCATCGCGCGTCACTATCAGTAAAATAAATATTACTAAGTAATTACCGTAATTACCCTAAATATTCGGACACCAATATGTGAGCAAACAGTGTAGACCCAGACCAGCCTCAGACCAGATCAGGGTCTGCACTATTTGCCATTTTCACAGAATGCTTTGGAGGCCTCATTGGACAACATAATCAACTTGATAAATGTTTATGACACTTACAACAATTGGTTTTGGTGTCCGAATATTTAGGGTAATTACGGTATATCTGTATTATAGCGGGCACTTGTAATTTTTAGAACTGGTGGAATAGTGACACAATTATACACTTATTTAATTCCTATAAAGAACATTTTGTGCCTACTGAGTGGGCATGTACATGTAATGTTACCACACTAGAAGTTCCTCCTACAAGACATTAACCCTTACTAGGCTGAATTAAATTTTGTCGTCTGCTGGAAATGTTTTATTTTCAATATTTTTTTATAAAAACCTGTTTTGACAGTGCATGAGAATCGTCTCCACTCTCATGTGCTGCCAAAACATATTTTTTGTTAAGAATTAAGGCAAAAATGAAAAACAGCAGACGACAATTTTCGTCTCCCGCGTAGAGGGTTAACGAGCTCAAAGAGAAGTGTTCACACCAAATCTTCAGTTACTCCAAGGTACAATTACAGCTGTTGAACGATTTGAACTCATATTTTTGACACTGTTGAGAGGTGAACATACATACATTTCAACACATAATTCCAGCTTCTAAATTACACACATGGCTGTACGAATCATTTTCACAGCCACTTAGGTGACAAAATGTACCTTGCGAGCCAGGAATAAATATGACATTTATTTCACATGCATTGCAATAAATAAATTACATGCTCATTATTTTATGATTTAATTTGTTTGTCAATACAAGGCGGTGTCCTGCGAGTATCTCACCAATGAAGCTCAAGGCCACCAAGGTCAAGGTCACAATATGAGAATGTCCAACATTGTTGATACAAAGGTAAAGGTCACCAAGGTCAACGTCACACAAATGACACTGGGTGGATAGCCATCAATGTGGGGAAGCTGTTCATGAAGTTTGGAGATGATCTGACTAACGGATCAGGAGATATTAAATATTTGGACGTACATCCAAAATTATTGACACGAAGTTCAAGTTCAGCAACGTGAAGGTCACGGTCACCAAAATGACACTGTATGGATAGCTATCAATGTGAAGAAACTATTTAGGAACTTTGGTAATGATATGACTTAACGGATTACAATATATTCAACATGGATGTGCATATCATTACCAAAGTTCCTAAATAGCATAGCAGTTACGACCTTATGTTACTAGACCATCGATATGTCCAAACGTGTTGACACCAAGGTCAAGGTGAGCCAAATTACAATGGTTATATATCCATCAATGTGAAGAAGTTATTGATGAAGTTTGCAGATGATCCGACTAACGGATTTGGAAAATTTTCAACATTTGGACGTACGTCCAACATTACTGGCATGAAGGTCAAGGTGAAGTTGGATCGTAACCTCTCAGCTACAATTACACACTAAGTGTGCATTATGATAATGAATAGACACTGCATTTAACAATAATGAGCAGTTTAGACCATGATCAGAACTGTGCATATACAGATGATCTGGAGCTACAATGGTTGCCAAGCAATACCTATGTACGTGGACCATATAATTATGTGGGTGTTACTGGAGAAATGGGGCTTATGGTATTTGTGACCAGTGTAGCTCCTGATCAAATAACACTCTCCTGTAGCCTGATATCGATCTATCTTGTTAGAAGCATGACGGGTGTTTCATGGATGGAATGGCGAACAGTGCAGATCCTGATCAGACTGCGGATGCACAGGCTGATCTGGATCTACACTGGTCGCAAAACCCATAAGCCACAATTCTCATTGTTGGAATGGCGGACAGTGCAGATCCTGATCTGGATCTACACTGGTCGCAAAACCTATCAGCCCCATTTATCCATTCACGACCACATATAACAGACATCTCATAGCGATTAGCCCACATTCCCATTCCAGAATCGTAATACAAATATTAGGGGGCTTATAAAAACATGGCTGTCACATGGTCCAGTGGATGTATAAGTATTTGAGGAATGGCTACAGGTACTCCCAAGCTTCACTGGCAATATTGATGGCTTCCAATATTCTCCAGGCATTCAGTGACCTACTTCCGAAGGTTACAGCAGAATATGATGAAAGTAGCTTGCGGCACGACTTGATATACCGTATCTATTCTAATAGAAGCCCCATCCCTCTCCCATATTTGCAATATGTTATTTTCACATACTAAAGCCATTTAAAACATTGTTTTAAATGGCTTTTGTATGTGAAAATAATATATGTTGATCCTATTTTCAACGTTTTGATCCCCACAAATTGGACAGCCCCGGGGGGGCTTATTAGAATAAATACAGCAGATACACGTCAAATTTCTTGCGCCGGTTACTAGACGCACATGGGTTTATGCAGTATCTTATGCATGTAGCTGAAGTCGAATTCGTCAGGAATCCGGCGCCCATTTTGACGCGACACATTTTATGCGGGAGCAGAGTGAAGTACCAGTGTGAATGCTTGGTTAGTTCATTGGTTATTTGGGTCATTGATGGGCCATTGATAGCCTGACATGCTTGGTGAATTGATTGGTTGATGCATTGAAAATTTGGCTGCTTTTATGGTGATTAATCAGTTCAATATTTGATTGGATGGGTTGATTGCTTGTCTGGCTGGTTTGATTGGTTTAATGTTCGACTATTGGTTAAATAATTAAATTGAATGACCTGTTAGCTTGATGTACGATTGGGTAGTTGGGTAGACTGGCTGGCTAGTTCAAATATTGGTTGATTTAATGTTTGGTTGTTGATTTTTCATCCGTCTGATAGAATGATTGATTGTGTTGTTGGTATATTCAACAAGAGCATCGTTATTATGAGGAAAATCCCCTCGCTGGCAGACTTGATAACAAAAAATAAAGAAATAAACAAGAACTGCGTCTGTCGAATGTGGATGCCACCTGCAGCATATTTGAGAAACTGTGACAAAGTGGTTAAGTCATTTAAGTAACCTGGTGAAGGTCAAAAGGCGAAGGTCATATAAATTATGAAAAGGCAGGTGTGGCACACATACCAATGAATGAAATGTTGAAGTATTGAAGCGATTAAGCAACTTATGTAGATGATATGGCCAGTTTGAGAAACTGTGACAAACGGGTTAACCAAAATTGTTAAGTCATTTAAGTAACCTGGTGAAGGTGAAAAGGCGAAGGTCATATAAATTATGAAAAGGCAGGTGTGGCACATATACCAATGAATGAAGTGTTGAAGTATTGAAGCGATTAAGCAACTTATGTAGATGATATGGCCATTTTGAGAAACTGTGACGAACTGGTTAACCAAAATTGTTAAGTCATTTAAGTAACCTGGTGAAGGTCAAAAGGCGAAGGTCATATAAATTATGAAAAGGCAGGTGTGGCACACATACCAATGAATGAAATGTTGAAGTATTGAAGCGATTAAGCAACTTATGTAGATGATATGGCCAGTTTGAGAAACTGTGACAAACGGGTTAACCAAAATTGTTAAGTCATTTAAGTAACCTGGTGAAGGTGAAAAGGCGAAGGTCATATAAATTATGAAAAGGCAGGTGTGGCACATATATCCAATGAATGAAGTGTTGAAGTATTGAAGCGATTAAGCAACTTATGTAGATGATATGGCCATTTTGAGAAACTGTGACGAACTGGTTAACCAAAATTGTTAAGTCATTTAACTAACCTGGTGAAGGTGAAAAGGCGAAGGTCATATAAATTATGAAAAGGACAGGTGTGGACACAATACCAATGAATGAAGTGTTGAACTATTGAAGCGATTAAGCAACTTATGTAGATGATATGGCCAGTTTGATAAACTGTGACGAACTGGTTAACCAAAATTGTTAAGTCATTTAAGTAACCTGGTGAAGGTCAAAAGGCGAAGGTCATATAAATTTTGAAAAGGCAGGTGTGGCACACATACCAATGAATGAAGTGTTGAAGTATTGAAGCGATTAAGCAACTTATGTAGATGATCTGGCCATTTTGAGAAACTGTGACGAACTGGTTAACCAAAATTGTTAAGTCATTTAAGTAACCTGGTGAAGGTGAAAAGGCGAAGGTCATATAAATTATGAAAAGGCAGGCACACATACCAATGAATGAAGTGTTGAAGTATTGAAGCGATTAAGCAACTTATGTAGATGGTATGGCCAGTTTGAGAAACTGTGACAAAGTGGTTAACAGAAAAGTGTGACGGACGGACGGACGGACGGAGGACGGACGGACGGTCCAAAAACAATATGCCACCCGGCTCTTCGAGACCGGTGGCATAAAAATAAAGAAATAAAAATTAACATTAAATTTTGTGCCTTACAAACCAGGTGAACGTAAGTCCTCAGTGACCTTGACCCTGGGTGGTCGGACGTGGGTCATATGCAAAGCAAAGCACCATGCAAAGCACCATCTCTAGAAACACATTGTGGCCAAATATTATCAAAATCGGTGAAGTGGTTCATGAGTAATTATGGACAAATGAAAGGTGTTACTAACGTACGTACGTACATGGACTATTACGCCCCTCTTGCCTATCGGCGAGGAGATAATGATTGATCGGGCTGTGGGTATATTCAATTAGTTGGTTGGATTGGTGCATTGTTTAGTAGTGTACTTCTGAATCAATGAGCAAGGTTTTGCCTATTCTGTTTCAACTTACAACACTTTCTAAGACAAAGATTAATTGCTATGTTATGAGTATCCAATTTTTGATCAGTTAAGTAGTGTATCGAGTCTTGTTAATTATTAATTGGACTCCTTAATTGTGGATGTGACTGGAAAAATGGGTTTATGGGCTTTGTGACCAGTGTAGATCCAGATCAGCCTGTGCATCTGCACAGTCTGATCAGGATCTGCACTGTTCGCAGGCGCGGATCCAGGATTTCGGGTTAGGGGGGGCGTAACTATTTTGCATTACTTGACTATATTATCTATGCACGTTCGTAGACCGCAGAGCTCGGGATAGCACTAGGGGGGTCGGGGAATTTTTTCCTGCGTTCTGGCGCATTTTGGAGCAAAAAAACCCCCAATAAACAATAAATTCACAACCCGAACGTAGAAACGTGCCTTGTAACTTGTAAAAAATCTTTACTCGGCGAATTTTAGGGGGGGGGGGGGGGGGGGGGGCGCGCGCTTACGGGATTTCTGACCAGTGTAGCTTCTGATCAGTTTGCTTCTTAGAAGCATAACTAGTTTGTTTTATTGATGGCGTGGAGAACAGTGCAGATCCTGATCAGACTGTGCGGATGCACAGACTGATCTGGATCTACGCTGGTCGTTAGTGGTGCAACGATATACTGGTATACCGGTATATTGCGATATGTCATCCTGACGATACGTATCGCGGTACGGTTTTCGCGTATCGCGATATTTACACCATATTCTCGGTCGCCATCTTGTGTTAAAATAATTGTGTAAAATTATTCAAAATCATTCAAAACATAATCTGTATTATGACAGAAGTCAATATTTGTAATAAACACGCCACAATTAGATGACTAATACATGTAGTGGGTAATCTCGGGCGTCCAACACATCTGGAAGTTTTACAGCAAATTCCGTATGTAAACCGTACTGTTACCTGGGTTCATTTCCCACCCAGTGACCTAAATCTCGCTAATTGCAGGTCTGTCGAACTGTTTACAATACCATTTATTTTACGACACCCGATTGTTTGACCAAATTTGTATCACATCATTATGCGAATCATTAAAATCACGCCTACCCGCTGTGACAATAAAAGTCACGGGTCGATAGTTTCAATAATCCCCTAGCCAAACATTGCTTCTGGCTATACTATAATTGTCAGTTCAAAACATGTGTTATTCTTGTGGCGAAGTTATTTATACAGTATAGCCAATCGCTGGTAAGTAAAGGCAGCCCTTAGTGGCATGATTGACAGGTTACTGTTGCGAAAGACGTCGGCAATAGATCTATCAGCGATTGATCATGAACGAGGTAGAGTTAACTCCCTCCGAATACTCTCAGCCAGACAAACAAACACATGCAAACACGTGTTTTAACGTGCGCCGGATGCGAGTCGTTTCTGGGTCGGGCTGGTAAACATTATAAGCTGGGTCGCACGGTGGCAAACAAATTTCGTAGTGGTTTACACACATTTTTGTCAGCTTATGACGCTTTGTGCGATACCATTTCCGAAATAAAAATAGCATCCAATCGTTAGCTACGATTTTGGGTATACCCACTGAAAGCGCCACCTGACGAACCGAGTCGTGGCCTACACAGCGGATGCTTCCGCCAATGATTGCAACTTTCTTTTTCGCCGAAAAGTGTGAAAGAATTAAATACGAAATCAATATATTCTAATGCAATATCCTTTTATGCCGAAAACAAGTATTGTGTATTACATTACTAACTGTTTATTTCAACCAAATATGACTAACTCTATTGTCAGAAAACATGAAAAAGTCTGTAAATAGCACGGACAATTTCGGCGATTTCGTACCTATGTAGTTTCGTCCTTTTGCAACTTTTTCCAATCGATGTTAACGTAACCCGATTTTTATGATAATTCAGTTTGGTATTAAGTAAATATATAGAATTTATGCACATCCAAGTTCATAAACGATATGTATGTACACAGTTAAAGAGGTTCAAATGGGTGGTAACAACATATACTTTTGAGATGAAATAAAGATTTTTTTTTTCTTCAAATTCTACAATTTATTTTCAAATTCTACAATCTACTACATTTATAGAATGTTCTCATGCTAAATGGATGTGCAATTTGATCAGCAGCTACACTGGTCGCAAATACCATAAGCCCCATTTTTCCCGTCACAGCCAAAAAATGAGAGAAAAGCACTGCACACATCACCATATCACCAGTCAATTCAGACTTGAAATCAAACAAGCCACTGTATCCGGTCATTAACCCGATCAGCTGTGAAATTGCCAGGTAACGGCTGTTCCATTTACCTCCTAATATTTGTGACCAGTTGCTATTATCATTGTTTACTTGATAGAAATACAATTAGTTTGTCTCTGTAGCAGTTAATGATGTTTATGCTTGTACACAAGTATTATTGCAAGAAAAAAAACAACATTATTGCAACTAATTAACTAGTTTATTATGAAGTTTGTCCAATTCATGTAACAGCCAATTTTTACAACACATCGATTGAACATGTGTGTATTAAAATGTTTCAAACACGACCTTTACATGTCACTGGGGGTGACAGTCGATAAATATAGTACAGTAAGCATAAATTATATATTTTCTACGTTTATGCGAAGCATATTTGCTTCAAACAAACTACAGAAAGCACAAAACGTAGCCAAGCAATACAGGCGATTCATGACCTAATTTCGCCTGCACCCAGTAGCCGACGAATTTTCAGTAGTCGACTTATGGGCCGCGACTTGGATCAAGATTGATTTTTTTTGGCTCATTTTCGTGCCTCGACTTATGGGGCGGGTAGACTTATGGCTAGCAATATACGCTATACAGTTACACGATAACTATAAGTAAGAAAAAATCAGGGAAAATATGATTTTGATCACTTCCCCCTAATTTCCTCTCGTCCTAATTTCCTCTCGTCCAGAAATAATCATTAATGTCAACCGTTTCTGGGCAAAGTCCTGACCCACACAGTGTTTTGATGTGTTCTCATGACAATAATAAACAATAAAGACTGTTCTTTATCGCCTGTTTGTTTTTATTATTATTTGTTCATACATGGTATAATATCGCAATACATATTGCAATATGGGTTTGTTGTATCGCAATATATCGCAATACGGGTTTGACCGTATCGTTACACTTCTACTGGTCGTACACCCATAAGCCCCATTTCTCCAGTCACTGCTCAGTGAGCAACATATCAGTTCACTCTGTTTGCAATTCAGTTATTCAGGTTTCTTTAGTGTCATCAGCCAATATGGGTCGGGTTCGGTGGTGGATATAGTCAGGCTTCGACAAATCCACTTGGACCGCTTGTATCCGTGAGTGAATTTTCGATCTGAATGAGTGCTAATTTGAAGAGACATTATGGCATGAACATTAACCAGTAATACGCTGAATTAAATTTTGTTGTCTGCTGGAAATGTTTTATTTTCCATTTTTCTCAATAAAAACCTGTTCTGACAGCGCATGAGAATCGTCTCCACTGGAGACGATTCTCATGTGCTGCCAAAACAGGCTTTTTGTTAAGAATTAAGGCAAAAATGAAAAACATCAGACAAAATTTTCGTCTCCCGCGTAGTGAGGGTTAAAACATATACCGGTAGGAACGTATGATTTGCAATCCAATCTGGACTAGTGGAAAATTAAGAATCAAGACATGGGGAGTTCTATTTTTCGTATTTCTGCACAACATGTATGTATGTATGTATGTATGTATGTATGTATGTATGTTATGTATGTATGTTACGACAACTATATAACTGTCATGCTTATAACATGTATTATCTTCAAAAGTCTCCAGTCACTGCAGGATCTACTTTAGTCAGAAATGAGAAATGTAAAAAGTTGTGATAAGGTCAGATAATGGCTCACATAAGGCTTCCAGACACACCTGGCAAGGTGGGAAATAGATCACTCTTTTGTATTCCTTTCAGTTGTATAAATAAATATGTCGTATTGAATAATATTATCGTTATAGCAGAGTAATGACTAGAACTGAGAACAATCTTTCTAAACCAATATTGTTTTGGGCTGGATGGTGGGCGTATCACAGCCCCACTACCGTATGAAGGATTTGTATAGTACTTTACCAGTTAACCCTTTCAACACCACAGGCCTGTACAGTGGTATTGGCGAAAAGTGTAGATCCAGATGAGCCGGCTCATGACGAGCCGTCTCATCAGGATCTGCACTTTTTGCAAGTAATTTTCATATGTTTGAGAGCAATAACACCCCCTTTTCATAAATGGACTAGTCTGAAAATCATTTTGTGACGGTTGGATTCGTTGCAAAAATAACATATCAAAATCCATTCCAGTTACTTAGGGGTGAATGGGTTGACTACCTGTTCATTGCCAAAATACGCTCTGACCTTTAGCAAATAGAGGATATTTTTATTTTTTGTAACAAATGACATATGGACAGTTTGCCCCATATAAGATCAACATATGTCAAATTTGTTGCAAAAATATGATATCCTCTTTGTAGTTCACATGTATACACTCCAATCTTCCCATAGCGTGTACCGTATGTAAGAAAGAAAGCGCGTGTGTTTGTTTATTGGTGTTTAACAGCCTATCATACAGCTAAGGTCATTTAACCCTTAGAATGCAGGAACCGAAAATAGTCGTTTGCTGATAATTCATATTTTGTCTTTTCTCTCAGTAAAAACATGGTTTGGCAGCATTTTAGAATCATGGAAATGATTCTAAAATGCTGCTAAACAAAGTTTTTGATGAGAAAAATGGAAAAATATTCAGCAGCCGACACAAATTAATTCAGCATTGTAAGGGTTAAGGCCAGGTCTATACCACATCAAAGTCACTTGGCCCCTTCCCCTAAAATAGGATTATGAATAATCGTAGTACTCGCATAAGGCGACAGCTGTCACATACAAAATGCCAAAGACGTACGTAAATGAGGGCCAAACCAGGTCTCCAGTCAGGATTCTGGTCAGGATGAACCCCGATCGTTAAATTATTGCATGCTCCCACCTGCGACCCATCAACATATGTCATATTTGTTGCAAAAATATGAAATGACTTATTTAACATGTATACACTCCGATCTTCCCTTAGCATGTAAGGAAGTACCATAAGAAAGAATGTTTCACAATACAATGTTTCACATTCCTGGGTTGATCTAGTTGTATGTTACTTGATTTTTATGGTAAACTAATTCCAGCAGACACAGGAATTCCACTTGGAATATTGTGGAACATACACACATCATTCATCAGATGGTTTTGGCGTTTACCCTCCAATCTCCCAACACTGATATAATCGCCATTTAACAACTCATTTCCCGTAAATTATCTTGTCGATGTTAAGGAAAGAACACATCTGCTTCGAAACAGTTTCAATTCACTTGGAAACATGAAAAAGTAACTATTGCATCAACATGTATGTCATTGTTCGTGACAATGCAGCACTCCAGATAAGTCTTGTGTCTTAACCCTTTCATCCCTAAGTAACTGGAATTGATTTTGATATGTTAATTTTGCAACCAATTCAATGGTCATCACAAAATGACTTTCAGACTATATGAAAATTACTTTAAAAAAGTGCAGATCCTGATGAGACGGCTCGGCACGAGCTGGCTCATCTGGATCTACACTGATTGCCAATACTGCTATACAGGTCTGTGGTGTTGAAAGGGTTAAAGAGTATTACACCCCCTGATTTCTATTTCAATGTGTATTTTATATTTTTGCAAATGGATTGATTACCTCTGCTGTTGTATCATATATCACCTTTTTTCCCCAATTAAACATGATTTGGCAACACTTTAGACTCATTTCCATTGGAAATGATTCTAAAGTTCTGCCAAACCATGATTTTGCGAAAAATGGAAATGACAAATTTAATTTGAGTACATGTAATAAGGTATAATTCAGAATGGTCGTCCCTGCAATGTAGCTAGACCGATAATTTGTGTTCGTGATTGCAAAGCACAGACAAGTCTCGCCATGGTTATATATTACAGTGGAACCTCTCTAAAATAAACACCCTGAGGACCACCCAGGGTGTTTAGTTTTAATAGAGAGGTTCCACAGTATAGTTACTAATTTTTAGCTCAACATTTCATTCATAAAAAATGCAAATTACGTGCCCTTCAATTTTCCGTTTATGGTTAGTGTGGTGACATAAATTAATTGAATTATATTTCAAGAATCGCTCAATTATCCCCACAATAGCCAATTATTCTAAGCAGTCTGCAATTATTCCATCTAATTCGTGTAACGAGTAGAATTATTACCCAATGCAATGGTAAATGATGAACGTAACACAAGAACAAATTTGTCCATTGTGTTCAATTTGCAAATTCAATGGTTATCATTATGTTCAATTTTCCATTTCCATGACAAAAATATTCCGGAAATAAATTTGTCAATTAGCCTCCGCCACGGGTTATGTCAAATGGGTTGCTGGGACAAAAGGGGCTTTTGCTAGCATAGCCCTTTGCATGGTAGTGGTGAAAATAATGGCCAACAAATTCACTCTTTGAATGCTAAGTGGCAACAATATCTGCCAAACGGATTAAGAGTATATGTTTTATTTCTCTCTGTAAATATGTCTTGAAATTTCATTAGAATTGAGTCCTGAGGACTCGATCCTAATGAAATTCAGAGACATTTTCATGATATTTACAGTGAGAAATACAAGAAAATATGATGAATTGTCATCTGCTATTTTTGAACTATTTATAGCCCACAAATTTCCCAGCATGCAAAGAATTAAGAGTCTCTGTGAACAAAGTGTATGATCACGTGGTTACAACAACAACAACAATTACTGAAATTTTAAGAAGCGCCTCCGATTCAAAGTACGTATTCTAATGAAATTCCAAGACATATTCATGATGTTTACAAGGATAAATAAAAGAAAATATGATGAATTTTGTCCGCTAGTTTTGAACTATTTATAGCTCACAAGTTTCCCAGCATGCACAGAGTTAAGGAAACTATCAACTAATACTTACTTTGGCATGGGCAGGCTTTCAACGCTTGCAGCCATTGTTGTTGTTGCTGTAACCACGTGATCATGCACCTTGTGTAAATATTTCTGGGAGTTTCATTAGAATTGAATCCTCCGGATTCAATTCTAATGAAATTCCAAGACATATTCAAATTTACAGGGAGAAACATAAGGAAATATAATGAATGGTCATCCATTATTTGTTTAACTATTTATAGCCGACAAGTTCCCCAGCATGCAAAGAAACAGCAGCATATCCCACAATCAGAGACCTGGGGGCCGTTTGAAATTGGCTTGAAATTGGCCGACATGGCAGTCCCAATTCAGCGGGCCCGTTTCACTAAACTTCTTACGACTAAAATGTTCGTAAGTGCAAATTTAGGATCGTCTGGAAATATCAATTGATGGATTTACATGTATTGAGCATAGGCTGCATGTGCAGCCTATGCTCAATAAATGTAAATCCAATAATTGTTTAGAAGAAAACATTGTTAATGTCAAATTTACTGACTATCATAATTTTGCACTTACGAACATTTTAGTCGTACGAAGTTTAGTGAAACGGCCCCCTGAATTGGGACTGCCATGTCTGTGAATGAAGTCTGACACAGTCTGATCTTGGGCTACAAAAGAAAGATGGGAAACAAATGTTACCTGCTGATTTTTCATGTTCATTTTACTTCTTAATAAAAGTATGTTCTGGCAGCACATGCGAATCGTCTCCATTGGAGGTGATTATATAATTATCACCTTCAGCCAAATATATTAGCCTAATCTGTTTCCTTCTGCTTTTTCACCATTTCTCCTACCATAAATTTTATCTCCTGATTTAAATTTTCAACTCCTGATTTTTGACAATCTTAAAAATCATTTCGGAATGCAAATTTTATGACATTACTCGGCCAATTTCAAGCAATTTAATTTTGTTCCATTGCCATTGCCACACACTTGGCATAAAGTGTGGGTTTCAGAACCCTAGCTTAATGATTATTGTGTGCAATTAAGCTGACCATTGTGTCAACTTGTCATTTGTTTACCAATATTGGCAGTTGTCAGTGATAATCTGGTATATAATATTTGATAGTATCTGTCTAATATTTGATAAAAATCACCATTAACACTTCCTACGCTGGTGAAAGAAATTGCCGTCTGCTGGTTTTCATTTTTGCTTTCATTCTTAACAAATAAACTGGTTTTGACAGCACATGAGAATCGTCTCCACTGGAGACGATTCTCATCTGCTGTCAAAACCAGGTTTTTGTCGAGAAATATTGAAAATAAAACATTTCCAGCAGACAACATTTAATTCAGCGTAGTAAGGGTTAAGATGTATTAAGGAAAAAACTCCGGATTTCAAGCCAAATCACTATATTTTGTAAGTCAGTGCTGCCATGGAACTTTCACTTTATGAGGTATCCTGTGGCCAATATTTAGTCCCAGGAGACCGATAGCGTGTCTATTGTCACCAGATGGTGCTAGCTGGTTCTGGCAATGACACTTGCCTTGCAAAGAAAACAGCGTGACAAAATCACTCGACAATGAAGAGATAGGGGGCGTTTAATTTGAAATGTTCTAATCAATTTCTCACTGGTTATGGAGCTGAACTAATCTTTGCAGAAATCATGAAAATAGTGGAGAGAATTTTGACTGAAGTGTGACTAGAATATGGCAGTAATTACAGTTTAATATTTTTAGAATTTGTAGATTTTAAAATTGGAATAATTTAGTATGTGTTCTGAAATGGTATACATACTTTTAAGCCAGATACTGCTGTTCAATTTAGTTTTTAATTTTGTCGTCTGCTGAATAGATTTTAGTTTCGTTTTTTTCGATGAAAACTTGATTTGGCAGCACTTTAGAATAATTTCCAAATTATATTGATGGGTGACTGTGGAACCAGTCTGTATACAGTTTTAACAATTTCAACCCCACAGGCCATTATTGAAAGCAAATATGTGCAAACACTGTAGGGACAGTTGTGCCGGGTCGTAACGAGCCCCTTCATCAGGATCTACATTGTTTGTCAGAATTACGATATTCAGGTTTTTGACCATATTTCTGATTATTGGAATGGCATGAAATGGTGTTTAACATCACACCAACACAAATTTGAACAGCTCCAAAAGTGATCATGAGAAATCAATATCAGATATTTAGGGATGAAATTGAAAATTCCGTATGGAGTTTAGAGGATCCTGAACTGCAGATAGCCGCTATTCTCACACCCATAAGTGTGTTGGGGAAAGTGATAATTCAGTGATCACAGAATCTACAAGATTCTCCCGTAGCATGTATATATGGGTACTTTACATTCAGATCACATGCACCATCCCCATCGACTGATCTAGACAAATGACCAAACAACTGTCCCTAACCCTCAGAATGCGGGAAACAAAATTGCCGTCTGCTGTTGTTTTATATTTTGTCAATTTCTCAATAAAAAAACATGGATTGACAACACTTTAGAATCATTTCCATCGGAAATGATTCTAAAGTGTTGTAAATCCATGTTTTCGGTGAGAAAAAATGAAAATAAAAATCAGCAGCAGACGACAAAATTTAATTTGGCATTATCAGCCCTAGAGTTGACCGCATGGACACAGGCTTCCAGTGGTAAGATGATCCGCCCTCTGTCAATATTATGAAGAGAAATGGTCACAGAATTGACCCCAGTGTCAAATAATACTCAATCATAATGAATTCCAGCCCGCACAACGGATAAGCAGAATGTCTCCAGCAGCCAGACTGGGCGTTGTCTTTGTTGGCTCAATGTTGCAATATTGTGATGGCAGGACTCGTACTGCAACCACGCTCATGTTTCACCGTCACATGTCACCCGTTCTATCAATTATGCATCAAACAAAACTAGAAAATGTGGTCTGTCGACACACTGTCGTCGGCCCCTACAGGTGATTTGAAACTCTTACAAAAACTTCCAAAACAAAACTGGACAGACAGACAGATGGACAGACATGGTGAAAACCTATAGGTGAACGTGCCAATATTTAGGGTTAGTATGGCTGTGTACTGGTTTAATCACAATAACAATGTATTTGGATACAATTTGTTTTGGGAAACCCCTATTTAATAGGTCTATTACGGTATCGCAGGCCAATCAATCCATGCAAAAGTAGAACTGTCATTGCAAGACACATCTCACATCCAAAAGTACCTGAGGGCCGTTTCACTAAACTTCGTACGACTAAAATGTTCGTAAGTGCAAAATCATGATAGTCTGTAAATTTCACATTAACAATGTTTTCCATTAAACAATTATTTGATTTACATTTATTGAGCATAGGCTGCATATGCAGCCTATGCTCAATAAATGTAAATCCATCAATTGAAACTTCCAGAAGATTCTAAATTTGCATTTACGAACATTTTAGTCGTATGAAGTTTAGTGAAACGGGCCCCTGTTTCCTTGGCAGCATTTGTGTAATGGACTTTGATATAATTTTCAAAAAAACATACTTTGACAGAATAATTTTATTTTTTATGCTATTTATATAGTGTTGTAATTTAAGCATGTTTTTATTGAGAAAGAAGACAAAGTATAAAATAAGAGTGACGTCTATTTTTGGTTCCCACATTAATTGTATGGAATAGAAACACACTGGTGTATATATAAGTCAGTAGTAGCACTGTAATTAGTATACCAACCAAAGTCAAAGTAGGATCAGACTGCATGGACTGAAGAAATGGGGCTTATCAGTTTTGTGACCAGTGTAGCACACTACATCAATGAAACACCTGTCATGCTTCTAACAAGCTACAGTCGAACCTGTGCTAAAAGCCACCAATAGCAATTATCTGTCTATAGAAGCCAAGTTTTTGTTTTCCCAATTATTCAATTACTACATAAATGAACCTGTGAACAAAGTCCAGATTTTTCCCTTCCCATGGCTGACCTTTATGCACAGGTTTGACTGTATATATATCTTTATCAGAATGCAGGAGTGTGCTATTTGATCAGGAGCTACATTTGTCACAAAACACATAAGCCCCATTTCTACAGTCACAGCCACATATATTCCCATACAGTGCCAGAATCATGATGAGCCATTTTAATCAAGACAGATGAGGCCGGGGTGACCTGATGCTCCAACCCTACAATGGCTGCCACTGGTATTAGCTTCGTTAATCAAGACAAATATTCCCTCACACTGACCCACCACCTCTGGCTCCTGTTCCGTTCAGGGGCAAGTATTATAGGCCATGATCATATGTGGCTGTGACTGGAGAAATGGGACTTAAGGGACTTGTGACTAGTGTAGCTTCTGATCAAATAGCACACTCCTGTAGAATTATAATGATCTACATGTATATTGCTTACTAGAAGCTCAACGGTTTTTATAATTGATGGACTATGGCGACCACTGTAGATCCTGATCAGACTGTGCAGATGCACAGGCTGATCTGGATCTACTCTGGTCGAAAAACCCATCGGCACCATTTAACCAGTTACAGCCACATATTGTCTAATCAGTATAGCTTCAGCTCGGTCAGTGCTTATGAAGCCTATATAAGATCTAGATTGTTTGTCATTTGGGACCGGGTATGGAAGGTGTCGAGCCAATTCCTACCATTAACCCTTTCAACACCACAGACCTCTATAGAGACAATGTTTGCAAACAGTGCAGATACAGATGAGCCGGCTCGTAACGAGCCGTCTCATCAGGATCTCCACTGTTTGTTAATAATTTTAAACGTCGTACAGATTACCCTTTTAGAAGAATGGGATAATTTGAATGAACAAAATTAATGAAATAGCGTGAAACATTGGCATGAAACATCCTATTAAGTTACTTGGTGTTGAAAGGGTTAAACATAAGCCGAATCGAATCAAATCAAGTCATTCAGGTGTAGTAAAAACCACTAGAGAACAGGGAGCCGTTTCACTAAATTTTGTATGGACTAAAATAAAAAGTTCGTAAGTGCAAAGTTTAGGATCGTCTGGGTAATTTTCAAATTGATGGATTTAAACATTTTAATTGAAGCTGAGGCTGCATGATGCAGCCTATGCTCAATAAATGTAAATCCAATAATGGTTTACAAGAAAACATTGTTAATGTGAAATTTACAGACTATCGTCGTAAGTTTGCACTTACAAATTTAGTTGTACAAAGTTTAGTGAAACAGCCCTCGGATGAGATACTGATGACCCAAACAATCACCATGTTATCTATACTTTTGTACCATTAAAAATATTCCTATATCACTTTCTACAGTGTGAATGCACGGCACTACATTGTCTTAATTGGACATACGTTTTTAAAATTCACGGTAACATGCATACAGCTGCACAGGTTTCGCCAAAAAAAGTTCATACACACTATACCAACAGATATATGTACATATCAAATAGACAACAGACAGTTTTCTTGATAAAATTAGAAGCAATTCACTAAATTTTTGTTTGCGTTTGTGGTTCAATATTCACCATAAATACAAAATGCATGGCCTATACAAGTAAATGTCACACAAACATATAATTATATCCCTGTCACTGGAATGAAAATACGTGAATAAAATTAACCCATTAAATATGGAATTCACTTTTATGTGTATACAAATTTTGCAATATTCCTGTTCTACTTTCCCAACGAAAGTATATGTTGTAACCACTCATTTGAACCGTCACCAAGTATAATTTTGATGAAAAATATATATATATATTTTTTTTTCTGTCAGAAGAATTTTGTATCTTCAGAATGTAATTGGCATAAAGATCATCTGCAGTAGCTGTCATATGAAACGTGAGCCAAACACAATGACCTTTACGGACTGGCCGAGAGGCAGGGGAGGGCAACCTGAATAATTCATATATGTCAAACCACCCCTCCCCACCAAATGTTGGCCAGCGTCCCCCACAGCCCGTGCCATACGCCAGAGACAAAAGTGTGCGTGTTTATAATTTTACCAATTATAGAACTGTCATATGTGGCTGTGACTGGAGAAATGGGGCTTATGGGATTTGCGACCAGTGTAGATCCAGATCAGACTGTGCATCCGCACAGTCTGATCAGGATCTGCACTGTTCGCCATTCCATCAATGCAACACTTGTTATGCTTCAAAAAGGGTTATAGATCACTATCAGTTCACAGGAGTGTGCTATTTGATCAGGAACTACACTGGTCACAAATCCCATAAGCCCCATTTATCCAGTCACAGCCACAGATTGGAAACAATAGGAAATGGGCATCATTAGTTACAGTTATCCAAATTAATGGAAACATTAGCTGACCAGACACTCCAATAGTGACCAATAGTGACCAATAGTGACCGGCAGTGTGCATGCACACAAATGCCAGACAGTTCTCACTGACATGATTACAGTGTCAATGTTGAATACTGACATTGTCAATTTCACGTTCCATCTCACCTACGGATATTGTATTATTGCATGGCTTACAAACATTACGCAAACACGTCTTATTTGGAATTAATAAATCACTGAACTACTTTCGGCAAGGGAGATAATCAATATCACGCGAACTATTTTCATACGAGCCAAGCGGATTGTTGTTCTGTTTATGATTACGATATATAGTTTTAAGCTATCTCCTGTGATATATAATGATACATTACTTTGTTATGTTATGGGTACTAATACATGTTGTTTCAATAGCGTATCTCTGTAACGGTATTGTTGTAGATGGAGTTGCAAATAATTTAATAATTATTACGTTCAAATGGTGGCGTAATACTGATAGCACTTCTTTATAACTGTGATTGTCATAAATGGCGCAACAGTCGTGAGGTTAAGGTCGCCGACTTCAATGATTTAATTACCGATTCCCGAAAGGGTCGGGGGTTCAAACCTCGACGTGGTATAAAAAAAAATTCTCCATATATATTATTTTTGTGATTTTAATATTTTCACAATTTTATGATTTTAATAATACCTATAAATTGATAGAAACTTACCAACAATTAAAGTGTCTGTCTTTAAGTAATATATACACAGACAGTTTGTTACTGATGTTTTAAGTTTAATGTAATATATACACAGACAGTTTGTTACTGTTATTTTAAGTTTGAGGTACTGTCTATACTGTCTATACCATATAATGTTTTACTGTCCCAAAATCTTTTTTTTTTGGCTGTCACAATTAATTAATTTTCGGACAGCAAACATTTTTTTATGAATTTGAAATAATTATTGTCCTCCATCTGCTCACAACACTGTTCGAACTGCGCCTGTGGCTACCACGACCAGAATTCACTGGCCGCAAACACAGTAGCCATCGGCGTCTATTTATTAAATTATTATTTTGTATTTTATTTGAATTCCGCGTGAACACTGCATTTTGTGTCAACACCATTTACAGAAAATATTGGTGATTTTCTAAACGAATATCGGAGAAATGCGGCTATATATTTTGTCAATTTTCAACACCATTTACGGACAAAAATTACTGATTTTTTAAAACAATATCGGCACAACTGAATACGGTGATAGAATTTTTGTCAACTTTTCAACACCATTTACGGAAAATATTACTGATTTTCTAAAAACAATATCGGCGAAGGTGTACTGAACTACTCTTTATTTTATAATAACCAGCCGTCTAATAGATCTGTGTATAATCGAGAGTATATCGTTAATTGTCATGTTGTCTTCGACAGTGAGGTGTTGCGGCACACATCAAAACGACACGTCAATTTCAAAACATTGCTAAGGGTCACAGCTGTGTGGTGTCATCAGATCAACACCTCGTCACACACAACTACGCATTATCGATTTTTTCCCACACAAAGCGACGTGTATTTACAACTAGATCTGTGTAATGTGTCGGGTGTAGCCAAAGACCATACATAAATTCGTAATTTAGTGACAGATGTAGTCTTAAAATATAATCGATTTTCCTTAAATTTACGTCCGCATGTTGACAGATATTTCAGAGCAGACGTCATCGTAATTTGCCGTTATTTATTTCCGAAATTAACCATATATTCTGTAAATGGCGTTGAAAGTTGACAATAAATTAAGACCAGATCAGTACGTTAAATCGCTATCGACGACAACTGACGATCCGATGAGAGAGTAATACCGTTTAAGCGTATCCAATGTTAAATATACATCGTTATTTTTTTTATGACTTTCGTAGTTTTTACCGAGAAATTCAAACCGTTTCAATTATTGGGGAACATAATATCATGATTAGCACATCGTTTCACTAAGCGGGGGCTACTCAGGAAATGGGATCACAAAAGGTCTATTGTTTACACTGGATTAATGGCGGCCTCCATGAGGTCTCAGGTAAATCTTATTTTTCAATAATACGACTGTGGTTTCTTCCTTTTCCCCTTAGTGATAACCATGTTCCAGCCGTTAACACTTATTTAGCAACATTACTTAATATGTAGTTAGTCTGAACATTCTGCAGAGAAATCTGAATTGGACGGAATCGAGCGTTGTTTAAACTTAGTCCGGTTCATATGCACAGGTCAAAATATGAACTGAAAATGGCGCTTTGTGTGACAGAAATCCGTACGCGGACGAATAAAAAAAATATTTTGTTATAAATATCACATACAGCCAAACAGCGGTAGCATCTACTGTTTTAATAATATGCATACATATTGTAATTAATGTTTAATAGCGATATACTTATGAATAATATACGATACTATGGTTTATACTCCAGCACTATGTTTTTAGGCTGTGTGATTTGCCTGAATATAAACTGGATTAATTAATACTTATATTCATGCGCTTCATGACAACATCATTACATTTAAAATATACAAAATTACTTAAAAGGGAAAGGTACCGATATGATACATTTTAATAATATAAATGAAAATACACATTACAATCGCTTACAACATAAGTTATTGATTGAAAATAGTCACTGCATCGTGACCTATTTGACCGCATTACCTATTGCGCGGCAACCTCACCAAACCCGCTGTTTACATAGGTAACCGTGGGTTTGGTGAGGTAGGCTCGCTAATACAATGTTTGCGTAATGAAGTAAAAATAACAAAATAGTAGAAAACAAAATTGATCAGTGCAAGTATTAGTGACTGATAAATACAGAAGGGTGTCTGAGACCCAAGTTTAGATCAGGGATTCTTTGTTTTGGTAGTTAAATTAACCAATCAAATCTTAACCCTTAGACCGCTATCTTAATGTTTTTGTCGGCCGCTGTTTATATTCTATTTTCCATTTTTATCATCAAACAGCACTTTAGAATAATTTACAACATGGTTTGACAGCAATTCAGAATCATTTCCATTGGAAATGATTCTGAAGTGCTGTCAAACCATGTTTTGATTGAGAAATAAGGCAAGATATAAAAGCAACAGCAGACAACAATTGTTGTGAGTAGCGGTCTAAGGGTTAATATGTTTCTTATTTCACCTGACAAGTATAAATTGTGATCACCATTTGAACCGTCTCGTCGAGACGGCTCAAATGAGTGGTCACAACATATACTTTCAATAAGAAATAAGACAAATAAAATATTTATTAAATTATTTCATATACTGTATTTCAAATGATCCATAGCTGCTTGGATAGTAAGCTAATTACTAGACATTCGAGCAGCTTCCCGTCTTACCCTGGTGGCAAACAAAACATCTCGATTAAGACGAAGGGTGCTATTAGTTGTATGATAGCCGTTATCAATTTCACTTTCCCAATTATGACTTCCCAATATTAATAATGATTAATGGTGGCATACCATTCCATTATGTCTCCACGGAAATGGCAGGAGCCGAGCATGTATCATGTTCTCCTGACTTTTCACCCTTAGACTGCTGAGCACGAAAATTGTCGTCTGCTGATGCTTTATATTTTTTGCCTTCTTTCTCAATAATGACATGGTTTGATAGCACTTTAGGATCATTTCCACTGGAAATGATTCTAAAATGCTGTCAAACCATGTTTTTGATGAGAAAAATAAAAAATAAAAAATAAACAGCAGACGACAACATTTAATTTGGCAGTGTAAGGGTTAACCTATTTCATGCTGCGAGAAAACACACACCGTAGTGAACCATTTCCCATTTAGCTGAAGGAGAAACTGTTATTTGTCTTACTTCTCCAAACTGATATATTGATACTAGAATTTGAAACGTCTGGAGTGGTCACATAGTTTCAGAGAAATTAGAAAAAAAACATTATTAACTAGAAATGTGTCATGTCGGCATACAAATGTCCCCGATGGCAGCCAAATAAAATGAGGGCCAGAGAAGCGTGGATTTGTCACAGCATGAAATGAGATCAGAGCAATGGGTGTGTGAAATATCAAGCAGATCCATGCAAGGAAACAGACATTATATGTATACCAGAGTTTCAAACGCACCAAGTATATGACCTTGACCCTGGGCTTAGCAGGGGCAGGACGATTGTGGATATGTCACAGGGTGGTAGAGGACCATTAGAGCAATGCGAATTTGAAATATCAAGCAGATCCGTGCAAAGAAACAGAAATTATAAGACATTTACCCGAGCAGTAAGGTTTTGAATGCCTCAGGTATGTGACTGTGACACTGGGTTTAGCGGGGGCAGGACGATTGTGGATTTTTCACAGGGTGGTAGAGGACCATTAGAGCAATGCCAGTGTGAAATATCAAGCAGATTCGTGCAAGGAAACAGAAATTATAAGACATTTACCCAAGCGTTCAGGACATACGAGACGTATGGACGCCGGTAACTCTATATGCCCCCCTCTCACCATTCGGTGGCGGGGGCATAAAAGATCATCATGTATTTTCTAATGAAGGTCACTTTGTGTTAAGTGGGTTAATATTTTTATGCTTTAGGTCGTGGTACAGCTGGAAGGTACCGGGATATACTGTTTGGACTGTGTGTCCGTCCGTGTGTGCATGTCCGTCCGTGTGTGTCTGTGTGAGTGAGTGTTCAGTTAAGAAGTTTGCCAGAATTTCTCCAATCTGCTACTGGGAGCACTAATGTCTGCTGACCAGACACATGTTCTTGTTTACATCTATAGCTACCTCATACTTTCTAGCTCTGTGTCACATTCTAGGTTTTACAATATTTCAAAATGGTAGCAATTTATTTATTAGTGCGGAATAATGTAATTTAACCCATTACATTCGGAATATACCTTTACGGGTATGAAATATTTCATTTTTATTTTTCTTATTTCTTAATGAGAGTATATGTTGTGACCACTCATTTGAACCGTCTCGACGAGATGGTTCAAATGGTGGCCATGACATATACTTCTAAGCACATATAAAGAAAATATTTATAATTTTTCAGAAACAAAATGACATATCCTCAGCATGAAATGGGTTAAGCCAAAATGATACTACAACAGCGATGTGCTGCCATGACGTGACTCTGATGACTAATACAGTCATGCTCTTGGAAGCTCCACCTCCAAAATACTATTATGAAAACAAATTAATAAACCGACAATGAAAATTTGCAACATTTGAATGACAAAGAACAAGTAGGATGTGACAAAGAAAATGTCACGCTAAGCATAATAAATAGTGAATTAATCTCTATGAAATTTGAGAACGACACAGCATCCAATGAGAGGGTAGCCCCATGACTTCCAGGCCGTAATCATGTGACTCGATGGGGGCAATAGCTGTCTCACTGACCGCTAATCTGTCTGGTCATTCAAAATCGCCATGGTTAATAATGAGTTATGGCCAGTTGACAATGACAATGGTTAATTTTGAAATGACCACACACTGGAACTGCTGGGTACCCCAAGAGATTGTGTTCATGCTTTCCAGGGTTATTATGACAATTAATTTTTGCAAGGTTCTTTTTCTGAATAATTTGATTAAAGCTTATGTGTGGCTGTGACTGGAGAAGCAGTGTTAGAAGATGTGTTAGAAGCATGCCGGTTGTTTCAGCGATTGAATGGCGACTAGTGCAGATCCTGAACAGACTGTGCGGATGCACAGGCTGATCTGGATCTGTACTGGTCACAAAACACATAAGGCCCATTCACAGCCATATATAAGCAGTTCATTCATTATTATTTCATAAAATAATCCATAAAGATTTTGGTGTGACCACTTGTTTGAACCATCTCATTGAATGGTGACAACATATACTTTAATTGATGAAAATGAACCAACAAAAATGAGATGGTTCAAACGAGTGGTCACACCATATACTTAAATTTAGAAATGACGAAACTTGGAAATAGCTTCAATACCAATGAATTAGTAGCTCAGGGTATGAGATCACATGGTCTATTGTTTTGTCTGGAGTAAAGAGGTCTAAGGTCTTTTTCATCAATACGACTACGGTTTCTTCGTTTTAATGATGACAATGTTCCAGCCGTTAACACTACAAGTCCACCAATATCAAATTTAGCAGCATTACTTATGTAGTTTGCTATAGCATAATATAGCATATTAAGATGAATGCATGTATGAAATATCAATGCGCTCCCTGAAAACAGAAGTAAAACAAAATTTAACCCAACGTTAAGTTTATAAACGCACTACTAAGTTGGTGATTTTCTACAGCATGATGGCTATTCACATGAGGAATGCATGTATGAATGTGCTAAGTTTGTGACCTTGACCTTGGGGAAAGGGGTGAGGGGTGGGTCATGGATTTGCTGTAGCACAATAGAGGATCATCAGATGAATGTATGAAATATCAAAGCGTTCCCTGTAAAGAAACAGAAGTTACACAACATTTACCCCAACGTTAAGTTTATGAACATGCTAAGTTTGTGACCTTGACCTTGGTGTAAGGGTTGGGTGGTGGGTTGTGGATTTGCTACAGCATGATAGAGGGTCATCTGAGGAATGCATGTATGAAATATCAAGGTGTTCCATGAAAGGAAACAGATGTTATAAGACATTTACCCGAACGTTAAGTTTATGAATGTGCTAAGTTTGTGACCTTGACCCTGGCGTAAGGGTTGGGTGGTGGGTCATTGATTTGCTACAGCATGATAGAGGGTCATCTGAGGAATGCATGTATGAAATATCAAGGCGTTCCATGAAAGGAAACAGATGTTATAAGAAATTTACCCCAACGTTAAGTTTATGAATGTGCTAACTTTGTGACCTTGACCTTGGGGTAAGGGTTGGGTGGTGGGTCGTGGATTTGCTACAGCATGATAGAGACAGGACCACAGTTTAATGTCTCATCCGACAGACCAGTGGGATGGAAATACTTGTTCGTATTGTTCACGCCTAGGGCGAGGCCTGAAATAACAATGTCTGATATTGAAGTCCAATGCCATATCTTTTATGCCACGGCCTCATCCCTCATTGTTTCAGTAAAACCAACAAGAAGGGCAGGAGGGTTTGCATGTCCAAGATGTAACGAACAAAGGCGACAGTTTAAACTAACAGTCGTTAAATACATCCAGCTAGGCACCATTATAGTTTTGATTGACAATTAACATTCACAGACCACACAAATACGCCAAATTGAAGAAATGAGAAAAATGCAAATTTTGCATGACAACATGGAAGGGGGCCATTAGAGCGATAATATGTGACTCAGGAATCAGGGAAGTTGAGTTACTGAGTTTTTCTTTCATTTTAACTCATCGTATGCAGAATACGACTTTCGCAACGGGTGGAATCGGTCAACCATTTCGACACTACACACCTCTTTCCTAGTATTTACAAACAGTGTAGACCCTGATGAAACGGCTCGTAACGAGCCGTCTCATCAGGATCTGCACTGTTTGTGGATAGTATCTGATTTTTTGAAGAAAAAAACACACATTTTCTGATTAATGGAAAGTTTTGAAATCCTACATGGATGGATCCATACCAGTTACTTAGGGGGTGTGAAAGTGTTCGATGCCATGACTACCCATTTGGATTGTCTGAATGAGATAATTATTTCAAATGGTGGTCACAGCATACACAGTGCAGCCTCTCTACAACAGCCACCCAAGAGAAGACAATGCGGCTGTTGTAGAGGTGGCTGTTGTAGACAGGTGGCTGTTGTAGAGAGGTGGCTGTTGTAGAGGTGGCTGTTGTAGAGAGGTGGCTGTTGTATGAATGTTATCCCATTACATGCGGAATACACCTTTACGGTTATGAAATTTTTTAATTATTTTATTTTTATTTTTGTTATTTCTCAGTGAATGTATTATGTTGTGACCACTCAGTTGAACCGTCTCGTCAAGACGGTTCAAATGGTGGTCACGACATATATTTCTGAGCTCATATAAAGAAACTATTTAGGACTTTCCACAAACAAAATGGCGTATCCTCAGCATCAAATGGCTTAAAATAGAAGGCAAATGTCCATTTGGGATGTAAAATATTGGCTATTACAGAGGGGGTTGTTGTCGAGAGGTGGCTGTTCAGGGAGGTTCAACTGTACATATTTATATAGCTTTCTTTTTTTCCTTTTCAAATAGATCTAAGGGCAGCATGGATGTGTGAATTTGTCTTATGTACCAAAATATCCAAGTAATCCTTCAAGGAATAGAAAAGTATGACAGAATTGAGACATTCCAGAAAAAGTTCAAGATTGTGACGGTCCAAAGGTCAAGGTCATATTAAGGGCAGCATAGGTGTGTGACATTTATGCACCAGTATGATGTACTGAAATATGAAAGTAATCCTCCATGGTATACAGAAGTCATGACAGAATTGAGAAACACAGCATCAAGGCTAATATGTTTTGACTGCTCCCGAATGACCATGAGATAACTGTTTTATTACCCAACCTGTAATACACGTATACTGTATGGGATACAATGAACGTGAATCTGGTATGGGGTGCATCGACTGGCCGTAATAAATTACGTTGAATTTTATGATGTAATCTTCGACAAAAATCATGATGCGAGTATCATACGCCGTCAGTTATTCGTGGATGTTGGGAACCAGCGATCATGTGATACACTCGCCAAAATAATGAGAGGGGAATAGTTTTGACAATTCCACAGGCAGGCCAAACTATCACCCAGGCACATGAAACTGTTTCCCAGACACGTTAAAATCCAGGAAATTAGTGAAAACCATGTAATATCAACTGATAAAGAGAGTTGGGTAATAATATAATATTTGTGACCAGCGTAGCCCCAGATCAGACTGCGCATCTGCGCAGTCTGATCTGGGGCTACGCTGTTCGCCATTGAATCACAGAAAACTATTGACCTCTGACCCACGGTCAGTGGGAGGAGACGAGCAAATCAACGCGTGATTGATGCGGCAATACGGATATCGCATGCTGACACGGCATATAGAAAGTTCCATGATCGGCATATAGAAAGTTCCATGATCGCCATGAAAATATGATACGATCTCGAGAGTGCTATCTAGCTATTGTAATATATTATTTAAAAGCAGGAAGTAGCAGTAGTATAGACTATATATAGCTAGTAGTAGTAGCATTCACACAGACTGATCAGTTTGTTTGTTTGTATGTTGGTGTTGAACGACCTATCAACAGCTAAGGTCAGTTAAGGCCTATTCAACCTGCTGCGTTGGGGGAAAATCCCAAAATCAGAACGGAATATTTACATCGAAAAAAATAATATATTCAGCCCTGAAATTAGAATAACCTGACCTGGTGCCAGGTTCATACCACACCAGTCACTTGCCCCCTTCCCCTAAAAGTAATAGGTTTATGAATAATCATATTACTCATATAAGGGGTATAACCAGATTCAACTCTCACATACAAGAAAGCCAAAGACATACATGAGGGCAAAACCTGGTCTCCGGATTCCGGTAAGAACAAATCCTGATTGATAAATTACCCATAACATGCTCCCACCTGCCACCCACCACAGACTGATCAGGGTATATATTATTAACTCTTTGCATGCTAGCGGTGAAAATATCCGCCAAACGAATTAGGAGTATATGTTTTATTTCTCTCTGTAAATATCTCTTGAAATTTCATTAGAATTGTGTCCTCTGGACACAATTCTAATGAAATTCCAAGACATATTCATGACATTTATAAGGAGAAATAAAAGAAAATATAATGAATTGTCATCTGCTATTTTTGAACTATTTATAGCCCACAAATTTCCCAGCATGCAAAGAGTTAAATATAGTTCAATCATTCATGGTAGTTCGAGTATATAATTATACTGGCTTGAACAGGATATCAGCTATAGAAAAAATCCCAACCGCATCACCTTGAAAACACCACAACCTACAATATTGATCAGCATGTGCAAGTAATGTGCAGAGAGGGTTAATAAGTACAATAATAACCCTCATTGATTGCCCTCATTTCTCGACCAATGAAAGTAGAGCATTTCATCTCAATTAATCGCAAATTGCCACGCTTTCGCCAATATGTATTCAATTAAATAATTAAATTAATAATTAAATGTTGTAATAACTCAAGTTATATTTAGAACAATGCTGCCCTCCCAAGTCAAACTGCAGTATCTGTTAAACTGCAGTATCTGCACTATGATGCTATGCTGACCCTGTGCAATCATCCCCACCTGGGGATGATTGCACAGGGTCAGCATAGCATCATAATGCAGATACTGCAGTTTGACATGGGAGGGCAGAATGTTGTAATAACGGGCCTCGCCTTGTTGACGTAATTTCCAGTGACGGGCACCATGTGTACCATGTGTCGATTCAGTGTCAAACTGCCAATCACGAAAAAGTATCGTAATTTGAAAACACGTTTCTGGGCAGCGCTCCATTCTAATAGACACGTGCCTGCAATAGGGCGGGGCAACCAATAAGTTAGTTATAGTTCACATATTGAATTTTTAATAAACTAATTTCTTCGTTCGGTCAAAATTAATTTATAAAATATTCAATATGTGAACTACATGTATAACTACAGTAGAACTTCGATAACTAGAACAGGTCTGGCTCGAACACCATGGAAAACTCGAACTGGTTCGACAGTTCCGGCAAATTTCCTATATAATTCATGTAATAAAACACCTTAAACTCGAACTATGAATTAGTCGAACAGTCGAACCTGTGGATTAGTCCTGTGGACGGTCAAACAGTGGTAATTACCGCTAATAACTCGAACAGGTAAGTCTGTGATCAGCTGTTTGTCTAACGAGTGCGAATTTCACCATTGCGGGCGGTCGCGTTGAGTAGTTTCCCTTGACGCGGGATGACATTAAATCACGAATTGCAAACAATAGCGGCGTGAATTACGGCGTTATGATGTCCACGCTAATTAAGTGATTTGAACAAAATTCATTTTATGTAATGTTTAATTGGTCTGTTGAGCGACTATTGACACATTTCTTTGTCTATCGAGTGAATAATGCGTGCTTAGTTTGTGAATAAAACGAGACGAATTCGAGCAATCGTCATTCTATGACAATTATGTCTGAGAGTACACTAGTATCTGAGCAACTTGGCGAAGGACCTGGTCTAACCAGGGGGATACCCGAGTCAGAAACAAATACTGGTTCTGCCGAGCAATCTAAGGAAGGACCTGGCAACAGGGGGATACTTTGATCACATCGGTCATCTCATATATTCACATAAGTGATTTTATTGACTGAATGTGACAGTACATTTTTGAAATTTCATTCCCTCGAACCATGCATCGCTCGAACTCAAACTCGATTCCGTTGCCGGTTCGAGCGATCGAAGTTCTACTGTATTACTAAATATTCGGTCACAATTTGCTTTGGGAAACAATCCTAATACATTGTTATTGTGACCAGAGCTCCAGATAAGCTGCGTATTTGCTTAAATACCCAATTAAAATTGCCAAAAACCCAATTGAAATCAAGAGTAGCGAGTATCAAAAAGCAATTACAATTTTGTGGTACATTTATCATGCTGCAGAAAACAATAAACAGACCACAAATATAGTATATTTTAATTATTTTCCATGAAAACACATCCAAGGAGACAATTCTAATGAAATGCCAAGACATGTTTTCAATTTGAAGCAAACTATTGATGTATGTTGATGTGTAAACAGTAGTGTGATTTTATTTTACCCAACTAGAAATGGACGCTTGTCGACAAGCGCATGTGTATCCCCCTCCCCAGATACACAAGTAGTTTGAAAAAAGGGTGTTCGAGTTATGCTCCGGAGACAAAATCAGTGACGGAAAAACAAAGGGAGATAACTAAAGAATTAGTGATGCAAGAGTTGTCATTCTTGCGGGACACACCTTTAGGGTCGTGGTTCTATGCATGTGTGAAGTTTCATGAAAATATTCCAAAGGGTGTTCGAGTTATGCTCCAGACACGAAATCAGTGCACGAAACAACAAAGGGAGATAACTAAGAAATTAACGACGCAAGAGTTGTCATTCTTACGTGCGACACGCCTTTGGGTCGTCTTCTATGCATGTGTGAAGTTTAATAAACTAGAAAATGTGTTCATAGAACACGGATGTCCCACATATCGCTTTGATAATAAATGAGGCCAAATTGCAAGTCAAAATTTTCTTTTACCTGAGCGTTAAAGTTTTTGAAGCACCAAGTATGTGACCTTCACCCTGGGCTTGGCGGGGGCAGGACAAACGTGGATTTGGCACAGGGCGGTAGAGGACCATTAGAGCAATGCATATATGAAATATGAAGCTGATCCGTGAAAGAAAACAGATTGATAATATTTACCTAAGCATTAAAGTTTTTGAAGCACTAAGTATATGATGTTAACCCTGGGCTTGGCGGGGGCGGGACGAACGTGGATTTGGCACAGGGCGGTAGAGGACCATTAGAGCAACGCATATATGAAATAATGGAAAAATTATTTCTAATTTTAGTTTTTATTATTCATACTCACCTGAATGGTTGCAAACTGATAGGTTGCTATGAAATCGTCCTAATAATAAAAATATCTGCCTACTCTAATCACTCAAATAACCCACCATAGACCATCCGCTCTACCCACAGCCAATTGGCTAGTCCGCTATTTAAACTCCTCCTATTATTGTTAGGTATACAGCTACAAAAGTAAATCATTTCCATATGGAAATGACACTGCTAGATAAAAATAGCCTGAAGTATACTAAGTAGGGAGAAGATAAAACCATCAAGCGGGGACGGAGGAGGGTCTACCTTACCATTCAGGTGAGTATGAATAATAAAAACTAAAATTAGAAATAATTTTCCATTTTTATGTCTTCAAACTAACCTGAATGGTTGCAAGAATTCGTAGTGATGGTGGGAGGTATTCTCACTACTCATACTCGACCGGAATGGTAAGGCAGATTAAAAACCCTCAAAACAGACAAAAATATTTGGTCTAGGTACAAACTTGGGTGTTACCTATAGAGTAATAACATGGTCTCACCCTAGAATCATAGGGGAGCCCAAAGCGGGCCCACCCCCCTTTTTTACGAAAGTATAAGAGAGGTGGATAAAGACAAGCACCACCACGCTAGTCTCGTAGACTGACTCGTAGACTCCAACCTGCTATACTTTGGTTTTAGAACGCCGAGAATACTCAAGGTATAGCTGCTGCTACCAGACGAAGCCCTGGCGAATGTAGTCGCCAGGCACTTCACACGCAATAACTCAACTGAGATAAACTCAAAGTCTATACATAGTCTCATGACGACACATGACTCGTACATATCGAGAACACAGTATAAACGCCCTAAGCACTAAGGTCATCCTAACAAGCAAGTGCTGAGGAGTAAACTGGCCCTAAAGCCAGATCAAAACCTATACCAGGGTTTGACACTAACTTTTGGCCCAGGGATTCCGCAGCATGGACATCCCTATTGTTACATAATGTTGAATGGGATTTTCTTGAAAATGCAGTGATTCCTCCTACAAAACAGGGATCCTCGGGATCTCGGGACACTGCGAGTGTCGACCACTGTATACCTATAAACCCATGTATAGTAGACAAAGAGAATAGAATCATAACCCAAAGTGAAACACTATCCTTTTGCAACAACACTGCTACAAACTAGAAAGGTAGCCTCGCCCTAATTGAAACATGTACAAAACAATGCCTCCTGGGCCAGCGTGATGAACCGTAAGAACCATAGATCACCACAGATCCCCGTTCATCAACAAAAGCAAGTGAAGTTCATCGAGCGGAGAGTCACACTTACCAACCCCCAGGATTCACTGGGACTGTAAAGACAAAAAACCGAATAATCGGGTAATCAGAAAAAATCGCAGACTATCGCGAACGGTAGGATCCAAGATCCAAAACAGCCTCCTAAACTTGATGCTACCGGCTGATAAACCCACAACTGCACCCGCTGCTACTAACGGACCCAGTTCTTAAACATCTCCCTGAGATGCCAACCCCATGTCGGTCACATGAGGAACATGGAGAGAAAAGGGGGTTTACTTTCCGGAACACCACATATGTATTCCGGAACACAAATCAGTACTCACTTATATGCATAAAATAAGTTAAATATAGCCTTGGCCCAAGTTTCGGCTACCATGAGCACCCGAATAACTACAATAACACTGATTGCAAGACGCAAAAACATCACCGCGCTGTGACAGGACCAAATTGGGCCATGTCTCGCTGTAATCATAGATGAACAGAAGTGTTGTCCTAACTTCTTCCGATAAAACAATCCCCAAATAAGTTGGCTGCACGCTTAGATCAGACATTATACGAATTACGTGATGAATAAATCAATATCTCTGATCGCTGGAATATCAAATGGTAATCGCCTAGACGAGAATGATAACGGTAAATAAAACAATAGGATTATTGGCAGAATTGTATTTAAACGAAATAATAATATCCAGATATACCCCGCGCCGATCAAAAATCGTACTTTTAATAAGTAATCCGTACTACCGTCTATCTAACGTATTTCCCGGAATAAATACGGAAAAATCGTAACAGTTGGCAGTTACGCATCTCCTGCCAGTGCAGAGAGCGATCATAGAAAGAATTGAGACTACATGCACCTCGTGCATTTAGGCCTAAACAACTCAGCTGCAGACCACTTACTGTAGAATAAACTCAAGTAATGGCCCTATCTATCCAACGGAAGACAAAGGATTGCGATACCTCCGTTTTGGCTTAAAATTGGTAATAAAAAAACTTTACGGTCGGATCACCGGATGTCCTAATTCTTCCGAACCTAATGCTTCATCGCACGGACTGGACAGAACGTGTGAACCACTGTCGCTGACAGGCGTGACGGAGGGAGGCCCGAACCACAACTGATTCCAGATCATGTGAGAAGGGATAAAGTATCTGAGGGAGAAATCTCGGTCAAGGAGAAACTGCTGATGTGTAAACAGTAGTGTGCTTCTATTTAACACAATTAACATTTTGAAATACCCAATTGCTTCAGAAATGATGGAGTGACAACAGCATGTTGTATATACAGTCGATACGCGTTATGTCGACATTGCTTACATCGATATACCTGCTTATGTCGATATACGCTAGTGGTCCCGGCCGAACTGCTATATAACTCATACATTACATACCTGATATATCGATATCGGAAATGTCGACATTTCGTTTATATCGATGTGGAAAACAAGTGCCGATGGTATAATTAATACACATTATACTGTAATGTCGATATGCAATTTGAACAGCGGCCGTCGTAAAGTCTGGTCAAACTTAATTGGCACAGGTAAGTTTCTCGCACATACAAAGTGATCAAAACATGCCGCCGGTAACCGTGTTACAATCGCGGAATACCGTCAAAGCCGACCACGTAAGCCGTGGTCAACCAATTAACGACAGTGTGACGTGAAATCACAAAAATACTCTTGTTAATAGCCAATTATATGCTTGACATGAATCGATCCGTAAATGCCATAATCATTAACGGACGCTTGTTTATAAAAATTACAATTGATGTGAATTACATGCGATCTTATAAACACGAACAGTTGGTATCTCAAATCACTTCCTTAGCAATGTCCAACATGCCGTACATGGGTCCGAAGTTATACTGGAACGAGTAAATTGAAAAGTCCGAATCGGTACGTGGGCGCAAACAGTGGAAAAAATAAAACCGACGTTTGAGCCTTGCCGCAACAAAACCACAAATGGATACCCCCATCCGGACAAGATAGCACTGGACACCAACGGATGCAGAAGCCATTCCGTCAGAACCGGAGATGACCGCAGAAACCATAACCACCTGTCCGTGCAGAACAGAATCCGCCGCTGTGAACCCCCGGAACACTGCCAAAAGCTAAAACATGTTGATGTGTCCCTGAGTTTCCTGCACTGACCACCAACACACCAATGTAGGGGCTCCAATGAGCCCCCCAGCCTTCTCACGACGCGTCTGTGGACAGAAAGCGAGTAGGAGGAGGTAACACTATGGGAAATCCCTGTAGTAACCAGACCTCCACTGCCCACCATCTGATACAACGTAGGAAGATGGTGATCCTAGGCAGAGACCGATCCAAAGGATCGGGGTGCGGCCTCCATAGCCCTAGTAAGTAATACTGGAGGTCGCAAACATAACCTTCCCGTATTCTGCACCCCGAAATTCCAGGAGTGCAGAAATTTCCTAGCTGACAGAGAACCTCTGACCAGTACCCGGAAACTAAAACAAGATGCCACGCACCCTGTCCAAAGGTACTATGATGACTGATATAACGGTCAATAAGCTAAATTCCCCACCTAAGAAAAATCCGGTGTGGGAACCAACTACGACTACTCTAGATCTAAAAGACACAAAACTCGGAAACAACTTAAACTTCCGAGAGCATCTGCGGAAGGACACGTGGAAGTACGAGACCCGCAGATCTATGGAAACAACCCAGTCTACCGGCAAATGGCGCTCCGACCACGTCCCGAACTTCCTCTATAGCACTATACTTCAAGAGAGAGACTCTACTAAACCCTTGAAAATACCCCCGTCAGGGGAAACGACCCCACAGGAGGTAGACAAGAAGGAGCAGCAGGAGGGACCATCGGTACCGTAGCTGCCCTTTGGCCGTTCGATCGCACAATTAACAGAGGTCAAAAGAGGCGAACGAAGCAAAAACTATAGCCGTTCAAGAAAAAAACTAGCCGGCTATCACTGTGTCTCACCTGGACAAGAGCATGTCCATAGAAAACTCCAAAGACATTTTGTTGACAAGAGGCTTAGCGGCACAAATCGCCGACTGAAGCACTGCGTCCAGAGACGATGAATCATACTGATTCAAACATAAAATCGAAAGTGGCATAGCCACAATCGACTTAACAGCCTACCCCCATGCCTTCGCATTATACCAGGACCAGGAGCCGAAGATATCCCAAACGCTGCGGCGTCCTTGTCCAGAAACGGAGATCTCAAAAACCATACCGCATAGAGGGGCATGTAGAACTTAGACCCCAGTATGGCGATCAAAGTTTGAGCACTAGGAACCCCGCAGTGGCCAAATCCTACCTAAAGCTCCCCAATGTACGTAACAAGAAGCCCTACTGTAGGAGAGCAATGAAACCACGACAACTCTGGCAATTCCACCACCACCGAATCAGCCTCACAACAGCCATCCGAGGAAGTACCCCTATGGGAGGCTCCACTGGCAAAACCACCAGCTGTGAAAGAGCCGACAAACCCACTAAGTACTAGGACTTAGACAGGAACTCCAGAATCTTAGCCAACTGAACCATCATAACTCTATCGCGTGTCGAGTCCTGAATATAGACTGGGAATTCGAACTCATATACACTCGAATAAAGAGCAGGCCAGACAAGTACGGAGCCAAAGCACCACGGCGTCCAATACCACCTCGACCGTCTCCTCCGAGAACGGAAGAGCTAGATCTCGAGGAGCCGGATACAAAAACACAATATGTACACAGGATACGAACCCACGAACACCCCCCGGTCAGAAATAGTTGCTACCCGGTGCCCGGTACCCGGTGCCTGCCCGGTGCCCGGTGCCCGGTGCCCGTAACACAATACCGGCACCTCTCCTGCGGAGAGTTTAGGGTACGTTGTGACCGGGTGAATGTGATAAGCACCTGCCGCAGCAACCCTAGACTGGTAGTCATCTACCACATACGTGGAATCTGATTCAACAGAACTGTACTGTATCGTTCCAAATAGTATATGTACTGCCGAAGCTAGTACTACATGTAGAAGCCCTATACAACCGTCTCCTACGACGAACAGGAGAACGAGATCTAGATGAACCTGTTCCAAAACCTGAGAATGACCTCGAGGAAAAGGAAGAACAAGATCTAAACTCCGAACCCGAAATCGAAGAGCTAACCCAATCCTGACCTACGACGAGATCGACTCCTCGACTTACGTGAACACGTATAACGAAGACCAACCGAAGACAAGAACGTCTTCCTACCGGAAGCAGCAGGCTGTCCAAGGAGAGTCTGGTGCCCGGTGCCAGGTGTTTGACCGGTGCCCGGTAGCCTAACCGGTGCCCGGTGCCCGGTGCCCGGTGCCCGGTGCCCGGTGCCCGGTGACATAATGCCCGGTGACATAATGCTCGGTGCCCGGTGCCCGGTGCCCGGTGCCCGGTGACATAACCGGTGCCCGGTGACCGGTGCCCGGTGCCCGGTGCCCGGTGACATAACCGGTGCCCGGTGCCCGGTGACATAACCGGTGCCGGTGCCCGGCGCCCGGCGCCCGGCGACCGGCGCCCGGCGCCCGGCGTCCGGTGACATAACCGGTGCCCGGTGCCCGGTGCCCGGTGCCCGGTGACATAATGCCCGGTGCCCGGTGACATAACCGGTGCCCGGTGCCCGGTGACATAACCGGTGCCCGGTGCCCGGTGCCCGGTGCCCGGTGCCCGGTGCCCGGTGCCCGGTACCCGGTACCCGGTACCTCTACTGTGAGAGGCTACACCGGGCGCCTCTACTGTGAGAGGCTGGGTTCGCTTTGAACCGGGTGTTATGGGAACAAGCACCGGCCAAAGCAACCCTGTGATAGGTATAGCTCTATGAGAACCGGGTGATATGAGATCAGTACCGGACCCAGCAGCCCAGTATCCCCTGCATGGATCACCGGCCTATCACCTGAGCAAAGTTTCGAAGTCAGAGAACCTGACCGAACTTTCTCAACGGAACCAGATCCCCCCGATGGGGGGATCCCATCTGGCACACCCTCCGAAGCCTTACCAACCTCGGAAGGCCCCACCGCTCCCAAGAGCTGGAAAGCGGCCACAGACTACTTAGAACGTGAGATATGGGTCCTACGATACCCATCCTTACCCCACGTCGTATCCGTCCAACTCACATGGCCTCTCCTTGCAACACCCGCCACAGGCATAAGCACCTGTCCTTATGGGTGTCCCACGGAGAAGTCATGTGCCCACAAGCAGAGCGTGATTGCGGCATGCTAACCGGTATTGTAATACAAAACCCGATAGAATACACCGCAATACGCTACAAAAAATGTGTCACGGGAACGAATCCACTAAGGGACGAACCCGTTAGGGTACGAATAACGTACACGCGAACCGCGAAAATACGTGACACAGAATAAAACACAGTGAAAAACCCCAAAAAACGCAAAGGAGAATAATCACGCAACACGAATGAGTGATAATAAAATATGTATTGAACAATATCAAATGACAAATAAGGTACAATACACGGCAGAAATTCAAAATTAGAACGAAATTATGGGAGATACAAAATACACCTGCACCCTGATAGCGTCCTAAAAATAATAGGAGGAGTTTAAATAGCGGACTAGCCAATTGGCTGTGGGTAGAGCGGAATGGTCTATGGTGGGTTATTTGAGTGATTAGAGTAGGCAGATTTTTATTATTAGGACGATTTCATAGCAACCTATCAGTTTGCAACCATTCAGGTTAGTTTGAAGACATAAAAATGAAGTTGATCCGTGAATGGAAAGAAAAATTATAAGATATTTACCTGAGCATTAAAGTTTTTGAAGCACCAAGTATGTGACCTTGACCCTGGGATTGGCGGGGGCAGGACGAACGTGGATTTGGTACAGGGCGGTAGAGGACCATTAGAGCAATGCGTATATGAAATATGAAGATGATCCATGAAAGAAAACAGAAATTATAAGATATTTACCCGAGCGTTAAAGTTTTTGAAGCACTAAGTATGTGACCTTGACCCTGGCTTGGCGGGGGCAGGACGAACGTGGATTTGGCACAGGGCGGTAGACGACCATTAGAGCAACGCGTATATGAAATATGAAGTTGATCCGTGAATGGAAATAAAAATTATAAAGATATTTACCTGAGCGTTAAAGTTTTTGAAGCACCAAGTATGTGACCTTGACCCTGGGATTGGTGGGGCAGGACGAACGTGGATTTGGCACAGGGCGGTAGAGGACCATTAGAGCAATGCGTATATGAAATATGAAGATGATCCATGATCCATGAAAGAAAAACAGAAAGTATAAGATATTTACCCAAGCGTTAATGTTTTTGAAGCACTAAGTATGTGACCTTGACCCTGGGCTTGACGGGGGCAGAACGAACGTGGATTTGGCACAGGGCGGTAGAGGACCATTAGAGCAATGCGTATATGCGTGTTCGAGTTATGCTTTGGATACAAAATCAAGAGCACGAAACAACAAAGGGAGATAAGTAAAACAAGAATTCCGCGAATCAGATGCCTCGCCTTGTCCCGCCTTGACCTCGAGCCTGGGCCCGAAAGCAATTTTCACTGGCCCGAACATATTATACAATTATTGACTAGTGAACCATAGAATATCAGATTATATTCTATGGCTCACTAGTCAATAATTGTTTTATTATATGATAATAGTCTGTATATAGCACTTACGACCTTATGCTACTAGACAAAAATTGAAAAAGAATTTGAAAAAAAAAATGAAAAAAAAAAATGGAAAAAAAGTTTAAAAATTAAAAATAATAATGCTTGCTACTGGAGCCCAGAATTTTTTTTAATAGTCCTATATTTATCTACATATATCTGCACAGGTCCACATAATGCCACAATATTTTCAACACAGTTTACGGAAATGTAATATAATCATTTACCTGTATAAATTACCTGTAAGTGGTCAGTGGTCAGTTGCACATGCTAGCACATGTACAGGTGAAATAGTCTGTATATAGCACTTACGACCTTCTGCTACTGGACAAAAATTGAAAAATAATTTGAAAAAAAAAAATGAAAAAAAAAAAATGGAAAAAAAAAGTTTAAAAAATAATAATGCTTGCTACTGGAGCCCAGATTTTTTTTCCAGTGAAATTGAAAAATAATTTGAAGAAAAAAAATGAAAAAAAATAATGAAAAAAAAAAAAAAAAAAAATGACAAAAAAAAGTTTAAAAATAATAATGCTTGCTATTGGAGACCAGATTTTTTTAATAGTCCTATATTTATCTACATATATCTGCAGAGGTCCACATAATGCCACAATATTTTCAACACAGTACCCAATGTAGTGATTTACCTGTATAAATTACCTGGTCAGCAGTGGTCAAGCAGTGGTCAAGCAGTGGACATCTGCACATGCTAGCCCATGCTTAGCACATGGTTCTCCCAGTTTCTATTGTTCTCTCTACAGGTAAGGTGTACAGAGCACACGAGAAAAGGTATACAGAGCAGACGAGAAAACAGGTCTTCATGCATTATTGTCCAGTTTGTAGAGTGTGCAAAACAAAAAAGGGAGATAACTGAAAAATTAGCTACGCAAGAGTTGTCATTCTTGTGCGCGGCACACCTCGGGTCGTGGTCTATGCATGTGTGAAGTTTCATGAAAATATTCCAAAGGGTGGTCGAGTTATGCTCCGGACAAGGAAAATCAGTGAGCGAAAACAAAAAAGGGAGATAACTCAAAAATTAGCTATGCAAGAGTTGTCATTCTTGTGCACGACACACCTTCGGTTCGTGGTCTAATTGAATGTGTTAAGTTTCATAAAAATATTCCAAAGGGTGGTCGAGTTATGGTCAATCAGTGCGCGAAACAAAAAAGGGAGATAACTCAAAAATTAGCTATGCAAGAGTTGTCATTCTTGTGCGCGACACACCTTCGGGTCGTGGTCTATGCATGTGTGAAGTTTCATGAAAATATTCGAAAGGGTGGTGGAGTTATGCTCCGGACACGAAATCAGTGCGAGAAACAAAAAAGGGAGATAACTAAAAAATTAGCTATGCAAGAGTTGTCATTCTTATGCGCGACACACCTTCGGGTCGTGGTCTATGCATGTGTGAAGTTTCATGAAAATATTCCAAAGGGTGTTCGAGTTATGCTCCGGACAAGAAGTGTCTACGGCGGACGCGGACCGCGGACGCGGACGCGGACGCGGCGCGCTGTCAAATCCATAGTATCCCCCGAGGGTAGTCTGGGGGATACAATTAACATTTTGAAATACCCAATTGCTTCAAAAATGCTGGAGTGAAACTACTCAATTGTTAATTCCCTATCTGGAGCCCTGATTGTGACTAAACCAGTACTGCCATACTAACACTAAATATTGGCACACTCACTGCTGTAGGGAAACCATATTTATTATATACCTACCCATGAAATACATAGTTATACGATGTAAATAAAAATTGTATGTTCTCATCGATGAAATAAACAACTTCCGGTGAAAATACGACTACTTCGGAACCGCTATCTATATTCATAACGCGCATCTGAAAGAAAACAGCGCAAATAGGCTGCACACACACATTCATTACCGTATACAGTCTAAAAGACTGCTAATTTCCATGGAGCGATATATAATAAATAGAATATTCATATTCATTGAGGTGTGAAATGTCCATATTTCACTCGTTCACACCACTCTATGAACATATATGTCATATTCGTTGCAAAAATATGAATATCCTCTATATATTTATGTGTTTCTCCAAGTAAATGGTGTCTGAATATTTAGCGTTATTACAATAACTAGACTACCCAGGAAGCCTTACTTGTTGCCGGGTGTGGGACCGTCACGTGCCTTGTGGGCCCAGTAGGTAAATGTGCCCATGGAACCCGATAGCAGGTCGCCCTGTCCTCCACACCGTCTGGGGCTGCCCTCGCCCGAACACACCAGCACTGCAATACACAGGAGTGTCATGTTTAACCCTTACTACGCTGAATTAAATTTTGTCGTCTGCTGAAAATGTTTTATTTTCAATATGTCTCGACAAAAACCTGATTTTGACAGCACATGAGAATCGTCTCCAGTGGAGACGATTCTCATGTGCTGTCAAAACCAGTTTTTTGTTAAGAATTAAAGCAAAAATGAAAAACAGCAGACAACAATTTTCGTCAACAGCGTAGGAAGGGTTAACCATTTCAGTGCTCAATACATTTTTTTTGTCTGCTGTTTTTGTTTTATTTGCCATTTTACTCATCAACTAGACATTATGTTTGTAAAACATGGATATGCCCCCATGGCATACTGGGGGCCGTTTCATTAAACTTCCTACGACTAAAATGTTTGTAAGTGCAAAATTATGATAGTCTGTAAATTGCACATTAATAATGTTTTCTTGTAAACAATTGTTGGATTTACATTTATTGAGCATAGGCTGCATATGCAGCCTATGCTCAATAAATGTAAATCCATCAATTGAAATTTACAGACGATCATAAATTTGCACTTAGGAACATTTTAGTCGTAGGAAGTTTAGTGAAACGGCCCCCTGGACTCCAACTAGAGAAACTCTTACAAACCTTTCAACTTTTCGACGTAAATGTACACGGACGAACGTACGGAACCTCAAGAGCAACGCAATATGCCCCTTTGCTATCGCATAGGGGGCATAAAAACATGCTTTGACAGTACTTTAGAGACAAACCATGTTTTTAGTGAGAAAGAAGACAAAATATGAAACAACAGCAGATGCCAATTTTTTCTAAGGGTTAACCATTTCACCCCTAAGTAACTGGAATGGACTAATTTCGTGAAAATCAGCCAGAGATTGGCCATTTTCAACAAAGTCAAAACTGGGGGCTGGGCGTCCATTAGAGAGAGCATGGGCTTCTATTAGAATCTTTACGGTATATGACATTGATAGTTCCACGCTCATTTCTGCACAATTCCATTTTGAAGATATATAGTGGAAACGAAAGCTCATGGGCATTTTTGACATTTGACCTCTAAGTGTGACCTTGACCCAGGACATAGACACGTGAGTATTGAACGCGACATGTTGTCTCATTATGGAAAACATTTGTGGCAAATCATTCTAAATCCATTCATCCGTTGAACAAAAGTTTTGACCAACTGACCGACAAGCTGACTTTTTATTTGTGGTGTATAATGATCTTGAAAATATGAAAAGAATTGCAAGCAAAAAACACACATAACGTCATGGGTAGATATTTGTCAATTTGCTTGCGACTTGATATTAATTTATTTTATTCTGATCAGCTGATCAGCTCACCCACTGAGCCTGTATGTTTCTGCCATAATTTACCCAATTTCCCATCTGTATGTTTTCAAGCTGTCTCACGTCTCTATTATCTCCCCTAATCAATGAAGCAATAGCAGATATCTCCCTTTATCCAATACCAATTACTCACATATTTATGAGCGATATTGCCTCAGCTCCAGGTAAACAAAACACATTTATAAATCGCTTACAGAAATACATTTTTATTTCCCTGTTACACCATGAAAGTTGTGAGTTCTTTTTTTTTTTTGGGTGGGGGTGGGGGGGGGAATACAAAATACACATTGAATCATGGAACGTATCTGCAGGACTAAGGTTCAAGTTTAATATGGTAGTAATGGGTATTTCATGGGCCCTTATCGACCCCTGAGATAGGGTGGGCCCAATCTGACAGTCCTGACATGCTTTATGCTGAGTTAACAAGTCATTATCGCCAGGGGTGCAAGAAGGAACACAAATTGTGAGGAATAGGTGTTTACTGTCAGTGTAGTACCAGGCTGGACTACAGACATAGTCTACAATGTTTGTTAACCCTTACACCACTATCTTAAATTTTTGTTGTCTGCTGTTTATTTTCTATTTTCCATTTTTATCATCAAAAACATGCTTTGACAGCACTTTAGAATAATTTACAAATTGCTTTGACAGCATTTCAGAATCATTTCCAATTCTGAAGTGCTGTCAAACCATGTTTTTATTGAGAAATAAGGCAAGATATAAAAGCAACAGCAGACACAATTGTGTGTAGCAGTCTAAGGGTTAAGCTAGGTATGTATAAAGCCTAAATATATGTCTGATCTGTGTAAGTCAACTATGTATTGGGTAACCTACTGTATATCTGCAGTGAATGCTGCTGTCCCCGGTGGCTGGTTGGAATACAGTTCGGGTCATGACCCCACTTATCACAGAGGGGGGTGTCTGTACTGAGGTCCCTCATTAAAACATTGATTTGTGGTGATGGAAATTAGTAAGAGCATGCTAGAGAATACAGTACACATTTTATTTCCCATTTAACCTATTAATAACAATTGAACATACCGGTACCTAATTTTCTTCATTTTTTATAATCCCACCCATGCACAGCAAACAATTACATGTAGTTCTTTGGGTTTAGTTAGAATCTTGTCTAACTCATTCAGCAATCAACCCTACTGTCACATATTTAACCCTTAGACCGCTACTCACAACAATTGCCGTCTGCTGTTGCTTTTATATCTTGCCTTATTTCTCAATAAAAACATGGCTTGACAGCACTTCAGAATCATTTCCAATGGAAACTAGAACTATCACAGGAGTGATCATAATACCCCCACAAAGAGTTGGACTTACAAATAGCTTAACATTAGAAGAGTTTTATAGGTTTGAATAAAAATTTCATGATCATTATTTAATGCTGGCCTTAGAGATGTGTGACATTGACCTTTTACCTGCGTACGAGGGCAATGAAAATGAGATAATCTGAAAACATTTGAAAATTAATTCATCACTTATAGAGGATCTTACACGAGTAATGGATTAATATGATTTTGATTAAAAATTCTGTGCCGAGTTTGTCAAGAACGCAATGAATCGAATTTAATAAAAATAGAAAAAATGGCTAAGTTAAAAGGATGATATTTTTGTAAAAAAAATATTTGTTCGGCATAAAAAGTGTGTATAGTTTCAGATCAATTCACCGAACGGTTTCAGAGGAGTTGTGAACACAAACTATGCAGTTTATCTGTCTGCCGCCTGTAATAGGTTTGACCTTTGACCTTCAACTGTGACCTTGACCTTGGACGTAGGTGCGTGGTTATTGATCGCGACACACCTTCTCATCATGAGAAACATTTGTGCCAAGCCATTTGATAATCCATGCATGGGTGTAGAAGATATAGAGCGGAAGGGAATTTCCAACAGACCGACCGACCGACAGGACCTTTGACCTTCAACTGTGACCTTGACCTTGGACGTAGGTACATGGTTATTGATCGCGACAATCCACTGAACGGTTTCAGAGGAGTTGTGTACACAAACTATGCAGTTTATCTGTCTGCCGCCTGCAATAGGTTTGACCTTTGACCTTCAACTGTGACCTTGACCTTGGACGTAGGTGCGTGGTTATTGATCGCGACACACCTTCTCATCCTGAGAAACATTTGTGCCAAGGCATTTGATAATCCATGCATCGGTGTAGAAGATATAGAGCGGAAGGGAATTTCAATAGGTTTGACCGTTGACCTTCAACTGTGACCTTGACCTTGGACGTAGGTGTGTGGTTATTGATCGCGACACACCTTCTCATCATGAACAACATTTGTGCCAAGCCATTTGATAATCCATGCATGGGTGTAGAAGATATAGAGCGGAAGGGAATTTCCAACAGACCGACTGACCGACAGACCTTTGACCTTCAACTGTGACCTTGACCTTGGACGTAGGTGCATGGTTATTGATCACGACACACCTTCTCATCATGAGAAACATTTGTGCCAAGCCATTTGATAATCCATGCATGGGTGTAGAAGATATAGAGCGGAAGGGAATTTCCAACAGACCGACCGACTGACAAGCTGACTCCTATATACCCCCTCAAACTTTGTTTGTGGGGGTATAATGATTCTGGAGTGCCATCAAAGCATGTTGTAAATTATTCTAAAGTGTTGTCAAAGCATGTGTTTGATGATAAAAATGGAAAATAGAAAATAAACAGCAGACAACAACAAAAATAAGACAGCGGTCTAAGGGTTAAGTTTAGACTTGGGCAATAGCAGATAAAGAAGGCCCCACACTAAAGTTTGATTGCACATGTACGTGTACTAATTCATGTACCAAATCATGTAGTGATGTCTTCCCTGCCTAGGTGTATTCAGAAGGTGGGAGGGCAGAAGATATGGGTGTTTATGAATGAATGGGGGTGGGGTGGTGGGGATAAACAGATACCCATAGAAAGTCATATTTTGTTGTGGCTAGCCAGAAATTACAACTGCAGTTAGAACAGGCCCTCCAGAGTGACAATTACCAGATACCCCCAACCCTTTCAGGCCCTGGTCATAAACAAATGTAATGTCACTGTTTAATTTCCTGGAATAAATATTTGTCTTTCCCAGAATACATGAAAACAACATGAAGTCTCCCAGCAGATCCAGATACAGGACCACCTGCATTAATCTTGCCAATATTTGTAAACTTCATGATTACAAATACTTGAATATTGTGTTTGCCAATATTTGTAAACTTCATGATTACAAATACTTGAATATTGTGTTTGCCAATATTTGTAAACTTCATGATTACAAATACTTGAATATTGTGTTTGCCAATATTTGTAAACTTCATGATTACAAATACTTGAATATTGTGCTTGCCAATATTTGTAAACTTCTTGATTACAAATACTTGAATATTGTGCTTGAAAGCAAGCAGATTGGCTCTGCCTATTAAAGCTATGATAGAGCTGTGATAAAGCTCAGACACCACCATACAAAATGCTTGATTGTGAGCTGATATTGCAGATAGATGTTCAGAAAAGTTGATATATTTGTAAGATTAGCGCAGCTGGTGGTGTATATAACTTATACCATGTGTGACACAAAAAAGGCGGGAAACATATACTGTCGTCTGTTACATTTCATTATTTTACTTTTTTCATTGCAAGAAACATGGTTTGTCAGTGCATGAGAATCGTCTCCACTGGAGACGATTCTCATGCACTGTCAAAACAGGTTTTAGTGGGAAAATATTGAAAATAAGAAAAAAATCAGACGACAAAATTTTCATTCAGCATTTTAGACTGGTCGGCAGATATTCCACAAAGATTACATATACTTGTGGTAATACAGCAAACAGGCAGCGTAGCTGCTGATATGGATCTGTCCTGGTCTATAAATGCAGAAAACATTGTTTCTTACGAACTGACTTAGTTTCTTCTCCAACTGCCAAACTTCAAACAGAACATGTTAATTTTCTCACAGATGAAACCCTGGTCGATAAAAAGGAACCTGGGATATTTGAGACCAGCAATGACCCAGATGGATCTGCCAAGTCTGGTCTGGGCCTATGCTGTTTGCCATGCAGTCACTGAAACAGTCATCTGCAAAAGAGAGTGGTCAATAATCTGACTGTGTATATATACAATATATATTCAAGTGGATTGGGATGGATGTTGGTGCAAATGCCTGGAGATGCCTTTGATAGTTTGGTGGTTCATTCCAAAGGACTGGAGATGGAGTAAGGTTCAGGGAATGGCTGAAACACCAGTAGCCTATTTCACCAACATTGCAAAGTATACTTATCTAGCAAAGTATACTTTGAGGGAAATTTTTTTAATTTAAGGATAAATTTATTAATTTTTATTATACTGAATTTATTACATTATCACAGCCATTTTGGCTGTGATAATGTAATACACTCAGTATAATAATTATGCATACTTTTAATCATCAAATATATGCAGTCGTTAGTTCTATATGAAATAATGCATTTCGGGAAAAATAAATGATTACTCCCTCAAAGTGTACTTTGCAATATTGATGAAATTGGCTACAGGTCATGTGATCATAAAACATTCAGAACACATACTCATGTTCTCATGCTCTAAATCATGAAATTTCAATGGTCCAGACTGAGCTCGACCACTCAAACTGCCTAATTATTTCAATTACAGACATGTGCTCAGAAAGTTTTAACATGTCATGTGACCGGTTGCTATGATCAAGAGACTCATACATACATTTCAGCATCAGTTGGGTAAGTCAATGCTGAACTTAGATTTGATCAATGAAAGAGTTTTTTTTCTAGATTGAACGTAATGAGAAGACTTCAATTTATAATCCGAGGCCCTGGGGACAATGTGACACCAATGAAGAATCTCAATCTGCTAGTATGCTCTGGGGTTGTTATAACAGATAATAAATTGTAACTTTCTTTCATTCAACCCCAAGGCAGACTCTGAAACTGTCTATAAAGTTTCCTATATAACAGTATATGGAGAAAACATCCTAGTTCCACAAATTGCAGTAATCTGTATGAATGTATTGTGAATTTCTATCGACCTACTGCTATGTAATCCACATAAGTTACCAGTTCATTATTGAAATATAAAATTGTACAACAAATGATTCTAACAAATTCAGCAATTCCTTTAATTTTACAAGTATCATTTACATAAATGAGACATTTCATTTCCCAGACATATGCAGAACACTTTTTTTTGCATCAAGAGTAAAAAATACTCCGGGTCAATGGGTTTACTACTAAATCCCATATATCTCTTGTACAAATGGGGGGGAGGGAACATCCCAAAACCAGAACTGATTATTTACAATAAAAAAATATATATATTCAGCCCTGAAATCAGAATACTCCTGATCTGATGCCAGGTCCTCGCCACACCAGAATCACTTGGCCCCCTCCCAAAAGAAGTATGATCAGTAATAATCTTACTACTGTTACAACGGGCAATAACCCAATTCAACTACCAGGTAACAAAGAAGAGGGCCATGATGGCCCTAATTTGCTCACCTCACTCCATGAACACCAGAGAAGAATGTGACATTTGAGTTCATGTGTTTTAAAAAAATTGTGCTATTTTTAGATGGCGGTCATCTTGGATTAAGCGATGACTCCCATTTTACCAAATCTGAAAATGCTTCACCCAAGGATCTTAACTTCCTATGAAGTTTGGCCAGCATCGGCCATGTGGTTCATGAGAAAAAGATGTTCAAAATCTTGAATAAATGGACCTTTTGGCGGCCATCATGGATGTTATAATCATCCGATTCCGACAAATATTGCACCAGAGCAATCGCCTCATCGATACCTTCAATTTGATATATGACATGAGCATATTCGGTCCAAAAAAAAATTTGACCCCACGGGCCATGCCCATTTTTGACCCCGGGGTCACCATTTTCACAACTTTGAAAGAGCATTGTAAATCGATCATTTCTACCAAGTTTAGTCGAAATCCGGCTAGTGGTTCATGAAAAGAAGATATTTTAAGAATTTATGCTATTTTTAGATGGCGGCCATCTTGGATTAGCGATGATCTCCATTTTAACAAATCTGAAAAGGCTTCACCCATGGACCATAACTTTTAAGTTTGGCTACCATGGGCCAAGCGGTTCATGTGAAGAAGAATTTTGAAATCTCTAATAAAAGAAAGACCTTTCGGTGGCCATCTTGGATGACATAACCATCCGATTTCGACAAAAAATTCACCAGAGTGATCGTCTCATTGATACCTTCGATGTGATATATAACACGACTATATTCGGTCAAAATAAAATTTGACCCCATGGGCCACGCCCATTTTTGAAATCTCTAATAAAAGAACGACGTTTTGACATTTCGGCGGCCATCTTGGATGACATAACAATCCGATTTTGACAAAAAATGTACCAGAGTGATCGCCTCTTTGATACCTTCGATTTGGTATATAACATGACCATATTCGGTCAAAAATAAAATTTGGCCCCAATTTGACCCCACGGGCCACGCCCATTTTTGACCCCGGGATCACTATTTTAACAATTTTCACAACTTTGAAAGAGCATTGTACATCGATCATTCCTACCAAGTTTCGTCGAAATCCGGCTAGCGGTTCATGAGAAGAAGATTTTTTAAGAATTTATGCTATTTTTAGACAGCGGCCATCTTGGATTAGCGATGACCTCCATTTTAACAAATCTGAAAAGGTTTCACCCATGGACCATAACTTTTAAGTTTGGTTACCATGGGCCATTTTTGAAATCTCTAATAAAAGAACAACGTTTTGACATTTCGGCGGCCATCTTGAATGACATAACAATCCGATTTTGACAAAAAATGTACCAGAGTGATCGCCTCTTTAATACCTTCGATTTGGTATATAACATGACCATATTCGGTCAAAAATAAAATTTGAAGTTAGAGAAACACTTTGTCAATATCAAACAATATGCTAAATTTATGAAACAGATACAATGGAAAAGATTTTCCAATTTCAGATTTCTAAGACTGGTCCGTACCATACCAGACTCTGAAGGCCAAATATGTGGCGATGACTGGAGAAATGGCAACCAGTGTAGATCCAGATCAGCCTGTGCATCCACACAGTCTGATCAGGATCTGCACTGTTCGCCATTCCAACAAAGAAACATCCGGCATGATTCTAACAAGCAATATAGATCGTTATCAGGCTACAGGAGTCCGTTATTTGATCAGGAGCAACATTGGTAAAAAATCCCATAAGCCCCATTTCTCCAGTCACAGCCACAAATATGCCCCATTTCTGCAGTCACAGTCACATATGAGACACGTCATGTGATTCTGCACCTTTCGTAAATGGCGTTAAAAGTTGACAAAGATTTTCAGATACTATGAAAAAATAATTATTTATGAAAAATATTGTAAATCTATTTAATGAAATTATCCAGATATCTGAAGGTACAAAATCACATGGCATGTCTCATATAAAACCCTAATCCCCACACCCTCCCTCCAATCATGCAGAGCTAAAATTAATCACTGCTCATCACTTTTTAATTGAAGTATAATCAGATTTATGATGCTGCCATGTTAGGGGTTGGAGTGTTTATGCTGGACCCTTGAACAGGGGCTGGCTGTTTATTGCTTGACCCAGAAAAGGTTAGGGTGACTATGATTTACAAGCTCTGTTGTATCCTAATCACATCCTTTGTAGTGTAAGCTGCACATGGGTCCAGAGCTTAGAAAAGGCATTTAACAATGTTATTTTTTTAATTATTTATTTGTACAGGGAATAGAAATGAGCAAAAACCACTTATACAAATTGGAGGCGTAAGGGTAGTTCTTAATGTGGGAGGAAACCGGAGTACAATGTGTTTGATCGCCGCAGCACCAGACAAGCATTCGTATCTGCACAAGGGCTTATGCTGTTCACCATTCAGTAGCCTATTTCATCAACATTGCAAAGTATACTTTAGTAGCAAAGTCTACTTTGAGGGAGAAATTTTCAATTTTATGATAAATTTATTAATTTTTATTATACTGAATTTATTACATTATCACAGCCAATTTGGCTGTGATAATGTAATAAATTCAGTATAATAATTCTGTATACTTTTAATCATCACATATATGCAGTCGTTAGAATTTATTACATTATCACAGCCAATTTGGCTGTGATAATGTAATAAATTCAGTATAATAATTCTGTATACTTTTAATTACTCCCTCAAAGTATACTTTGCTAGTAAAAAACTTCTTATAGTTCATGAACAAAATCATTCATTGTTTCATATAAATCCAAAACCTGCTTATAGTTCATGAACAAAATCATTCATTGTTTCATATAAAACATAAACCTGCTTATAGTTCATGAATGATGCAGTCGTTAGTTCTATATGACATAATGCATTTCGGGAAAAATAAATGATTACTCCCTCAAAGTATACTTTGCTAGTAAAGTATACTTTGCAATGTTGATGAAATAGGCTACTGATAATTATGGAATTGTCATTCCACCTGCCAGCAAAGATATTAGTAGAGCTAGCTCTGACTGTGGGAGTATGCAGGATGATAACAGTATATACAGTAGTTTACCATTATTACCATGTCATTAACCCTTTCCCTGTTTTGCGATATTTCGACTCATCCAAATCCAAAACATCTGAATAAAAGAATGAAATGCTGGCTCAAATGATGGTTAAATTATCTGATAGAGTAGAAAACATTGTGGGAAAAGGAGAAATTGCTTGTTACAAGCAATTTCTCCTTTTCCCACAATGTTTTCAAAAGACATCTTCTGCAGAGGCGTGAAAAGTCGTCTCTGTATCAGGGAAAGGGTTAAACTTCTAATGCTCAATAACTATTTATTTTTAATGAAATGCATTATTTCATATAAAACAAAAAACTTCTTATAGTTCATGAACAAAATCATTCATTGTTTCATATAAATCCAAAACCTGCTTATAGTTCATGAACAAAATCATTCATTGTTTCATATAAAACATAAACCTGCTTATAGTTCATGACCAAAATCATTCATTGTTTCATATAAATCCAAAACCTGCTTATAGTTCATGAACAAAATCATTCATTGTTTCATATAAAACATAAACCTGCTTATAGTTCATGAACAAAATCATTCATTTTTACATATAAATCATATACCTGCTTATAGTTCATGAACAAAATCATACATTGTTTCATATAAAACATAAACCTGCTTATATTTCATGAACAAAATCATTCATCGTTACATATAAATCCAAAACCTGCTTATAGTTCATGACCAAAATCATTCATTGTTTCATATAAAACATAAACCTGCTTATAGTTCATGAACAAAATCATTCATCGTTACAAATATATCCAAAACCTGCTTATAGTTCATGAACAAAATTATTCATTGTTCATGAACAAAATAATTCATTGTTTCATATGCTTATAGTTCATGAACAAAATCATTCATCGTTACATATAAATCCAAAACCTGCTTATAGTTCATGAACAAAATCATTCATTGTTTCATATAAATCCAAAACCTGCTTATAGTTCATGAACAAAAAATAATTCATCGTTACATATAACACAAACACTTGCTTATAGTTCATGAACAAAATCATTCATCGTTTCATATAAAACAAAAACCTGCTTATAGTTCATGAACAAAATCATTCATCGTTTCCAGGGAGAGGCTGCACTGTAATTCTGTCAGACGAATACATCCAGATGAGCCTTTGTAATCATGAACAGACATTATCATCAGAGATAAATGGAAATGAATTCTATCAAAATTAACCCTTTCAACACTACAGACCTCTATCATAATTTTTGCCAATAGTGTAGATCCAGTTGAGCCGGCTCGTAACGAGATGTCTCATCAGGATTTGCAAGTAATTTTCATATTAAAAAAAAAAATACCCCCTTCTTATAAATGAACTAGTCTGAAAGTCATTTTGTGACGATTGGCTTGGTCCTTAAATTAATTATCAACATCCATTCCAATTAAAGATACAAAATCTTGTATTTGCTGGAAGACAAAGAAATTGTCGCCTGTGAGTAAACAAATACCCCCGGTGGCCGATTGGAGAACCTTCGAAAAACATTTTAACCGGACCTACAGACGGACAAACTGACACAAAGTCAAAATACTATATGCTTCCCGGCTCTAACGAGACTGAGGACATAAAAGTATTAATTTATACATAAATGGAAAATTATCAAAGTTTACCATCCAGCGCATTCAAGATTTTTGTATCCTTGTTCCAAATTGGTTTATATTTTTGCCAACAACTTAGGTAGTCTCGGCTAATTGATTTAAAAGTGTCAATCAGATATTTATCTTAGCAAATCCATTGAAAGTAATACAATATGAAAAGCGATATGAGCGAGCGTTATACAAAGTGATAATTTCCTGATGGGGAAAGCACAATAGCCAACACAGAAGTCAACAGCAGAGGAGGGAAATGCTGTCACATTGGTGATTTATGACAACCTGTCACGCAATCTTGGATTATAATATTTTCTATGCATGTTCTTGCTTCTCAAGCAGGAAATCAAGAAGTTATATTGGCCGTGGCTTGATTTCTAGTAAAATTTTGTAGGTGGGCTCAGAGTCGTATAATCACATCTACAGTATCGGAGCTAAGTTTAAACTTCATTTATTTAATCAACGATTACAAACAAGCGTGAGAGCATTTATACAAATGCTTTTGTTGGCACAGAAGGTGTAAGGGCGGTCATTAATGTGGGAGGAAATCGGAGTACCCAATCTGGAGACCACCATACCACATACTGCCCCGGCTGAGGATCAAACCCGGGGCCGAATTGGTGAGAATCGCACTCATTACCGATTACGCTAACCCGACAATGGAGCTTGAACGGCACAGCATATTTTGTGCAATACTTATCTATTTCACCATATTGCAGATAGTTTGTTACTAACATCTGGAAAACGGAGCTGCTGGTACAAAATAATATCAAAGGACTGAACGTCCTGAAATTCTTCGCAGTATGTGTTTGTGGATGACACATATACTAATAATTAATCTAGGGTGAAAAATAAGAGCGGGCGGACACCCAGACGGACAGACGGACGGACAAGGAAAACACTATATGTCATCGACAACTTTAGTTGCTGTGGCACAACAACAAGTTCAAAATAGATTTTTTGGAAAACCGCAAGATTGTATTGCGAATAATCGAGTATGGTGGTTAATCGTTGGGGAAATGTGTACAGTGGAACCGCTCTAAACAGGACGACAAGAAACACGTGATCACAATTTTGATGGGTTTCTTGGTCATTTATCTCAGGTGATAATGCCTGTTCGTGATCGCATAGCACACAACTATGGCCCGGAATAATCAAATGGCTTATTTACAGTGAATCCTCTCTAAACCAGACACCCTGGGGACCTCCTATCATGAGCTGACAATTATGTCCACTATCTGAGCATGTACTTAACGCTTCTGAGCATGTTCTCAAAGATTAACTCAAAATCAGGTAGATTGACTGGTCGAGACTGAGCAGAGCTTTACACCGGACAATAACAATTATGTCCACTATCTGAGCACGTGCTTAACACTTCTGAGCATATTCTCAAAGATTAACTCAAAATCAGGTAGTGTGACTGGTCGAGGCTGAGCTTCTTATTTCGAGCATGAGAATGGAGTACATGCTCAGAATGTTTTATAATTACAAACCCGGACTGTGTGAGTGTGTATTCTGATGGTCGGAGATGTTACAAGAACCAGTAGCCGATTTCACCAAACTTGAAAGTATACTTATCTGGCTAAGTGCACTTTGAGGGAGAAATTTTCAATTTAAGGTTAAATTTATTAATTTTTATTATAGTGAATTCATTACTGTGACATTATCACATTTTGGCTGTGATATTGTAATACATTCAGTAAAATAATTCTGCATACTTTCAATCATCAAATATATGCAGTCATTAGTTCTATATGAAATAATGCATTTCGGGAAAAATAAATGATTACTCCCTCAAAGTATACTTAGCTAGATAAGTATGCTTAGCAATTTTGGTCAAATTGGCCTGAGAGAGAGACAGAGAGAGAGAGAGAGAGGAGGGGGGGGGGGGTACAAGCCATGCAAGCTGGAACTAGGCTCTACATTGGGCAACACTGGGCACAAACTCCATAAGCCCATTTTTGATGTGACGAGTGACAAGCGTGCAGACTCACCATTGTTGCCATCAGAAATGATGTCATTCTCTCCCTTTTTTACGATGGTCACATTGCCCAGTTTCTCACAGAGTGTGCGAACACTCGCCACAGGCTCTTCCACGTCAGGCTTCTCCCCAACCTGTAATTGATTGATTGGTTGTTTGGTTGGTTGGTTGTTTGGTTTGGTGGTTGGTTGGTTGGTTGGGTGGTGGTTGTTCGGTTGGGTGGTTAGTTGGTTGTTTGGTTGGTTACGTGGTTGGTTGGTTGGTTGTCTGGTTGGGTTGGGTTGGTTGGTTGGTTGGGTTGGTTTGGTAGGTTGGGTTGGGGTAATTGGTTGGGTTGGGGTTGGTTGGCCAATTTACTAGATTTAATTATATTTGACTTTGAAATTTGCTCAACTCATTGTATGTCTTACTGCACTGACATACAGGGTATCATCCGGTATGGGATCATGTGGTCTATTAGTTTTATCTGGAGTAATGGCGGCGCACATGAGGTCTCAGGTAAATATTATTTTTCATTAATAAAATGTTTCGTCCTTTTAATGATGACCATGTTCCAGCCAAATTTGGCAGCATTACTTATGTAGTTAGTGAGAACATTCTGCAGAGAAATTTGAATCGGACAGAATCGAACGTTGTTTAAACTTGGTCCGGTATGTTAATTTTCCGAGCAATCCAAGTATCACTAAATTATTTTCAGACTAGTCCATTTATGAAACGGGTGTGCTTTTGTTTTAAAAAATACGAAAATTACTTGCAATCCTAATTAATAAATAGCACACTACTGTAGCCTGATAATGGTCTATATTGCTTGTTAGAAACATGACTGACGTTTCATTGGTGAAATGGCGAACAGTGCAGATCCTGATCAAACTGTGCGGATGCATAGGCTGATCTGGATCTACACTGGTTGCATAACCGTAAGCCCCATTTCTCCAGTCACAGTCACAAATCAGGGTACATAAATTTTAAACCGAACATTGTATACAGGTAATCTAAGGGAGACAACCACAGCAATCTTGAAAACAAGTAACCATACAGTTACCTTTCGTTCGTGTACTGCATCTGCTTACAAAATAGATATCATTGCTCTATTAACCCTTTTATCCCCAAGTAACTGATGGTCACAAACTGATTTTCAGACTAGTCCATTTATGAAAAGGTGGTGTTTTTGTTCTCAAAAATAAGAAAATTACTTGCAAAAAGTGCAGATCCTGAGGAGACAATTCATCACGAGCCGGCTCATCTGGATCTACACTATTTGCCAATACCACTGTACAGGCCTGTAGTGTTGAAAGGGTTAATGTATACTGTGTTGACATTATTATAAGTCAAACCTGGGGAGATAATCCATGAGATAGGGGTCAAATGATTAAATAACAATCAACCTAAAATGTTTAAAGAAATATGACAGACAGATTCTTATTCAAAAATATAAAAATAAAACGATTTTGCCTTGGCCTTGGGGTTAGCGGAGGTCTGCGGGTCGTGGATTTGGCATGGCATGATAGAGAACCATTACAGGAAGGCATGTGTAAAATATCAAGAAGTGGGGTGAAAGGTAACAGAAATTATAACATAATCCTGCCGATATTTGGCCATTTTGCGCCGAACCCGGACTTGGCGTATATACAATGGGTTTTTGGTGATTTTGCATCTACATACCATATATCATTGGAATCCGATAGATGACACTCTGTTATCCTCGAGCATTTTCCATACTCAAAGATGGCATCCAAGATGGCTGTCCAAAACAACAAATATTCGCCTCTTAACAATGTTGTTTGTTTTTGTTTGTTTGTTGGGGTTTAACGGCCTATCAACAGCTAAGGTCATTTAAAGCCGGGTCAATGGGTTTAGTACTAAATCCCATATATTACCTGTACAAGTACATGTACATTTTCAAGTACATGTACAAATGGGGGGGAAAATCCCAAAATCAGAACTGAATATTTACAATAACAAAACTATATATTCAGCCCAGAAATCAGAATAATCCTGATCTGATGCCAGGTCCTCGCCACACCAGAACCACTTGGCCCCTCCCAAAAGCAGTAGGATCAGTAATAATCTTACTACTTTTATAATGGGCAATAACCCAATTCAACTTCCAGGTAACAAAAGAGACAAAGATAAAAACATACCGGAGGGCCAAACCAGGCAAATAGTGATTCCTATAAGGAGGAACAATCTCTTAACAATGTAAATAGACGGTTTTCATTTTCTTGTTTAATACATTGCTTTAAACCACATAAATACAATGTAATAATGTGTGTATTATATCCAAAATTACATTCAAGATGGCCGTCAATACTGTACATACTACAGAAAATCTACGTTAAAAATTTGCTGTGTGCATTTCAATCATTTTTAAGTTTAGAGACAATGTTAAGTTTGTGAAAGCGTTAAGACCGTGACCTTGACCTTGGGATTACTGGTGGTCGGAGGGTCATGGTTGTGTCACCGCATGCTCGAGGACCATCAGAGGAATGCATGTGTGAATATCAATACATTACATGTATATCAAATGAATCAGAAGTTATAAGAAATTCACCAGGGCCCGGTTGCTCAAAACCTCTGTTTGCTTAACAGACTGTTAAATCCTTAGTAATGCTAAGGATTTAACAGTCTGTTAAGCCAACAGAAGGTTTGAGCCTTGACCTTGACCCTGGGCTTAGCGCGGGTGGCATGAACGTGGAGCGATGTGTGTGTGAAATGTGAAGCAGATCCAAGCAAGGAAACAAGCAAGAAATTATAAGCCATTTACCCGAGCGTTAAGGTTTTGAATGCACCAAGTATGTGACCTTGACCCTGGGCTTAGTGGGGGCGGCACGAATGTGGATTTGTCACAGGGCGTAAAGGAACATTGGAGCAATGCGCATCTTTAATATGAAGCAGATCCGAGCAAGGAATATAGGGTTAACTGTATTGTAATTTTCAAATTTGTGGCGTATATCACAAAATGATAGGTATGAAAATCTGTTTAATGGCGACGCGCTAGCAGTGCCATTAAACATGTTTTCCGACTTATCATTTTCTGATATACGCCGCAAATTTGAAAATTATAATACAGTTAACCTATTTCTAATGCACTCCTTTACTACTGGCATAGGAATACATATTAGAATAATTTGCGACCGTTCATCAACAATGATATACCTGTAATGTATGACCGTCAGCCAATCAGATTGCGTGATATTTATAGAGTGCATTAGAAACAGACATTATAAGCCATTTACCCGAGCATTACGGTACAGTGACGGACGGACGCGCGGACAGACGCCAACTACAACACGGGGGGTATGACATAAACACTCCTCCCTTCGGAAGGAGCGCTAATAAGTTCCAAAGGCACAATATACAACCGTTAAGGCATAGTCAGTAGACAATGGTAGATAACGCTGGAATTTTTTTAAAGTCAACAGGGTTCTTCCTCTTGCCATGATAAACATTATACGGAATTTGGTTATATCCGTCATCATGCTCATAACATATTATAATTTATACGGAGCATGAAGGGTTCAATTAGCCCAGATAAGTTTTGTATCTAAAGAGTATTATACCCCCATATTTCAAATTCAATGTGTATTTTACTTTTACAAATGTATTATTGATTTTCTTCCTCATTAAATACGGAAAAAAAGATAAAACAAGAAATGCGTCTGTCGAACGCGGATGCCACCTACAGCATATTTGAGAAACTGTGACAAATTGGTTAACCGAAAAGTGTGACGGACGGACAGACGGACGTTCTTACGGTACTATACTTATGTGGCTTATCACATGTTAAATATTAGCCACATAAAAGGATTTTTAGCCACATAAAAGGAATTTTTAGGTGGCTAATTGTAACCAACCCTAACCTTTACTAAGTTCATAACCCTGTGGGGCTAGCCACGTAAGTATAGTACCGTCAGGGCGGACAGAAGGACAGACAGACGGACGGACGGACGGACGGACGGACAGACAGACGGAAAGTCCAAACACTATATGCCACCCGTTTCTTCGAAACCCGGTGGCATAAAAATAACACAACTTTAAAAATTCACTTATTTGAGTGACAAGAAACAAACACTGTTTGCTTTTTGCAGCTCAGCTAAGTAAATGTTCAATTTTATTACAGTATTTTCACTACTCAATTTGAAAATCAATGCGTATTTTCACATTGCTGTGAGTATTTTGTACTCCCAATTTTGATAATCAATGCGTATTCTGCTAAAATAAGTGCGTACAATACGCCAATACGCACCTTATCTGGAGCTCTGAATTAACCCATACCGTATTATATACAGCCACAAGGAAACTTACCATCTTCACATAGAGCCGTTCGAATTCCACAACATTGGGTGTCAGAATGGCCCGGTCATAGTTCTTGACAACATCTGGGTTCTCCGTGACCAGAAACAAGCCATCAGCGTCCACTACCAGCGGAATTCTCAGACTCTTCACTTTCTCGATGATCTCCTTCACATTGTCATGTATCTTGCCGTCTCTTCCCAGGCCTGGACCGATGACAACGGCATGTAGCCGTGGCAACCATTGTATCACCTCGGTAACCGCTGACGGACTGTCACTGAAAGTGAGTGTTGTACGTGTAGAGATAAGCACAATATGAGACACGCCATGTGATTTTGTACCTTCGGATATCTGCGTAAGTTTACAAAATTTACAATATTTTCCGTAAATGTCATCAAAAGTTGACAATTAAAAGTTGACAAACGTATTTAATGAAAATACACAGATTTCCAAAGGTACAAATCACATGGCGCAATGTATGAGACCAGCATAGCCCCAGATCAGCCTGCAGATACGCGCAGTCTGATCAGGGCCTACACTGTTTGCCATTCGGTTACTGAGGTAGGCTACCCGCCATGAGCAAAGTTATTAGATCCTAATCAAGAAAACAGTGGTAATGTGAAATTTACAGACGATCCTAATTTTGCACTTTCAAACATTTTAGTCGTACAAAGTTTAGTCCCTGTTGTGTTGAAACGTTTAATGTAAGAATGAATACTTACAGCACAGGGTGTACAATCAGTTCGGGGCTGTATGACTTGATCACTGTTGAAGAATCCTTTGTGCAGAACACATGGGCGAGATCGGCGCCGAGTTTCAACGCGGAGATAGCCGCGAAGTAGGGGGCTCCTGTGTACTCCTGGCAGCCCCCAATCACGCCGATCCTGCCACATTCCCCCTTGTGAGCTGTGCTGGCCAGTGACGGAATCACAGACTTCACCATCTCCAGTAAGACTCCAGGATTACCGCCATGTAACGACGTTGTCTGTGAAAGACGGGACTGCACCTGATGACCTGAAATTAGCATAAAAACATAGAGTGAAACCTCTCTAAACCGGACACCCTGGGAGGTCCCTAGGGTGTCCGGTTTAGAGAGGTTTCACTATAATTGCTGCATATCATCGCTTCAAGAGGGTGTGTTTGCTTTGAAATAATGGAATGAAATCAGTTAACAAACTGATGTCCTAAGGTGTCCGTTTTATAGAGGTTCTACTGTAGTTCTATTATTAGCTGGAGGTCCCCAGGGTGTCCAGTTTAAAGAGGCTCCACTGTAAATCAGGCATATGAATATTCTTAATGTATTGTCGTGCTTTGCAATCATGAACATGCATTAACATCTGAGATAAACGATCAAGAAACCCATAAAACATAAGATTACAGAGGTTGCCGTGGGGTCCGGTTTAGAGAGGTTCCACTGTATTAGTCATTCATTTGTTTTGGGAGGGGTTACAGAGGTTGTCTTGGGGTTCCACTGTATTAGTCATTCATTAGTTTGATCCTAAAAAAGGCAGGTTTTTTAATGCGGGGGAGAAGGCGGAAGTGGGAGGGGGTAGGGTGGTGGTGTAATGTGGAGCGAAAGCAATAGTGTGTACTTTCTTCATCCTGCTCCGACACCACATCTGTAGCATTCTATTTTCGGTATATCATAAAACTCCTAAATATTCAGACACAATTTATTCTGGGAAACACACATTTATATATGGGTTCTCACAGCAAGGAATGTCCATATATTTACTGTTAGAATGGTTGTACTTTTTTATCAGCATATCGTATGTTTTTGTTTTCAATTTGTTGTGGGAAACCTTGGTTGAAGCGGTTGCAGAGATATAACATACGTAAAAACTTTAACGCCAAGTTTACAAAAACTGTAACACAAACTTCTAAGACATTTGACCTTGGGCATGTGGGCAGCATGGGTATTGCGCACAATGAATAATTGGAGGATAGTAAACATGCATATGAAGTTTGAAGTCAATGAGTGAAGCGGTTGCAGAGATATAACATACGTTAAAACTTTAACGAAAATGCAGACGCACGGACGTCAAAATGCCGACTATACCGCGCTGTCTGCAAGTGTGCGCGACAAAAACTGTAACCAATGGGCATGTTGGCGCGACAAAAATGACATGACATCAGACAAGTTGTACAAGTTGTCTGATGTCATGTCATTTATATGCTACGTTGTGATATCTTCCATGTGTGCACAGTACCTGATGAAACTTACATATATGCTTGTGTATTTTCCGTCTTTGACATTAACCCTTTCAACACCACAGGCCTGTATAGTGGTATTGGCAACAAGTGGAGATCCAGATGAGACGGTTTGTCATGAGCCGTCTCATCAGGATCTGCACATTTTGCAAAACAAAAACACTCCCTTTTCATAAATGGACTTAAAATTAATTTTCATATTTTTGAGAACAAAAACACCCCCATTTCATAAATGGACTTAAATTTTTATTCATTTTTGTTAAGCATTTTGACATGTATAGTCGGACAGAGCTCGCAATGATAGCCGGATGTGTGTATTTGTATATCCATCTGGGAGTGCATTGGTGTGTCTGAAATGTCTGTATTAAAGGTACTTGCCCACTCAGTAGGCACAAAATGTTCTTTATAGGAATTATAAGTATATAATTGTGTCACTATTCCACCAGTCTTACAAATTACGAGTGCGCGCTATACAAATATAATCATCTAGTAATATTTATTTTACTGATAGTGACTCGCGGTGGTATCACGCTATTTTCATATGCAAATTAGGCATGATATTTTTTATTTATTTATACTAATTAAATGCGTCACCTGAAAAAATAATATTTTCGACAAGTTATAAAGTATGATCATTGTACATCAAAAATTAAATGCAGAGAATAAATAGTAATGTCCGTTAACATTTTAAGGAAACACGGTTATCACCCCTGATATCAGTGTGGAAATGTTGTCTGATATAAAATGTATAATAATGCCAATCGATACGTGAGGTAATGGTCACTGAATGTTTATTTTGCCAGAAAATGTCTCAGATGATGTATCTGATATAAAGAACAGTTTGTACTACTGAGTGGGCATGTACCTTTAACCCTTACACCGCTATCATAATGTTTGGTCGTCTGCTGTTTATTTTCTATTTTCCATTTTTATCATCAAAAACATGCTTTGACAGCACTTGAAAATAATTTACAACATGTTTTGACAGCACTTCGGAAATGATTCTGAAGTGCTGTCAAACCATGTTTTTGTTGATAAATAAGGCAAGATATAAAAGCAACAGCAGACGACAATTGTTGTGTGTAGCGGCCTATGGGTTAACTCTATCAACACTAGAGTCTAGAGACCTGTAAAGTGGTATTTGATTTGAAACATGCCAATTTTAGTCACACTTGGTACCGGTATGTAGGATGTGCCGCAATCTGGCAACACAGACTTCTTTCATTTCTGAACAGTGTAGATCCTGATCAGCCTGTCTACCCATGTGGTTAATTTGAATTGTATGGCTATCCCTGCAGGCTGCCTAAGTCAATTTGCATGGCAGCCATTAAACTTGGGTTACCTGATAGTAATTATCTGAATAATAGAACAGTAACGACACTGATTAGACTGCATGGATGCACAAAATTATCTCGGTCAACATCGATCGGAAATGCAATAAGTCGGGGATTTGTCAGATCGTGACCAAATGTTTGTTATAAATAGTAAAGTTACCGGTACTTCAGTTATATTATGGCAAACAGTGTAGGTCCTGTTTACCAGTGTTGCATGTTTGATTTTGTCAGCCATGAGCCTATTAACCCTTTCAACATCACAGGCCTGTATAGTGGTATTGGCAAATAGTGTAGATCGTTACGATCCGGCTCATCAGGATCTGCACTTTTTGCAAGTAATTTTCATATTTTTTTAGAACAAAAACACCCCCTTTTCATAAATGGACTACGGTAGCCTAAAAAAATCATTTTGTGACGGTTGGATTGGTTGCAAAATTAACATATCAAAATCCGTTCTAGTTACTTAAGGGTGATGCCAAGATGTGTTTTTATGGAAAATAAGAAAAAATATGCTATATTTGTGGTCTGTTTATTGTTTTCTGCAGCATGATAAAGGTACCACAAATTTTGTAATGCTTTTTGGTACTCGCTACTTCTGATTTCAATTGGGTTTTTGGCAATTTAATTGGGCATTTAAGCAAATACGCAGCTTATCTGGAGCTCTAATGTTGACATCCTAGGAGACAGTGTGTGAAAACTACTGATGGGTTTCATTGATCTTGTATTGCTTGGTAGACGCATGACTGGTGTTTCATTTTTGGAATGACGAATGTTGTAGGCGCTGATCAGACTGTACAGATGCACGGCATGATCAGAGCTCTCCGTAAGCGCCGGCTGCCAGGCGATTTAGCCGACTACTTGCTCAGTTGGCGCGGCTACAATTCATAATGTCTTTAAAAAAACAAAAAACAAATTATTTTTTTACAAAACACGGGTGGGTGGTGGTCGGGCGAATGAGACGGCATACATTAACGGTATGGGTTCCTCCTTATAGGAATCACGATTTGCCTGGTTTAGCCCTCAGGTACGTTTTTATTTTTGGCTCTTTAGTTACCTGGGAGTTGAATTGGGTTATTGCCCATTATAAAAGTAGTAAGATTATTACTGATCGGATCCTACTGCTTTTGGGAGGGGCCAAGTGATTCTGGTGTGGCGAGGACCTGGCATCAGATCAGGATTATTCTGATTTCAGGGCTGAATATATAGTTTTGTTATTGTAAATATTCAGTTCTGATTTTGGGATTTTCCCCCCATTTGTACATGTACTTGAACATGTACTTGTACAGGTAATATATGGGATTTAGTACTAAACCCATTGACCCGGCCTTAAATGACCTTAGCTGTTGATAGGCCGTTAAACCCCAACAAACAAATCAAACAAACAAACAAAACACGGATTTAGCGCTATTTAAAACATGTCTGGCGTATCCCACTATCGTTATTACACATTATTAGCCGTTAGTGTAATTTCTATAACACTGATACCACGTCTGTAAACATAACAGTGACTCTTCAAAACCGAAAGTACCATTGACGTTTACATTTTCCGCGAAATGTTTATGTGGGGGAGGGGGGGGGGGGGGGGGGGGGGGGGGGGGTAAAAAAAAAGGGGGGGGGTATGGGGGGGGGGGGGATGGATACTCTCAATTTTACGGAGACCTCTGCACGATCTGCATCTGCACTGGTCGCAAAACTCATAAACCCCATTTCTCAAGTCACAGCCACATAATTATGTGCAACATGCAAGCATGATCAATGATACTTAAAGTTAGACAACTGAGACATAATTAATGAGGCTCGATGACGGTAGTCTCCCTTAATAATAATGCTATATCATTATTTTCCCGCAGAAATATGTGCTTTATTCTTCTTTTTTGCTGTAAAAATGTGCTTCTTATACGATATACTAATGATAAATTGTAGGAAAAGTATATAATCTAATCATAAATGTTATTTTTAATGCAGATTTGTGTAGATTGCATCTATAAGTCCCCAACAGGGGTTCTAGATTAACGGAAGATAGATAGATTTGTGTAAATCGTCCTGCCGCAAAAAAATGCGGAATTTGGAGGACAGAATAGAGGAAACACACCACTTCTACCTCGGTATGATAATTCTGTTCAGCCAAGTCAGATTCTGTGTAAGTTGTTTTGAAATTCATTGTTTTCATTTTTTTCTCACAATTCTTTTTTTTTGTTCTGAACTTAATCCGACAATAGGTAACTAACGGTAATTGGTTAAAAATATGAATGTCCCTGCAAAATGCATAAATAAGAATACCTGAGGCAACCAGATGTCCTCTATTAATTAGGTAACGAATGATATTTGTTAGCGTAAACATAACGACTGATGACAAGTCTTCAATTAGCAATAAAATAACAAGCTGTAGGCCTAAGATCCAAAATCTTCTCCACAAAAATAATATGACAGTCAGACTTGTTTGTACTGCACAACGGTTCGGGACAAAATGTACACATTATCGGGTCAAAACGTACCCACAAGTGAGTCAAAACGTACACAGTTGTGAAGTCAAATGTACCAACATTTAACAAATGTTTAATTGCACAAGGTAATAAAAACACGTATTTCATGCATAACCAACCGCTTTCCACAGTCAACCAGTAACACATATAAACCTAAGGGTAGAATATTTATGTATTCCACGTTTCAATCCGCTTACTGTGTCGATCCTTTCCAAGTATGATGGTGGGTCTAGTTTTCGGGGTATTAACAAGTTCATCAACTAGCGGTTTTTAGAAAACATAACATATGAGCTAAATTGTTAGTTCAATAGAATGATAAACATTTCTTTCAATGTTTCTTGCCTTCAAAATAAGATTGTTTTAGATTAAAATTTGCGTCAGCTCGTTTAGCAACACATGAGTCAGCCATCTTGAATATTGACTTATGGTTGGAGTTTTCGGGGTATGTTCCTAAAGTGTCAATAAATTTGCTAATTCGTCCCGAGTTTTCATTGGCTATAAGATCATCACGCATATGAATGAGGCACAGTGAAGGAAAACTTGAAACTTTTATCTTCATTATGATTTTAACAATATTAAAGAGCAGATTAATGGCGGACGCATAAAATCATGAAAATCACGGTAGGTTAGTGAACAAAATGACCTAAATGGCAAAAATTACCAGTATTTGGTCCAAACACTGGATTTGGTGGCATTTTTTAAAGAACTTACTATAAGTAATGTCATGCTTATTTTAATTACGTGACGTAAAGCACATCGCGGCTGCACACATGTCTACAAATTACAAAATATGTGAATACCCCGAAAACTGGCGTCATGACCATAACAATTAATTAACGTAGAGGCTATAGAGTCGTATTTACTTGACTAATCTAATGGTTGAGTTTAGTTCAGACCTATCATCAATAAACTCACATATAAAGCTAGTCAAACTATTGGATTCTTTAAATACGAATCTACATTCCGCTAGGTCTGATACAAAACAGGCAGCATACAAAGCACTAGTTCGGCCAACTCTAGAATATAGCTCATCTGCGTGGGACCCATATACACAGAAAGATAACACAAACAGTAGAAAATGTACACAGACGTGCAGACAGATTTGTCAAAAAAATAACTACAAGACACCAGGCCCAGTCACACACGTACTCTCTGATCTCAATGGACGTCGCTTGAAACTAGAAGGCAAACAACATCCTGACTCTATTCCTTAAAAAGTGTTTAAAACCATGTTGCCAATCCAATATCCAGTACGTACCCAGCAAACACACAACGTAACCACAACGTTGCGCGAATGTCGTAATCAGGTTGCGTGTTCATACACCGTTTTTAGGCAGTTGATGTAACGTTTTAATATTACGTTACCGTAGAAACGTTGATACAACCAGCTTTAGGAAAGTTCCAATTACGTTCAATTTACGTTGTTAGTTTAACATTTGGTGACAACATCTTATCAACGTTGTCGCAAAAACGTTTCCACAATAACGTTGCTGCAACCAATTCTTTGGAAGCTCTTATTACGTAATATTTATGTTATCATATGACGTTGCATGTGACTACGTGATTACAACGTCATTACCGAAACGTTGACGCAATAACATTGCTGCAACCAATTATAAGAACACTCTCAGTAGGTATTATTCACATTGTCATATTACGTTGGGTGAAAACATCTTATCAACGTTGTCGCAAAAAGTTTCCACAATAACGTTGCTGCAACCAATTATTTGAAAGCTCTTATTACGTAATACTTATGTTGTCATATGACGTTGCATGTGACTACGTAATTACAACGTTATCACCGAAACGTTTCCGCAATAACGTTGCTGCAACCAAATCTAGGAAAACTCTCATAACGTACTATTCACATTGTCATATTATGTTGGGTGAAAACATCATCTCAACATTGTCGCAGAAACGTTTCCACAATAACGTTGCTGCAACCAATTCTTTGGAAGCTCTTATTACATAATAGTTATGGCGTCATATGACTTTGCATGTGACTACGTGATTACAACGTCATTACCGAAACGTTGACGCAATAACGTTGCTGCAACCAATTATAAGAACACTCGCATTACATATTATTCACGTCGTCATATTACGCTGGGTGAAAACACCTTATCAACGTTGTCGCAAAAACGTTTCCACAATAACGTTAACGTTGCTGCAATCAATTCTTTGGATGCTCTTATTATGTTGTCATATGACGTTGCTTGTGACTGCGTAATTACAACGTTATCACCGAAACGTTGCCACAATAACGTTTCTGCAACCAATTCTAGGAAAACTCTCTTAACGTACTATTCACGTTGTCATATTACGTTGGGTGAACACATCATCTCAACGTCGTCACATAAACGTTTCCACAGTAACGTTGCTGCAACCAATTCTTTGAAAGCTCTTATTACGTAATATTTATGTTATGACGTTGCATGTGACTACGTAATTATAACGTTATCACATAAACGTTGCCGCAATAACGTTGCTGCAACCGATTCTAGGAAAACTCTCAATACGTACTATTCACATTGTCATATTAAGTTGGGTGAAAACATCAAATCAACGTTGTCGCAATGTTTGTTCAACGTTTCCACAATAACGTTGCTGCAACCAATTCTTTGGAAGCTCTTATTAAGTAATAATTATGTTATCATATGACTTTGCATGTGACTACGTAATTACATAGAGGATATTCCATCGTACATTTTACACGAGGGTGCGTCGGCTTCCGCGTAAGCAACGAGTGAGCGTAGCGAACGAGTTGCTTGCACGGACGCCGACTGACACCGGTGTATTATTTCCGCTATTCAAACATGTACGATGGAATATCTTATTTATTACACTTCTACGGCGGATATATATGCACATTTAGACTATTTTTCAGATTAATCACAATGAATTGTGATGTGCGCATGAACAGTTACACGATGACGTGTTTTTCAACGTTACGTTGTGTGACGTCAAATGTGACGTCATGTAAACTTTTTGAAATCCAAATTATGCAGCTGTTTCTATGAACCAGATATGTTTGACTGCATGTTTAGAATGTGTTCAATTACATTAACATTCTAGATTAGTCGAAACCCTTTCCAAGTTTTCAAATAACTTTGTTTTGACTGTAATAAAAAGTAAACATTTTGCATGGTAGCTCGTGGTTTCCAAGAAAACAGGCGCGCAATTACGGGTGTTTTCTCACAGCGAAACCCATGCAAATAACTCACAAGAGTGTAACAAAACGTTATCACCTAACCGTTGCCCCAATAACGTCACGTTGACGCAATAACGTTGCTGCAACCAAGTATAAGAACACTCTCATTACGTACTATTCACGTTGTCATTTTACGTTGGGTGAAAACATCTTATCTTTTCGCAAAAACGTTTCCACAATAACGTTGCTGCAATCAATTCTTTGGAAGCTCTTATTACGCAACATTTATGTTGTCATATGACGTTGCATATGACTACGTAATTACAATGTTATCACCGAAACGTTGGCGCAATAACGTTGCTGCAACTAATTCTATGAAAACTCTCTTCACTTACTATTCACGTTATCATATTACGTTGGGTGAAAACATCATCTGAACGTTGGGACAATAACATTGCTGCAATAACGTTGCTGTAACCAATTCTAAAACAGTAATAATTACGCACTGTTCACACTGTCATATGGCATTGTGTGACAACATAATACCAACGTTGTCAAAATAACGTTGCTACAGAAACGTTGCTGCAACCAATTCTAGCGAAATATCTCATTACGTACTATTAACGTTGCCAAATACCAAGGCGTGAAACATCATCTCCACGTTGTCAAAATAACGTTGCTGCAATAACGTTGCTGAAACCAACTCTAGGAAAGTTCTCATAACGTATTGTTCACGTTGGCATATAGCAATGCATACCATCATAATCTCCACGTTGTCACAATAACGTTCCTGCAATAAAGTTGCTGCAACCAATGCTAAGAACGTTTTCATAACGTATTATTCACGTTGTCATATAGCATAGCGTGACAACATAATATCCACGTTGTCAAAATAACGTTGTTGCAATAAAGTTGCTTCAACACATACTAGGGAAGTTATAATAACGTACTATTCATGTTGTCATATAGCATAGCATTGTGTGACAACATCGACATCGTCTCCACATTGTCAAAATAACGTTGCTGCAATAACATCGCTGCAAACAATTCTGGGAAAGTTATATTTACGTATTGTTCACGTTGTCATATAGCATTGCGTGACAACATCATCTCCACATTGTCAAAATAACGTTGCTGCAATAACGTTGATGCAACCAATTCTAGGAAAACTCTCATTACGTACTATTGGAGTACTGTAGGTGCCATAGGTGTGTACAAGACAAGTCGCCATTGTCATGATGTGTATAATCATGTAAATGACACATACATGATGTCTGTGTTTCACATATGCGTAAAACATCGCTATGTTCATATGATATATGCACTTTCCCTATACCATATATACATATACACTATATACTTACATGGATAGGATAACCGTGCCAGCTAATTTAAATAACTTCCTCAAGTTACGTCGACATTCAACACATTTCCTGTTACTTTTGAATAAAAAGCATTTCATCAGTCTCGTTGAGACGATTCAAATGGTAGTCAAAAGTTCAAAACATGTCATTTGGATCGGATATATCAACACTACAGGTTTTCACCAACAACATGGTAACTCTTTTGACTGTATATGATGTAATCATGGTAATCTGGCAATCATCGTCATCATGGTAGCGGTTAGCTGGCCTGCCAGTTCCAGAATTTGAAAATTGCTTTTGTAGTAAATTAATAAATTAGTTTGTAATTTATATGAAAGTTCCTATTATTCCCCATGGTTAGCTACATAATTATCTGTCAGAAAATAATCTACATAGTGTGCAAGTTGTGTTTCTATTTATTGTTTCCTCAAATATGCGTGGTATGTCTCATTTTGATCATCTCCGTGAGGTGGTTCAAATGAGTGATCACAACATTGACATTTGTAGATAATGTAAATGCCGATAAAATGTTTCACAACCCGCCAAGTCAAATAAACTTAAAATACTCCAAATAGCATCACGTTTGAGGCATTCTGAGGCACTTACTTACTTACTTACTTACTTACTTACTTACTTACTTACTTACTTACTTACTTACTTACTTACTTACTACTTACTTACTTACTTACTTACTTATATAGCCATGCTAGCTACATTATTGTAACATATTTAATAACCACTTTGATTATCATTGTTATATATATATTCCCATGATTAAACCCTGTGCGTATCTGTATTTTATATTTGCAGCAGACCAACTGCCCATTTTCCCCCAGAATAATTTGCTCGTACTCGGATGACAAGAACTATGAATAAAAACCTGGAATGTATAGAAATGTTACTATTTTGACACATGTTTGTGTATTGTGCATTTATAATCTACATGCGTTCTTCATTTTCTTTTGACAGACATTTGTCTGTAGAATCGTAAATAATTACTGCACATTTGAAAATGATATCCTCGCATATCGTAAATCTGTGTCTAACACAGGGCAATTGGTCACAGTATAGCCGTAGAAAACTATGTTTGTGAAACATGGATATGCCCCCATGGCATACTAGACTCTAACTAGAGAGTGTGTGTAAAAAAGAAGACACAAGTTTCAAAGTCATTTGAGAAAGTCTTACAAACTTTTTGACGTAAGAAAATGGCTAAGTGTTTAAGCACCATTTTGAAGGTTACAAAGGTTGAGGTCATATCATTGGTGGTGTTATTGCGTCACACATGTTCAGGTGAATGAACTGTCCCAATATTAAAGCAACTCTTTAAGTACTATGTATGGCTAATTTAAGTGCTTCAGCGAAATTTCAAAGGTGACAAAGGTCAATGTCGTGTTAATGGTGGCTCGAGTGTGTGACAAATGTTCAGGTGATTCAAGTTTCCAAGTATTGAAGCAGTCCTTCGCATAATATTGAAGATATACCATGTTGGAGCAACTCTTACAAACTTTTCGACGTAACAAAATGGCTAAGTGTTTCAACGACATTTCGAAGGTGACAAAGGTCAAGGTCGTGTTAATGGTGGCGCGAGTGTGTTATGTTCAGGTAATTCCAATGTCCATGTATTGAAGCAATCCTTCGCGTAATATTGGAGATATTACATGTTGGAGAAACTCTTACAACTTTTTTGACGTAAATGTACACGGACGTCTGTGCGGACGGACGGAGTCTCAAGAGCAACGCAATATGTCCCCCTTGCTACCGCATAGGGGGCATAATGACTACCGTACTGGTAAAGCTATGGACATCTAGGCGTAAATTGGTCGCCACATCTTTGTTGGCTGCCTACTCCAACCTGTATGAGGGCGGGCGATATTGGTAGGTACTTGATCAAGGTTCTCATCAGCCTTGAGAGAATAAGTTCAGCGCTAACTTTGCACCAGCAGTGCTACAGACGCGTGAACCGCGGCGAGTTGGTGGTGGGAGGGAGGGGGGGGGGGGGGGGGGGGGCGGGGGGAGGGGTCTGGGGGTATGCCCCCTCCCACCCCCTCCTACACCCTCCGATGTGTTTGTTTTGTACATCCTGTTTTTCCTTACAAAATGATAGATATTATTACTGAAAAATTAATAGATGTAAATAACACTTCCCCCCTCTGTACATGTACACCACCTCAGGCTGAGCCAATCAAGCAGCTTGGTTTCAAGCACAATGTGTAAGTATTTTGTAATAAAGAAATTGACAAATATCGTCAATAATAACGCAGTCGGTGGTGTACTAGCTATATTAGTTCAACACCACCACCACCACCACCACCACCAGAGTCTCAGTCCGTATTGTTCAACACCACCCCGAGTCTCAGTCCGTATTGTTCAACACCACCACACGAGTCTCAGTCCGTATTGTTCAACACCACCACACGAGTCTCAGTCCGTATTGTTCAACACCACCACCCGAGTCTCAGTCCGTATTGTTCAACACCACCACCCCGAGTCTCAGTCTGTATTGTTCAACACCACCACCCCGAGTCTCAGTCCGTATTGTTCAACACCACCACCCGAGTCTCAGTCCGTATTGTTCAACACCACCACCACCCGAGTCTCAGTCCGTATTGTTCAACACCACCACCCGAGTCTCAGTCCGTATTGTTCAACACCACCACCCGAGTCTCAGTCCGTATTGTTCAACACCACCACCACCCGAGTCTCAGTCCGTATTGTTCAACACCACCACCCGAGTCTCAGTCCGTATTGTTCAACACCACCACCACCCGAGTCTCAGTCCGTATTGTTCAACACCATCACCCGAGTCTCAGTCTGTATTGTTCAACACCACCACCCCGAGTCTCAGTCCGTATTGTTCAACACCACCACCCGAGTCTCAGTCCGTATTGTTCAACACCACCACCACCCGAGTGTCAGTCCGTATTGTTCAACACCACCACCCGAGTCTCAGTCCGTATTGTTCAACACCACCATTGTTCAACACCACCACCCGAGTCTCAGTCCGTATTGTTCAACACCACCACACGAGTCTCAGTCCATATTGTTCAACACCACCACACGAGTCTCAGTCCGTATTGTTCAACACCACCACACGAGTCTCAGTCTGTATTGCTAAACATATACCCTAAATCCTTGATTATAATACTCGCTCATTGAGAGTCAAACTAGGTCATGGGCGGGTCAAATTCTATTGAGTCATTATAATAATCGCTCACTGAGAGACAAAATGGGTTATGGACGGGTCAAATTCTATCGAGTCATAAAAATAATCGCTCACTGAGAATCAAACTAGGTTAAGTCATTATAGCAATAGCTCATTGAGAGTCAATGTAGGTCGAGTCATTATAGTAATCGCTCACGGACGGGTCAAATTCTATAGAGTCATAATAATAATCGCACATTGAGAGTCAAACTAGGTTAAGTCATTATAGTAATCGCTCATGAAAGCGTCAAATTCTATTGAGTCATTATAATAATCGCTCATTGAGATTTCAACTCTGTTGAGTTACTATAATAATCGCTTATGGAAGGATCCATTTTCATTTAGCTTATAGTTAAGGGTGGGAATTGACTCGAAGACCTTCCATACCCGGACATTTAAGTCCAAACAGGCCGAAAGTGTTTTATGCGATATATGTTGATGCAAGGGCGGACAGATGTGTATACTTGTGTGCCGAAATGGGACATTGCTTAGGTCCAATTCGGTCCTGTAATTCCGCGCAGTGTCCCGGGCGGAAGAATCTAATTATGTTACAGCCCGCAACTAATTTATCGTTCACTGAAATGGACTCGTCCATGAATGATTACTATCACTCACTAGATTTGGACTCTTCCATGAACATTTGCTATAATATTATAACTCAACGGAATAATCCAATTCTGTTGAGTTATTATAGCAATTGTTCATGGAAGAATCCAAATATATTGAGTGATAGCAATCTTTCATGGACGAGTCCATTTCAGTGAACGATAACTTAGTTGCGGGCAGTAACTCTGCAAAACACCCGTATGCTACTGACTGTGGCTACAGACGTGACACCGTATCGACCAGTATAGACACAGATCAGCCTGATGCGGCGGGAAATAACTGCAAATGAGACATATATTAAAGTACATGTATATCTAAATGTTATAATGCATCATTATTCGGCAGCAAATAATAAATACATTCGATAAATGTTAATGTTACATTTGCTATAATATTATAACTCAACGGAATAATCCAATTCTGTTGAGTTATTATAGCAATTGTTCATGGAAGAATCCAAATATATTGAGTGATAGCAATCTTTCATGGACGAGTCCATTTCAGTGAACGATAACTTAGTTGCGGGCATTAACTCTGCAAAACACCCGTATGCTACTGACTGTGGCTACAGACGTGACACCGTATCGACCAGTATAGACACAGATCAGCCTGATGCGGCGGGAAATAACTGCAAATGAGACATATATTAAAGTACATGTATATCTAAAAGTTATAATGCATCATTATTCGGCAGCAAATAATAAATACATTCGATAAATGTTAATGTTACTGTCACTGCAATATTACAAGAAAGCTAATTGCCGCTTTGATTATATGAATATAAGTCAATTTTATACATATAGTATGTATTAATTAATACTGTAGTGTCATTATGTAGATAAGTGTGGCTCCTATGCATCCAAACTAAAATATCAAAGGTGATCAGTGGAACGTCTATTCGTCTTTAAGCAGCATTGTGTGTTCTGTGGCAATCAATGTAATTTAAAAAAGACCCAAAATATCCAAAGCGATGGAGACCGGCTTACCTAGTTCGGCAAGTAGAGAAAGAACAAAGTTACCGGTGAAATACTAGCTAAATGTGACGAGCGCGGGCCCCGAGATGAATGGGCGTTACAAGTACATCTTCGCGTGGATGGTGCTATCAGTGACCCCCATTCCGCCGATTCACGCTACCACAAGGCATGCAAACTGAATTGCATGTCCAATGATGTTAGGCAAACACAAATGACAGAGGACAGTCAAATTGACCCGGAATTTGAACTACAATGCCCGGATAGACAAACACATAGCGGAAGAGTCTGTGAGCAACACGTTCCAAAACTTGCTCGCAGCAATATCACCAAAGCTGCCAACATTACTTATTGGTAATATAGTTACCAGCGTGTTGCGTAATCAGTCGACTAATTTGCAAACTGCTCTCTGGATTCTGGTGAGAGATTCCAAGTCACTTGTGAAACAACTGACTAAGTTGCAAGTAAGTGGTCTTACGACGAAATACGGCGCTTTAACACGTCAGCTGCAGTCGCGCAAAAAAACAAAACAACCACGGACTGGCCGCCATTCATGATACAACTGAAGGCTTGGTACATGTGGTAGTTGACAACTGCGATACTGACATTGCCTCTCAAAATGGCAAACTGTCTACACATGCACTTGCGCTTCTAGTAACACAACCAGCGACCGTGCATGAAGATAGGGAAGCGTCAAATGAAAATTTCCCTAACATATCCAAGTCTGAAGTGGCTGATGAACTAGCTCACAATGTCAACATTGAACTATATAAGGCGGAAAGAACCCAGAAATGCCAGAAGCTGTCTCAAAGAATACAGTTTTACCCCTGAACTGAAAGTGCTTGCACAAGCTGCTGTATCGCGGAAGAGGGCAAATGCGTTATACCTCACGTTTTTTAAAGACGTACATACCAATAATAAATGTCCTGAGTTCAATGGCGACAACACTCATACACAGATCATACACTGAAACCAGCGACGAAAGCGGCTTACCAGCCACTCATAGATATGCCACCTTCGGATCCCGACACAATGATGACAGCCTTGGCCGAGGCACAGAGGATGACGGCACAAACAGGACAGTTTTATTTTGTTTGTTTGTTCGGGTTTAACGGCCTATACACAGCTAAGGTCATTTAAGGCCGGGTCAATGGGGTTAGTACTAAATCCCATATATTACCGTGTACATGTTCAAGTACATGTACAAGACGTTCACACTCTTCACATGTGACCATCAGCTTTACCGTGTTGCCTTTGACGTCATGTAGGTATACCCTGACATGTTCTCTAACATTGCTCTCCGGCTTGGCGGCATGCACTTGTTAATGAGCTTTATTGGGTATGTAGGAACTTTGATAACATATACAGGATTGACAGAAGTACTATGGTCAGTATTTGGTGGAGTAGGGAAAATGTTAACAGGCAAGAAATTTATACAAAATGTCGAGCGTTGTGGTTAGTTGCCGAAGAACTACTTAGGGAAATCGTTCTGCAGCATCCACCAATGTATTTTACCACATACTTGGTAGAAGAACTGGAACGGCGCAGTCTTTTCAGCAAGACAACAAAGCTCTGGGTTAACATGCTGATCAAGCCAATCTTACTGCCTCTAATGTACGTAAGAGCTGAGAGGGAAGGTGACTGGCCACTACACATGGACGCTGTTAGACAGATTATCCCATACTTCTTCGCAGCGAGGCATGCCAATTATGCGCGTTATGATCTCTATTATCTGACGTCAATGACAGCATTACCAAGGACAGTGTTAGACCGCTCTGTGAATGGTGAACAAGTAATACGCCACATCCAGTGCGTATGGAACGGGATGTGGAGTGATATGTTTATAAAAACAACATTCATGCGATACGGGTATAGGAAATGTGGGCTCATTGGAATAACATTAAAACCACAGACTCTTAAGACATGGGCACTCAGTCTCCATGAATGCAGTCAACTGGTTGGAGACATAAGTCATATGTGTGAGGAAACAACCTCAAAACATCAGGATGTACACTCGGAGGAGATGCATGCAAGGATGCGTCAGATAAACAAGACAGGTTGGGGCTTCGGGAAAAGCTGGAACTTTGTATTGACCCGCTCAATCCAGAAAGACACCCAGAAAATGTTGTCAATATATGTCAGTGGGCGCATTGCACCATCGTGAGCTCGAAAAAGTTGGCCTGTATGGTTACACAACACAATTTCCAAGAAAGCTGAAACAATGTCAATTACAAAGAAACATGTGAAAGTTGGCGAGACTAATGCCATTGTCACGAATGTCGTGTAGCAGTGAATCATGGGCCTTCACGCTAGTTCAAGGGAAGTAGACTTGGAGCGTGTGTTGCTATATGAGTTGGCACCTGTGGCAACATCAATGTTCACGGATGATGGGGATCTGCGAATAGCCACATCAAAGTCAACCTTGAAAAAACAAAGTAGACATTTCAGGACGGCATGCTATCGAGGATATTTCTTGCACTGTGATCGATGGATGTGTTTTACTGTGGATACCACACTGGCCAGCAAATGGCAAAGTTAGTAACTTTGTAGCTAGTTTCAAGAAACACATAGGGACAATGTTGGACACAGGCTATGTTCATCTCGTATAATGAGGGATTGCAATACCCATCTAGCCTTGCGCTGGATTATAAACATTCCGCTGTGGTCATGGTGAGTTTGTTTGTTTGTTTATTGGTGTTTAACGGCCTATCAACAGCTAAGGTCATGTAACGTTATAATAACCTGCTGCATTTGGGGGATCCCAAAATCAGAACGGAATATTTATATCGATAAAAATATATTCAGCCCTGAAATTAGAATAACCTGACCATACCACACCAAAGTCACTTGACCCTTTCCCTAAAATAGGATGAGAGTCTGATGTAGTTCGTGTATATTTCATAGAAATCCTGTTAGTATTAATTGTGTGTTCTGTAGAGCTTCCGTTGTTTTTCTATCATTTATGTCTGCTGTTGTTCCTTTAAATTCCTTTACTTATCAATTTTGGGATCTTTTAATAGCTATGGGTTGTTTTTGGGATATCTCGGACACACATGGCTTGTGATGAATACGCTGCCGTCACCGTATTAACGTTTTTCTTACATAAGCCAAATACTGTATTTAACCTTTATTACAAATAGTATTGCAAAATAAAAAATATGTTGGTGGCGGCCAGTCTTGGATCTAATGTAATGGAGTCCATATGTCATTTTACATCAGGAAAACTACACAAAACAAGAGTAGTTTTATGCCCAATAACCGCGTTACAAAAGTTTTAAAAACAATGTGTACTATTATGCCCACCAAACTTGCAAAATAAAGCAATAAAAATGTAACATATAATCTTAGCTACTTTTAATTAATAAAACAGTTTCTAAATATTTTGTTATTTTTGGTCTTTTATAACAATGTATGTTAATGGTATAGTTATTGTGATTTAACTATGATACTAATGGACATGCCATTTAAACTAATTTTAAAAATAAAAAATGGCCGCCGTTAAAACACGCACCTCACATTGTTCAAACGGTTAAACTGTTTTGATTGTGATATTTGTTCCTGTGATTGTTGTTCATTAGTACATGTAAAGTGAAAGACGTAAATTGTTTCAAGTTTTGTGTGTTACTACTATGAGAACACTATGGGTTCATTGTGTTCGGTATCCAATAAATCTGCCAATGAGGTAGTACCCCAGTCTACATTTGGTTTTCAAAAGAAAGCCAAACACAAATGAAGTCCATTTTCACGGCTGTGATTAGAGAAAATTTTGCATTAGATCGTCCATAATATTAGTTAGTTGTCCAAACCCAGAATTGTGAAACAAATCGTTGAAGCAATTTTTCTACCAACAATTCAGTCACCTATCGATAATGACCGGGGTGGCAACTATTAAGATAACCACCATACCCAATTATGAACACATTTAATAGAAAACAATCATCTGTTTTACCACCCTTCTTCCTTTGGATTCAGACAAAAATATCATTTTGGAGTTGGAAAACTGGCACATGTCGGGTTTACTTCTCATTCATTACAATAACTGATACTGTCCAGCTAATCATTAACTTATGTGATTAAAATGAAGTTCATGTTCTATTTAACATAGACTTCATCAATTAATTATAATCTCACACCAATTAATTACACAACAAATAATAATTTACTTTTATTAAGTTTTCAAGTTTCCAATTATTAAAACAAAAAGGTGTCAATGCTGAATTTACCTACAGCATCTCCGTCAAAGTTACGTGCCTGATGGGGGGGAGGGTAATTCTTGCGTAATCAATATGGCCTTGTGCGTGCTCATTCAATGAATTGTGTGAGCGTAAAAATACGTTGCCAATTTGCTGTGATATAAATTAATTTAATTTTGATCTGAGTTACGCGGTTTAAGCCTTACTGTATTACAATTTACGTTTACCTGGTAATTACGGCATTAGGGCTTTCGCCAATCAATGTTCCAACTACAACCAGTAATGCCGACATTGTTTAGACCATCATGTTTCCATTTTCGGGTCCATTCTGGTACTTGTGGGGAAAATACCTGTCATACCCCATTAAAAGGTAAATACGATTGAGTTGGGTAATCTGATTTACTTTTAAGAGATGTGAACTAAGTCCACTTATGGTGTGGTATGGCGACATGAATTCGGTCCGGTTAATTCTAATTGTATGGCTGAAAGTAATGCGTGTTCATTGAAGTAAATAAATTAGTTCTTGATTTTATTGGTTTTTATTTACCCCCAGTAACATATAGTCTAAAACTTACGGGATAGGACCCCGTTGGTCCGGATTTCAATGACCGTGGCTGGTTTGATATACCGGTTATTATTATAACCACTCAATCAATTAAGGATACTAGCATGCATAACGGGTTAGTAAACCACACCAGAACCCAACAAGACGCAGTAACGACATTGTTGAATTTTGTAATGAGGAATTATTTCTCATTCGGCTGAAAATATTTAAGGAATGGGAATTTGGTCTCAAACCACCTTTCCATAACCCGGGATATAATAGCCCCAGTAAAGAGCAGGCCCGATGATTCGTCGGTGCTGGTTTAAATATTTCCCGAATTTTGATAAAATGTTTTGCATTTATAATTAATTTCAGGCTCCACAAAATGTGCGTCAAATTTATAGGCGTCAATGCTTGTGGCAATTGGTAACCTAAAATTTGAATTTGGGCCTCCTATAGGCCCCCAACCAATTCCAGTATGGCTGGTGGTATCGATTAAGAAGATTGATTGGGAAAGGGGAACCCATACTAGTTTACGTGTAATTGTGCATTGTTAGATGTGGCAAATACGGACTGGTTCAAATTTTGAAATTAAGTGGCAAGTGTACTATCTGAGTCACTAATTTGTCTAGCAAGTGTGCTCTAACGTTATTAACTTAACTTTAGATTTACAGTAGTTCTGAATTCCAAATCCAACCTAATCAACCAATCGAAAATAAGAGAAGAGAAGAAGAAAGTTGAAAATTTTCTGACGGTATGGTATTTGACGTGCCACCCTCACCCTTATGTTAGTGTGCTGTTATACAGAATGCTTAATTGAACCTCATCATGATAACCACGTGATTGCTGATTTTGTGTTGGTTTTAATTGGGTTTTTGTAATATATTATTGTGTTTTTGTTAATTTTACTAGCATTTATTTAATTTTAGTTTTAGTTTTCTGAGTCACCTACCAAACCACCGTCAAGAATTTTGGGCCGAATTAAATAAAACATTAAAATTCGTTTGATTTGTGTCTAATTTTGGTTGGAGCAATGCAGATTGTCAATTACGGACTTAAAAATGCAATTACTCCTGGTGGAGGGAATGAAACCCTCCAGGTTCCTACCGGTTAGCTCTGGAGTCCCTGTAGTTAAGCTCCAAAAAAAAAAAAAAGCCTCAAAACGGAGGCGAATTTTGCACCAACTTTAAAAATTTTTAAATTTATCCAATATAATTCCTGTTCAATCACTTATTTTATTTTCTTTTTTTTAACAGCGGTGACTACTAATGGATGGGTTCATTCTGGAACATGTAGCGTTTCGGAAGTAAAGAAGTTGACGCTGCCCAACCGCCAAGTGTTAGCCAGAGTACCGTAACATTTCTACAAGCCGTGGGGACGAATACTCTGAAGGTCAAAATCATCAGTGAAGGGTAATGTAATAAAAATAAAACTAACAAGTATTAATAGAAAGTAATCAAATGTCCATCGCTAACGAATAAAAGAACTACTAATCCAATAAATAACTCCAGGAATCCTGAACAGCGCTTTAGAACAAAAACAATTACTAACTTTAATACTTGTATTTATTTTTACGTGAATGGAAATTAGCCAGGGTCGAATGGTCCATTTCAGTCGGCCGGCCTGGTGTAAATTGAAACGTACGCTCGTAGACATGGTTGCTACCTCGACGGACCACTGTCCCCGATCCCGAAATAACGAATCTCACCCGGGCGGCTAACTTACACTGCACCAGAAGTTACGTCCGAAGGAGCCGACAGATCTCTCGTTTGGAGGTAAGAATTATAAAAGTGTAAATTAAGGAAGATAAATATTTTACTGGAAATAAATTTGTTAATAAATTACAATAAAATGGTTAAATCATTTAGTACATTATAATACATTATAACCATCTAGATTGTTCCATATCGACTACCCGTTCATCGGTGATGGTAACGGCAACCATCCATGGTACCGCCTGTTCACCGCATGGGATCGCTAACGAAGACGGACGAGTAATCAGGGCACCCACGCAGCTACTGAGGGAAGTCCAGCCAACATCGCCGGGACTTGGGACCAATCGACTCTGGAGACGCCATCCACGGGGACGAAGAAATATTTGAATGAACGACGCGAAAACATATATGTATCTAACTGTTGTAAATAAATAATTGTTAGTATTTAATTTAAGCCGTGATTGTATATCCAATGGAATGTTTGATATGTGGTCTCGCCAAATGGCGGCCACAATAGTGGGTATTTATTATGTGTATTTAATACATGTTATGTAATATTTGGATTGGTCCCCCGGTTGAGAAAACGCAACATTTCTCGACATGAATCGGTCCAGTGTAAGCCCCAACAGATCAGGGAATTATACATTCAAATTTAATTGCCAAATGTTATGTAAGATAACTTTTCTTCTGAAACGATGGATGTGATTAAACAATTGTTATGTAAAAATATGTTTTTCTGTTATTTCTGTATTCCATTTCTGTTCCAAAAGTTAAAATTAAAAAACATTACATACTTTAAATAAAGTTTCATTATAGATTTCCAATTCCACAGGCCCAAACATGCCCTCAATACACACATTAGTTAACTTGCTGACGAAAAAATGCTGCGTTAAGTTTGTCCTTCTATTCAAACAGGGTTGTTGTAATCTGGTGAATGGCTGGACAAATGATTGGCTGACAAATGCTAACAGAAAGCGGGGGAGGGATTAATACAAATACAAAAATAAATACAAAATAAAAAAAATATATACTTCGTAAAGCTAATTTAAAATTGTTTTTAAAATTAAAATATGTCCATTAAAATGTCCATATACACCAAATATTCTGCCATTAAATGCCCCATCTAACAACTAAAACCATCACTTTAAAATAGCAATACTAAATATCTGTCATTAATGTCCACTTAATGACCATTTCAAGTAAATCTGAATCAATTTTGTATGGCACGTGTCGGTCCAATTATCGAGTTTTATACTCCTAATTGCCTAATTGGACGAACCGGACGACCCGAGTTAGACGAAAGCTCCAGTTGACGGAACAATACTGGACACCCATTTCCCAATTTCAAATACCTATATTGTTAATTAGTGAATATTTCCAGAGCTGAATAGGGTGCAGGTTTATTGGGTAAATATCTCTCATATGCGTCAATACTAAAAATGAAAGTAAGCAGAGAATAGTCAAATACTGTTGATATTAAAATTGTTCGGTTTATTCAACCGTTGTACAGGAAAAATTCAATGGTAGGTGGCTCACCATTTAGTGAAAGTAAATTTCTTGAACATTGTGAGCCAATTTATTTCAACCAACAATTGCAAAGTGTTACCTTTCTTAAAGCAAAGTTTAATACCTTTGAGGGAGAAATTTTCAATTTTAAGATAAATGTATTAATTTGTATTATACTGAATTTATTACATTATCACAGCCATTTTGGCTGTGATAATGTAATACATTCAGTATAATAAATTCTGCATAGTTTTAATCATCAAACATATGCAATCATTAGTTCTATATGAAATAATGCATTTCGGAAAAATCAATGATTACTCCCTCAAAGTATACTTTGCTAGATAAGTATACTTTGCAATTTTGATGAAATCGGCTACAGATTGCAAGACCGAATTGACCGCCGTACAATCAAGTTCGGCTTCATAGGTCATGTGACTTGGCACCAAATACAAAATGGTGGACCACCTGTCAAACAGTTTCAAACGTTGAAAAACTGCTTTAAATTTATTATTTTATGCTACAGTGTCCCCATATAAAGCAGATAAGTTTGACATTATTGTGTATATATTTTTGACTGTATATTGGGTTATAATATAAGCTAGACATCTTCTTAGTTCGTCAGTTTCTCCAAACACTGAAACAGGCAAGTTCAGACAAGTTTTTCAAACCACCTGAGTTACTCCTGCAGTGCTGGCTGCACTTTTCCACTTTTCCACTTTCTAGGCAATTGGTTGCTCTATACCCAAGGTGTGGGATCACATGTTTCCGAAAGGCGTGACGTCATGTTTTTTTTTAGATGTGTTTACAGTAGATTTCCTTTAATATCTTTCTAATGGAATGACATATGTTTATGAAATATACCGCAGCAAATGCGATACACGTTGCCCTTTATTGTATTGGCGGCTTTAATCTCATTATTCTGTCGTTTTGACTAATAATCGGTTACCGTAAATGTTAATAAAAACTAGAGCATGTGAATGTAAGATATAAATGGTACTCGATTCTTTGTGAAAGTTGTAAGTTTTATAAATAACTTTCAGAGCATTCATAAAACACATGTCATGTATTTGGTGTTCTAAATATCATCAAAATCCGTCCAGTTATTTTAAAGATTTTAAAGAAAATGTACTGTAAAAATTACGTCACAGATTACGTCACCTCTGAAAATCAGGTTTGGAAACCACGTCATCCCACACCTTGATACCGCTACACTGCAGCTAACGGTATAGATTTGTCAAATACGATGTCATTTACCCTCACTAAAATTATTCAAGTTATTGAGAGTAAAGGAAACTGTCTGGACGAAAATATTATCATACATTAGCAATTTCTCCACAAAGTAGGAAGTAAACAAAGAATGGCAATACCACGTTGTAGCTCCATGCATACACAACTTAGCACGCTAGACTAATTCCGTAAATACTGTTAAAAATACTTTGTATTTCCCATCCACCGCTCAAAGGCAAAGACACTTGTCTTTGGTATATATATATTCTTAAATTATTAAAAAAATAGTGTCTCAAATATGTATGGAGTATATATACAGGCGCGGATACAGAAATAATTGCAGAAGGGGGTCTGTAATTAAAATTTTGCATAGCCGACCTCCGCGAGCGCGAAATCGTAAAGTATGGGGGTCCTCCCCCAGGAAATTTTTAGATGCCAGATCGCCGCAGACACCTAGGCCACGAAAAAAGTCATCCAACTATTCGAGTATTGTAGATTTTCGTCTTTTTTTTTTTTTGCCGAGAGCAGGGGGGGGGGGGTCCGGACCCCTGTGTGCACGCCTGATATAGCAATTTACGGAACGAGTAGAATTAATTCCCTTGAATATTGGTATAGGGCTACGACTTGATATTGCCGTAAGGGACATGTTTTTTTTGTCCATTCTTTAGATATGTCATTTTTAAGGCACACTAAACATTCATTTACCATTACTGGATGTTGTAATTGGCATTATTGTACTGTTTGTATCAAACATGAATTGCCACTCCTGATAAAGAGGCGACAACCGTGTTTACTGAAAGGTTAACAGAAACAACTTTTTATTCTCTCTATTGATGTTTTATGTGTAATGATAATACTTTATAATAATTATGTATCGATAAAAGTACATGTATTTATTCAGTTGACACATTTAATTGAATTAAATACTTTAAAAAAAACGTTCTGTCTCATTTCCATATCAAAATAGCCTGATGCAAACACGCGTTTCTATCAGTAAATTAAAGATTACTGAATTAAATGATTATATATATTATATTACAGGATACAGTGCAAGAAATGGAGTTTTCTGATGACAGTGACATTGGTAAGTCATATTTTCTAAGTGCAACAGAAACTAAACTGGACACCAAAAATCTTTGCATGTTGAATTTTGATGGCTTTTTATTGTCATTCATATCTGAGAAAAATGCATATTTATGACCACAAAGATCAAAACCCGGTGGTAGGCCTATAAAACTGAAAAATAACTAGCATTTTCATCAAATATAAGAGTGTGATTTATTTGTTATACATATATATGTCATTTACTGTGCATCATGGACTAACCACGTATCCTACGTCTGAGACACAGTGCCTTTACAGGACTCCAGTAGCCGATTTCACCAACATTGCAAAGTATACTTTACTAGCAAAGTATACTTTGAGGGAGTAATCATTTATTTTTCCTAAGTTTCATATAGAACTAACAAATGCATATATTTCATGATTAAAAGTATGCAGAATTATTATACTGAATTTATTACATTATCACAGCCAAATTGGCTGTGATAATGTAATAAATTCAGTATAATAAAAATTAATAAATTTATCATAAAATTGAAAATTTTTATTTTCCCTCAAAGTATACTTTGCTACTAAAGTATACTTTGCAATGCTGATGAAATAGGCTACAGATAAGGAATTAGTAATTGAGTATTGTCACTCCATTATTTCTGAAGTAATTGGCAGGCCTTTCCCCAGAGCATTATAGCGCTGGGGTACCACAGCGCCTTAATTTCAAAAACAAGGTACCACAGCGCTATAAATTTCAGATAGAATAGAAAAAAAGTTCCAATTTTGATAGATTTTATGCCCCCGCCACCGAATGGTGAGGGGGGCATATAGTGTTACCGGCGTCTGTACGTACGTACGAAACCTTAAAGCTTGGGTAAATGGCATATAATTTCTGTTTCCTTGCTCTGATCTGCTTCACATTTCACACACATATTGCTCCAATGGTCCTCTACCTCCCTGTGACAAATCCACATTCGTGCTGCCCCTGCTAAGCCCAGGGTCAAGGTCACAGACTTGGTGCGTTCGAAACCTTAACGCTCGGATAAATGGCTTATAATTTCTGTTTCCTTATTCTTATCTGCATCACATTTCACACACGCATTGCTCTAATGGTCCTCTACCACCCTGTGACAAATCCATGATCATCCCATCCCCGCTAAACCCAGGGTCAAGGTCACATACTTGGTGCATTTGAAACCTTAACGCTCGGGTAAATGTCTTATAATTTCTGTTTCCTTGCACGGATCTGCTTGATAACATACTTGGACTAACTTGGTGTGTTCAAAACTTGGGTAAGTGTCGTATAATGTCTGTTTCCTTGTATGGATCTGCTTGGTATTTCACACACCCATTGCTCTGAAGGTCTGCTATCATGCTGTGACAACAGATCAATGCTTTTGTGGCCCTCTGTGTTTTTAAATATGCCTCGTTTTCTTTGGCTGCCAGCGGGGGCATTAGTGTGCCGACAGGCCACATTTCTAGTTTCATTTAGTTTCAGTTCCATTTGATCCTTGCAAGCACTACAAGAGCGTATTACGGTATTAGGTTTAAACATACATGTATTAAAGGCGATATATGGGTATATGCCCAATTTAATAATTATGACTCAAAATATGACGTTCACGGTGAAATACCCTAGCGCCTTAAATTATTTCTGGGGAAAGGCCTGATTGGGTATTTCAAAATTTTAATTGGGTAAAATAAAATCACACTACTGTTTACACATCAACAGACAGCAATTATTGAATAGTTTGCTTCGAAATGAAAACATGTCTTCACATTTCATTAGAATTATCTCCTTGGAGACAATTCTAATGAAATACCAAGATGTGTTTTCATGGAGAATAAGAAAAATATGCTATATTTGTGGTCTGTTTATTGTTTTCTGTAGCATGATAAAGGTACCACAAATTTGTTATTGCTTTTTGATACTCATTACTTCTGATTTCAATTGGGTTTTTGGCAATTTTAATTGGGTATTTACGCAAATGTGCAGCTTATCTGGAGCCCTGGTTGTATTGCTTATTAGAGGCATGACGGGTGTTTCCTTGAGGGAATGTCGAACAGTGCAGATCCTGATCAGACTGCGGATGACTGATCTGGATCTACGCTGATTGAAAAACCCATAAGCCCCATTTCTCCAGTCACAGCTACATATCAGGGATTCCGCTGGGGAAAATAAAAAAATCACCACTTCAAAAAAGAAAAAAGGAATAACCAATAGGATAAAAATAAACAATTGGCGATAAAAAAGAAAACAAAGAAAAAAAACAAACAAAAAAATTAAAATTGTATTTTTTTATCGCCAATTGTTTATTTTTATCGCCAATTGCGAAAGTGGCGATTGCCAGCGGAATCCCTGCATATGGCTTTGCTGTTGAATGGATGTACAACCCAATCAAATAGATATAATTATAGACTGTATCTTTATTGTTATCAGGGCTCCAGATAAGGAATTAGTAATTGAGTATTGTCACTCCATCATTTCTGAAGCAATTGGGTACAGTCGAGCACCAGTACCTCGAACGTCAGTATCTCGATGGTATCCCCTATCTCGATGATTCGCTAAAGTCCAGAAGTATAACCTTATTTGTTTAATGTAAATTTCCTCGGCTATCTCGATCTTGTCCTATCTCGAACATGTTCTCTATCTCGACTGTACATTCTTTCCCCTTCGTATAAAAATACGTTAAATATCACTTCGCTATCTCGATCACATAAACGCTTTGGTAAATCATCTAAGCGCCTGGCTGCCAAGATCAATTTGGTTAACACTAATTTTCAAAACCTATTATCAAAGAAACAAAATAAATTCACACCTGCCTCGGGTTGTTTGGTCCACCTCGATTTGTTTAAGTGTTTGACACGATTCATTAAGCATATCACGCTGGTCATTTAAGCAATTCACTGAGAGTTGTGATGCCACCTGTAATGTTGGGTAGTTTACTACCTTTGGTCATTAGTTAATTGGTGATTAAAATTTGTCAGTAAATTAATTAATACTTTTTTTCTTGAATTAAATTCAGCGTGTATCAATTATTCAATCTGATGGTGATTAATAATAAAAGCAACACATGTTTTGTTTCATTATTCCTTTATTGTTTACTCGTGATGTGATGGGTAACATGGTTTGATATTTTTTTGCGAAAATATTTGACCATGTCACTTCCTCGGTATCTCGAACCTAGTCCTATCTCGACTAGAATACGATATCCCTTCGACTTCGAGATACTGGTGCTCGACTGTATTTCAAAATTTTAATTGTGTAAAATAGAATCACACTACTCTTTACACATCAGCAGACTGCACTTATTGAATAGTTTACTTCGAAATGAAAACATGTCTTGGCATTTCATTAGAATTGTCTTGGAGACAATTCTAATGAAATACCAAGATGTGTTTTCATGGGAAAATAAGAAAATATGCTATATTTGTGGTCTGTTTATTGTTTTCTGTAGCATGATAAAGATACCACAAATCTTTTATTGTTTTTTGATACTGACTCCTTCTGATTTCAATTGGGTTTTTGGCAATTTCAATTGGGTATTTACGCAAATACGCACCTTATCTGGAGCTCTGTGTTATCTCATGAATACCAAGCTGGTTGGGAGTCTGGTAATTTAACGATGTGTTTCATCCTTACCAGAATCCCGATATCCCTGGTTTGTCCCTCCGATAGTTTTTTGGCTTTCATGTGTTATATCAGTAGCCTATTTCACCAACATTGCAAAGTATACTTTTCTAGCAAAGTATACTTTGAGGGATAAATTTTCAATTTTAGGATAAATTTATTAATTTTTATTATACTGAATTTATTACATTATCACAGCCATTTTGGCTGTGATAATGTAATAAATTCAGTATAATAATTCTGCATACTTTTAATCATCAAATATATGCAGTTGTTAGTTCTATATGACATAATGCATTTCAGGAAAAATAAATGATTACTCCCTCAAAGTATACTTTGCTAGAAAGTATACTTTGCAATTTTGATGAAATCGGCTACAGATGATAGTTTAGACGAGTAGTAAGATTTTGCTAATCCTATTATTTGTACGAGGTGGGACTAAGTGACTCTGGTGAGGTGAGGACCTGACACCAGATCAGGTTATTCTAATTTCAGGGCTGAATTAATTTTTTCATATATGAAATAAAGGATTTGACCTGGCGTAACATTACCATAGCTGTTGACAGGCGGTTAAATGCCATTCAGCCTTTCAACTTTACAGACCTCTTTAGCAGTTTTTGCAATAGTGTAGATCCAGTTGAGCCGGCTCGTAACAAGCCGTCTCATCATGCATCTGAACTTTTTGCGACTAATTTTCAGTTTTTTACAGAAAAAAACACAAAACATTTTATGACAAATGAATTGGTCCTTCAGTTAAAACATCACGGTCCATTCCAGTTATTATGGGAGGCATATTGCGATGCACTTGAAGTTCCGTCCGTCCGTCCGTCCATGTACATTTACGTCAAAAAGTCAAAAATAAATTTAGTCCAGTATGCCACGGGGGCATATCTATGTTTTACAAACATAATGTCTAATTTAGGGTTGAAAGAGTTAAATAACTCTCGTGATTGCCAAATTTAGATTCTACGGTGACTCCTATCCAGCACCACGATGACCTGCCACATGGACAGATGCTAGAATCAGACTCGCTCTCCGATTTCTACAATGCGGATAAAGAGGGGTGTAAACCCAGGCGGGGCTATCGAAGGGCGGAGAGAAAAGGGGCAGGGCTAGATCACACCAGGGAGAAGGGAGGGCGGCACCGTGAACACAGCAAAAGGGGAGCGCATCCGCGGGACGATGGTAAGTACAGTTGAACCTCCGCGAATGGCCACCTCTTTGCAACCACAGGTGGAAGACTCGAACCTATGACACCAAAAAAATGCATATTAATAAAATCCCATTACCCCACCCACTTGGTCTCGTACAGTACCATCTTGTATTAAAAAAATCCCATTACCCCACCCACTTGGTCTCGTACAGTACCATCTTCTATATAGAAGATGGTACTGTACGAGACCAAGTGGGTGGGGTAATGGGATTTTTTTAATATGCATTTTTTTGGTTTGGTGCCATAGGTCCGAGTCTTCAACCTGTGTTTGCAACAGCCACCTCTCTGTAACAGCCAGTATTGTATATCCCAAGCAGACAAATCACTATGCACTATATTGAACCTCCCTACAACAGCCACCTCTATAAAACATCCAGTTTTGTATCTTCCCATGGCTGGCTATTTTGGAGATGTTTCACTGTGTAGTACAGTGGAACCTCTCTCAACAGCGTGTCCGGTGTTCCACTAAATTTCATACAGAATAGTAGATCCACAGTGGAACCTCTGTAAACTGTACACAGAGCTCCAGATAAGCTGTATATTGCCGTATTTTACACACTTATTTTATCAAAAGTGACAGTACAAAATACTCACAACAATGTGAAAATACGCATTTGTTTTAAAATTTAGTAATGGAAATAATGTAATAAAGTTAAAAATATACTTACTTTAGCTGCAAAAAGCAAACTAAGCTTTTTGCAGCTAAAATAAGTATAATAACTCAAATAAGTGAATTTTAAATTAAATGAAATTTGCGTTGAAATTTAAATCTGGTGGTATAATACTATTTAGATACAAAACTTATCTGGAACTCTGTGGAGACCCTGTGAAGTCATAGGGAGGTCCACAGGGTGCATGGCTTAGACATGTTCCACTGCATAAAATAAGAGGGGAGTCCATATGAACTGGATGATAATGATGGTAAGCTTCAGTGCTCCAGATAAGGAATTAGTAATTGAGTTTTTTCACTCCATCATATCTGAAGCAATTGGGTATTTCAATATTTTAATTGGGTAAATTAAAATCACACTACTATTTACACATCAACATACAGCAATTATTGAATAGTTTGCTTCAAAATGAAAACATGTCTTGGCATTTCATTAGAATTGTCTCCTTGGAGACAATTCTAATGAAATACCAATATGTCTTTTCATGGAAAATAAAAAAAATGCTATATTTGTGGTCTGGTTATTGTTTTCTGTAGCATGATAAAGGTACCACAAATTGTTCATTACTTTTTGATACTCACTACTTCTGATTTCAATTGGGTTTTTGGCAATTTTAATTGGGTATTTATGCAAATATGCAGCTTATCTGGAGCTCTGACCCATTCAAAAAAAAATTGTTATGTTGAATTTTGAACAACAAAAGAAAAGAAAGAAAATTATTTCCCTGTTCTATTATTTTTGGCAATTTACTAGTTCTACATCAAAGATTATTTATTTAAATGTATAAAATATACAGTTTACTAAATTTTTACCTACATACAACAGGTTTGGGTATGCACTTCGGTTGCTCACATTTCTTTCAAATTAACAATATATTCATGTAAATTTCAGATAAACACCTTGACACTGTAAAATAAACAATTTCTGCATGTGTATATTCTTTATTAATAACTTATTGATACAGTTTGACAGTTGTATATCGCTAACATATCAAACACGCCGGATAACCAATTGCAAAAAATCACTCTTCCATGTGTCATATATGCAGTCTGATCAGGATCTGCACCTTTTGCCATTCAGCCAGGCAAACATGGGAGGTTATATTTACTTGTGTGCACATGTCATGCATTTTGTGGGTACCTATGGGCAACATGGCTTCAATTAGTTGCCACTATATGACTTCACTGTTGAACAGACATGAAGCACAATTCACTCAATTGATTAATCTGTGGTCAGGTTTTCACACTTATTTTTGTTGACAGAATCCCCTGAAGCAGAAATGAGTCGCGGAAATCTGAAAGAAATCTACAGAGAACTCGAGGTTATTAGTGAGAAATTGAAGGTAAAACCTAGATGTTCACTCGGCTATACAATGTATAAGAGATCCTCACTTATCGTGAATCTCAGGATATTTGATAATGATGAGTTTAATTGGTATTAATGTCTGATGACAATGCCTGTGAAAAAATGTAAAGCAAACACAATTTGTATGGGAGAGCTTAATGTTACAGTGGAACCTCTCTAACCGGACATCGTGGGAATCTCCCAGCGTCCAGTTTAGAGGGGTTCCACTGTAAACATGAATGTGTCCACTGGTGACGCAATATGAAACTGGTCATCCTGTTAGTTTAAATATTCTGAGCAGAAACTTGATTTTGGGATTCTCGCCCTTCTTGACAAACTTTTGTACTTTTTCCTTTTATTTTTATAATTTTGTTTAAACCGTAATACATACAGCCTTGATACAATTGATCCAGCCTTGATACAATCAACACGGCTTTGATACAATTGATCCAGCCTTGATACAATTGATCAGCCTTGATGTAATTGATACAGCCTTGATGCAATCCATCCTTGATACAATCAATACAGCCTTGATACAGCCTTGATATAATTGATACAGCCTTGATGCAATTTATACATCCTTGATACAGCCTTGATACAATTGATACATCCTTGATACAGCCTTGATGCAATCCATCCTTGATACAATCAATACAGCCTTGATACAGCCTTGATATAATTGATACAGCCTTGATGCAATTTATACATCCTTGATACAGCCTTGATGCAATCCATCCTTGATACAATCAATACAGCCTTGATACAGCCTTGATATAATTGATACAGCCTTGATGCAATTTATACATCCTTGATACCATTGATACAACCTTCATACAACCTTCATACAGCCTCAATACAGCATTGATACAATTGATACAGCCTCAATACAGCATTGATATAATTCATACAGCCTCAATACAGCATTGATACAATTGATACAGCCTCAATACAATTGATACAACCTTGATACAGCCTTGATACAGCCTTGATACAGCCTTGATACAGCCTTGATACAGCCTTGATACAATTGATACATATTTGATACAAATGATACATCCTTGATAGATACAATTTATACAGCCTTCAAACATTTGACCGTGAGCAAATGTATTATATGAATGAATGGCCTTTTTGTGTAATTTATCGTGGTATAAACTTGGAAAAGTCGCGGGAATACTGGACGAAGGCCGGAAGGCCTCGTCCAGTATTCCCGCGACTTTTCCAAGTTTATATCCCCGATAAATTCCACAAAAAGGCCATTCATTCCTTATAATTCCAGCATTTGAAATAAATTCATCAAGAAAATGTGTTTATTTTCCGTTTTCTTAAGAATTATTTTAACTACGCCTCACGGTTACGGAAAGTAGTTTGGCGTGGGAGTTTACTGGGATATAAATTTTGGACAGAGACTTGCTACGGGCCAATCAAATGTTAGGGAATTGTGTAAATATTTTTGTGCTGGAATTTTTGCACAATCACTGACCGTGCCCTACATCTATGCTCCAGCAAGAGAACCGGATGTTACACGAGAGAGAGCTGGACCTGAAGGAGAGAGAGAGAATGCTCTCCATTTCACAGGAGAACGTCCGAACCATCGCTGACCATGAAGTCAAGGAGAGGCTACAAACAGTGGATGAAGTATGTGGTTACTGTCTGTTCGGCGGGAAATCTGCTGATCGGTTTTGAGACTTTAAAACTGTGGTCCCGTCTCTATTTGACCTAGCAGTTGCTGTGATGTTAAACCCATTCCCTTTCACATTTTTGGGTAGTTAAACATATTAAATCTCATTTTGACCAAAACATTTATTAAGTACATTTTTCTAAATAATAAAAATTTTACCCTGTCCAGAATATTTTTTTTTGGCTACTGAAATGCCATAAGCCCCATTTCTTCAGATTTCTATTATTTGTGGTTGTGACTGACGAAATGGGGCTTATGGGATTTATGACCAGTGTAGCTCCTGAACATATAGCACACTCCTGTAACCTGATAATGATCTATATTTTATTGCCTGTTAGAAGCATGAATGATGTTTCACTGATGGAATAGCGAACAGTGCAGATCCTGATCAGACTGCAGATGCACAGGCTGATCTGGATCTACAATGGTCACAAAACCCATAAGCCTCATTTCTCGAGTCACAGCTAGATATGACAGAAAATGTAACAGTGTAGCTCCTGATCTAATATCACACTCCTGTAGCGTCATCCCAATTTATATTGCTCGTCAGAAGCACACCGAGTATGTCATTGATGGAATAGCGAACAGTGTAGATCCTGATCAGACTGTGCGGATGCACAGGCTGATCTGGATCTACACTGGTCGCAAAACCAATCAGAACCATTTCTCCAGTCACAGCAACATTTCAGAAACACAAGGCAGAGATAACCAGATTAGAGACAGCACTGAAGGACAAGACGAAAGAAAACAAACGACTTAAAGACAACTTTGACACTCTCAAAATGGCAAATGACGCACAGAAAAAAGATGTATGTTCCGTTTGAATTACTAATACACTAATGACAGGCCCGTAGCCAGACCTGTTTGAAGGAGGGGGGGGGGGCGTTTTGAAGGCCCAAGGGGCCTGGGGTATCTAGGGGGTCTAAAAAAGTGGACCTCGAGGCTAAAAAAGTGGACCTCGAGGCTGGGCGGGGGGGTCGCCCCGACCCCCCCCTGGCTACGGGCCTGAATGGTCTATTGACTAAGTCTCCTGGATGAAAATTGGGGGATACTATGGATTTGCCACCAAACATTGTCCACGTCCGCATCCGCCGCAGACACTTCTTGTCTGGAGCATAACTCTAATACCCCTTTTGAATATTCATGAAATATGCATACACATGCATAGACCACGACCCAAAAGGTGTGTCAGACTCTTGTCTCACTCATTTGTTAGTTATCTCCCTTTGTTTTTTCACGCATTGATTTCTTGTCTGGAGTATAACTCAAATACCCTTTGGAATATTTACTGTTCTGTAAATGAGGTCAAAGGTTGGTGAAATTTTGATAGCAAATGCAGAATTTTATTCAAGTCGAGAGAACCTCAGTTGTCGTGAATCTCATGATGTCTAATTATGATGGGTTTAATTGTGTTAATTGTATTTAATGTCTGAATTACAGTGGAGCCTCTCTAATCCAGACACCCTGGGGACTTTCCAGGGTGTCCGGTTTAGAGAGACAACTTTTTTTCATCAACTTTTGATGTGATTTACGGAAAATAATTATCGTAGATTTTGTAAATATTTTTCCTGAGGTACTGTACCTCTTTGGTACAAAATCACATATACAAAAATCTCATATGTTCATTGATCATGCAACGAACAGCAATAACAACAATTTCCAATTTCTAATTATCCCCAACAGCTGGATGGGTTGAAGACACAGCATGAGAAGCTGGAGAAACAGTCTTTCAGTGTCCAGGCTCGACTCACCAACCTCCAGGTACAATAGAACCTCTCTACATCGGACACCCAGGATATTCTCTTTAATTTGGATGGAGGGATGGGCTGTGACTCCGGGTTAGAATACAGGGGGCCGTTTCACTAAACTTTGGAAAAATAAAATGTTTGTCGTAAGTGCAAATTTAGGATCGTCTGGAAATTCCAATTGATGGATTTACATTTATTGAGCATAGGCTGCATATGCAGCCTATGCTCAATAACTGTAAATCCAGTAATTAGTTAATACACGAAACAGTGTTAATGTGAAATTTACAGGCTATCATAATTTTGCACTTGCAAATATTTTAGTCGTACAAAGTTTAGTGAAACGGGCCTCAGGACTTCAGTACTGAAGGTTGTGAGTTCATCACCTACCCTAGGACATGAAAAACATCTTCATATTATTTCCATCCCACTGGTCTGTCAGAAGAGACTTTAACTGTGGTTTCGTCCCTATGACATTAGCTATTGCTGGGACGTTAAGCCCCATTCATTTCATTTAATTTTGATGAATTTCACTGTAATTTATCTCAAATGTGCACTGGAGAAATGGGACTTACCATAAGCCCCATTTCTCCAGCCATGGCCAAATTTCAGTAGCCGATTTCATCAAAATTGCAAAGCACACTTTTCTCGCAAAGTATACTTTGAGGGAGTAATCATTTATTTTTCCCGAAATGCATTATTTCATATAGAACTAACGACTGCATATATTTGATGATTAAAAGTATGCAGAATTATTATACTGAATTTATTACATTATCACAGCCAATTTGGCTGTGATAATGTAATAAATTCAGTATAATAAAAATTAATAAATTTCTCCTAAAAAAAATTTCTCTCTCAAAGTATACTTTGCTAGATAAGTATACTTTGCAATGTTGGTGAAATAGACTAAAGATAAATTACAAGTTATAAGATTTGTCACCAGTCTAACTCCTGACCAAGTACCACACTCATGTAGCCTGATAATAATATATTGTGTGTTAGAAGCATGATGTGTGTTTCATTGATATAATGGCGAACAGTGCAGATCATGATTAGACTATGCAGGTGAAAAGGTGATGCAAAATTTTATAAATAATCTTTTTATTTTGTCAAATACATGTACTGACTTTCATATTGCGTATTTCAACTATGAAAATAAAGGTTCGATTTTGAAAATTACCGGCATTACTGAAAGAGAAAAAAGTTCTATATTTTGCCCCCATATATGTATTCCCCTGTATTAATTTACCATAGGAAAATTGTTTTATGCCACCAAATGGTGTGGGGGGTGGGGGGGTGGGGATATAGTGTGTTACCGGCATCCCGTCCGTTCGTATGTCCCAAAACCTTAAAGCTCGGGTAAATGTCTTATATAATTTATTTTACCTTACACGGATCTGCTTGATATTTCACACACGTGTTACTCTAATGGTCCTCTAGCGCCATGCAACAAATCCACGATCTTCCCACCCCTACTAAGCACAGGGTCAAGGTCATATACTTTGTGCATTTGAAACCTTAACACTTGGGTAAATGTCTTATAATTTCCTTGCACGGATCTACTTGATATTTCACACATGCATTGCTGTAATGGTCCTCTACCACCCTGTGACAAATCCACAATCATCGCAACCCCGTCCCCGCTCGTGTCAATGTCTTATAATTTCTGTTCCTTGCATGGATCTGCTTGATATTTCACACACGCATTGCTTTAATGGTCCTCTACCACCCTGTGACAAATCCATGATCATCCTGTCCCCGTTAAGCCCAGCGTCAAGGTCGCATACTTGGTGTGTTCAAAACTCAGGTAAGTGTCTTATAATGTCTGTTTCCTTGCAGGGATCTGCTTGATACTTCACACCCCCATTGCTCTCATGGTCTGCTTTCATGCTGTGACAAATCCACGGTTCTCTGGCCCTCTGGTGTTTAAAAATGTGCCTCGTTTTCTTTGGCTGCCAGCTGGCATTCGTGTGCCGACAGGCCATATTTCTCATTCGTATTTTTTTATAAAAAGAAATATTAAGGAAAACATATTGCTTGGCAGTGTTTATCCATAAGATGGGCAGTGTTAAACTGTAATTGTATGCATATTCATGGCTATACATGTTGATGATTCAGAGAAAGCAGGACTTTGAGGCGCGACAGAGAGAGGCTGACCTCCCACAGTCCATGGCTACATCGGTCACTAAACATAAAGTGGCCGCAACTGCTGACCAGGCAGATGAGAAGACAAAATCAAACAAATCTCAAAGGGTAGGTTGTATGTGACACGCTGTGTGATTTTTATCCCGTCAACACAGTGTGTATATGCCGTGAAACACGGTGCCGTGAAACATTTTTGATATCCAGTCAATATTTTTTTTTGGCATTTTACAGCCATGTGTAGATGTTGATGGGATAAATAGAATAGTAGGTTAGTGCCGTGAATTGGAAAAAATATCTGGCGCGGCACGGAAACGGGATGTGCTCGGCAGAGCCTCGCCCATCCCGTTTCCTGAGCCTTGCCAGATATTTTTCCCATTCACGGCACTTACCTACTAGTCTCTATGTTTGTACCTAAGAACAGGTGTGATATCTCATGAAAAATATTTACATCGAAAATTTCGTCAACTTGCAAGTCATTGACAGAAAATATCACAGTTTCTGTAAATATTATGAAAAATAACACAAGTTCTGTCAGAGGTACAATAGCTAATTCTGCTATCCAAAATATCATCAAAGTCAGGTGGGTGAGATCACGATGGATGCAATCAGTGAAAAAACCAGCAACATGTAGTTCCATAGTGCATCATATAATTCTGATCTCATATTTGATTAAACAAATTCAATATTGGGTAACCGCTAAATTTATGTTGTTTTCCTTCTCTTTTGAATACAGATAAAAACGTGAAAGCCCGGCCTAAAAAGTAAAATGACGTCAGCTATTGACAGGCCATTAAAATGCCATTAAATAAATAAACAAAAACACAAATAATATTGTCAGAAACCCATATTTGTCACCAAACCTGTTACATGCTGTTCACCAATTGCCAAACTCAAAGAAAAATAATACAAAATTCTTAGTCCTACAAAGTTTATTGAAACTGGCCCCTGGTTCTCATTTGACGATATATCGGTGCATGTTTTGTTTTTCCCAGGTGCCCGCTACCACGTACGATGTGATGTCATCGCTACTAGACTGGGTCTCCGACTCACAACTGCGCTACACCACCATAGACAACATTCTGAAACCAGTCGACAGAGCCCTCTCACAGGAAACTGTTCAGGATAAGGTGTTGAAGGTAATTTTTGGATCACCCCTCATTATTGGAATGTGTCCAAAAATGGTATTTTGAATCAGATGAGTAGGATAATTTGTGTGACAAACAGCATATGCTCTGATCAGACTGCGCGGATGCGCATGCTGATCTGGGGCTATGCTGGTTGAAGTGATCAAATGTAGAAAAGTGTATGTTGAATATTTCTCGTCATTGGAACTACCTAACTATTCGGACACTATTTCTAATAGGGGTTTACAATTTGTATCCAAATATATTGTTATTGTGACAAACCAGTACAATCATACTAACCCTGAGTATCAGGGTACTTTTCGTTGTGGGTAACCATATATTTTATATGTGTCCAAATATTTAGGGTTATTACACTATAGTCTGTTTCACGAAAGCTGCCCAAATTTTACGGCCATATAAACAATTCAAAAACAATATTTTTTTCGATAATATTAAATTAAAAGAAAATTTAAGAATGAGCCTTCTTTTTATTTCGTGAAATTTGGTCAAATATTAGTTTTATTACGAAAAATTTAACCTGGGGGAAAAAGAGGTAGAGGAGTTGTGGGAGGAGAGTAAAAAAATTGGAAATTGACTCCGAAACCTGGCTAGCTAGCTTGGAAATGATCTAACTAAGAAAACAAAAGTTAAATTTTAAAAATCGGTCCAGTATTTCTGAAATTCTAAAATATTACTCTGTGAAGATGTCTATGAGGATTTAACATGGGGAAATCGTTTTTTCGCAATAAAATCAATATTTGACCGAATTTCACGAAATAAAAAGAAGGCTCCTTAAATTTTCCTTTAATTTAATATTATCGAAAAAAATATTGTTTTTGCATTGTTTATATGGCCGTAAAATTTAGGCAGCTTTCGTGAAACAGACTATAGTACTTTGAATGAGCATAGGCTCTGATTAGACTGCACAGTCTGATTTTAGGATATGTTGGTCGCAGTGTCTAACTGTAGTATGCGGTAAGCTGAATATCACTATAATTTGAATGTGCAGGATCAGTTCGAAATAGAATTGCATTCCTCATACATACCGTACTAACCATATATATTCGGACACAATTTGCTTCGGGAAACCCCTATTAAATAGGGGTTTCCCAAAGCAAATTGTATCCAAATACATTGTTATTGTGATTAAATCAGTACTGTCATACTAACCCTAAACATTGGCACGATCTCTGTTATGGGGAAAACATATATTTGTATATGTTTCCCAAAAGTACTGGTGTGTGAATATTTAGGGTTATTATGGTATTCATATTCAGTTCTGGTTTTGGGTTTTACCCCAATCACAACAGGTAGCATATGGGATTCGACCCCTTAACCCGGCCTAAAATGACCTTAGCTGTTGAGAGGCCATTAAACATCATTACATCAAATCGAATCCTAATACATACATATCTATCGTGCTTTAACAAATCCAATTGTCATCATCCATATTTCCATTCTATAGCCCACCCATGTGGCCCCCATCCCCCTGTGCTCAATGTTTGTTTGGCAAGTTGAAGTTGAATGGTCAGTGTCATAGTTCGGGTTATCATTTGCTCTTTCATTGCTAAATGAATTTTATCAGAATCAAGACAATAACAAAATTGACAAACATGATTTTTGTCTGCCATATTTCTAAAAAAAAAATGCCATTAAATAATTTGGTGATCGCTATACTACCATTGCTACATCAGCCCCACCTGTGATTCTTGGCTACCAATAGTAGAGCTTTGTTGTCTTCTGATGACTCTTGTTCGATGGGACCTAATGCTAATGCTAATATTTGACCTTGCTGTTGATTGGACATAAAACACCATTAATCAATCAATCCTAAAGCTCATTAAGCTTATTGTCCGTGGCATTATAACATAATAGATAATTCAGGCAAGTTCCACATTCCAGGCCTCGACAAATCCACTTGTTCGCTCATATTGACAAGTGAATTTTAAATCTGGACAAACAATAATTTGAAGAAACAATGGAATGTCGATTCTGGATGAGTGGAAAATTTAGAATTTGTTGAGGCTTGCATTCTTAACAATTATTGACATTCTATGATTTCTGCCTTTACAGATTTTACCGGCATTGGTGGAGATGCTGAAGGAATATCCTGGTCACAACCTGAAGCTATGTCTGCCCTGTCTGCAGTTCACCTATTGGTCCCTCGTACACGTGGAACAGACACAAGGCCAACAGGTTCGTATCGTAAGTGAATAAAGCGTGGCTTGGATGGTAACATGGTCACAATTCCCCGGATTATGTTCCTGATTATTTTCTGCTGGTTTCTAAGCACAATTACGGGCAACAGGTATGTATTTTAGGGGAATAATGTATTGCAGGGATGGTAACATAGTCAAAATCCACATGATTATGTCTAGAAACCAGCAGAAAATCAGAGAAATAAAAATGTCGTTTTTATTTCTCTGATTTTCTGCTGGTTTCTAAGCATTGTATGGTGGACCGTTAAGCACCATTCCATTCCATTCTAAACATAGTTATGGCAACAAGTATGTATCGTAGGGGAATAATGAGATGGCAGGGATGGTAAAATGGTTACACTTTGGTTAATTATGTTTAGAAAACAGCAGAAAGTCAGAGAAATAAAATTTCATTTTTATTTCTTTGATTTTCTGTTGGTTTCTAAGCACAATTAGGGGCAACAGGTATGTATCGTAGGTGAATAACACATAGAAGGGGTATTCAAATTGTGAAAATTCACCTGATTTTGTTTAGAAACCAGCAGGTAATACGAGAAATGAATTTTTTTTTGGTTTCTCTGATTTTCTGCTGATTTCTAAGCATGCGTAGGCCAACAGGTATATATCGTAAATGAATAGCACATGGTATGGATGGTAAAATTGGTGTCACAGGTCATTATCCATCACTAAAGTACTGCCCTAGGCAAGCTGTTCTACTTCCCTACAGTTATTATTTCATTACAAAAATATACCAGTTAGACATCCCGTTGCTGGCTTTGAAAGTGGACTATATTTACAGCATTTGCGACTAGCGTAGTTCCTCATCAGCCTGCACATCTGCACAGTCTGATCAGGGCCTATGCTGTTCGCCATTCAATGACTGAATCATGATTACTGCTGTCTGCAAAAGAATTGATCAGTAACGCAAAATTAATGTGAACATTTCCAGAAGGATCGGAACGAATATTTGTCGCAAATTTCATATTTGCTGCCTTTTCTCAGCCATTAGTTCAAACGTTTTTACAGAAGTCTAACCTATCATCGACCTTCCGGAGGCTCGGAGAGGAACTCTACAGGTCCAAGACTGTGCGTTTCTATGACAACGACCCCTACACCATTCCCGATGTGTCAACAATGCCAGTGAAGGCAGAGAAACCCAAGGAAGGCCTATATTTCCGCAGTTCCAACGGGCATGTCCGGCTGTTGTCGTCGTTAATCATTCTACGGACATTGTCTCAAGGTCGGTGCTTGAGGATTTCCTCTTGTATGATACAGAATACTTTACATCAAAATGTTTTTTTTCCAGTTTAACAATTTCAACCCTAGAATAACTGAAATGGACTGTGATGTGTTAGTTTTCTGACCAATCCAATAGTCACAAAATGATTATCAGACTAGTCCATTTTTAAAAAGGGGTGTTTTTTTCTCTCTAAAAAATATGAAAATTACTTGCTAACTGCCGATCCTGATGAGACGGCTCGTCATGAGCTGCCTGATCTGTATCTACACTGTTTGCAAACACTGCCATGGAGGTCTGTAGTTTTGAAAGGGTTAAATCATATTATATTACGTAGGACTGAAATTTACGTGCATTTTTCCACCAAAGAGGGCATGCAATTTGATATAAAGGTTTGTTTATGTGTAGACATGTCATATTCATTGCAAAAAATATGAATATCCTCCATATATCATTTTGAAATATGTGATTTGTAATACCCAGTAGTCTATTTCACCAACATTGCAAAGTATACTTATCTATCAAAGTGGGAGGGAGGGAGGGAGAAATTTTCAATTTAAGGATAAATTTATTAGCGCACCTTCCAAAGGAAGCTGTGCTTATGGCATACCCTCGGCATCGTAGGTGTCCGTCGGTCCGTCCGTCCATCCGTCCGTCTGTCTTCAAAAATTATAATGGCCTATATTTTCTGTTTTCTTGCTTGGATTTGCTTCATATTTCACACACGCATTGCTCCAAGGGTCCTCTACTGCGCTGTGGCAATCAACATCCGTGCCGCCCCTTCTAAACCCAGGGTCAAGGGTCACATACTTTGTGCATCTCGAAAACCTTAACTCTCGGACGCTCGGGTAAATGGCCTATATTTTCTGTTTCCTTGCTTGCATTTGCTTCATATTTCACACACGCATTGCTCCAAGGGTCCTCTACTGTGCTGTGGCAAATCCACGTCCATCCCGCCCCTTCTAAGTCCAGGGTCAAGGTCACATACTTTGTGCATCCCGAAACCTTAACACTCGGGTAAATGGCCTATATTTTCTGTTTCCTTGCTTGGATTTGCTTCATATTTCACACACGCATTGCTCCAAGGGTCCTCTACCTCTGCTAAGCCCAGGGTCAAGGTCAAATACTTTGTACGCTCGAAACCTTAACACGCTCTGGTAAATGGCTCATAAATTTTGTTTCCCTTATCCAGCACGTTGTGTTTTCAAATGTGCCGTCGGTTCCTTTGCTGCCACCGGGCGCGCTTCGTTGTCCTCTGACAACTCTTGTTAATTTTTATTATACCAAGTTTATTACATTATCACAGCCATTTTGGCTGTGATAATGTAATAAATTAAGTATAATAATTCTGCATACTTTTAATCATCAAATATATGCAGTCGTTAGTTCTATATGAAATAATACATTTCGGGAAAAATAAATGATTACTCCCTCAAAGTATACTTTGCTAGATAAGTATACTTTGTAATTTTGATGAAATCAGCTACTGGGATGCTTGTAAATCTTATAATAAAATGGGCGTATATCATGTGTCTCCTTATTGGATTTACAAACATTAAGGTGAAATTGCTCAAATATATCGTGTATTTCAAAATGATTTAATTAAGGAATAAAATCATGGGCTGTTGCGTTTACAGTAGTTGGTCTGTTTAAAGTGCGTAGAGTCAAAGTAGTCCTCGCAACTTCAAATGTTTTCAATGTTTTCATACTACAGTAAACGCAACTGATCATGATTTTATTACTTCTATTTACATTGCATTTTCAGATACTTTCAAAAATGTTAATATCGTATAGTGTTTCCCCTAGCAAGGTTTAGGAGGGCGCTGCGCCCTGCCCGGTTTACAGCCGGCAAAACCCTGCCCTTCTGCCCTAAAATCCAAATCTACCTGCCCCGCCCAAATTACAAAACATGTGACCTAGTTTTGTCTGTATAAACTTACACGTAATCGCTAACAAATCCCAGAATATGAAAGTCAATTCCCACCTCACATGTCTCGCGCCCCGTGGAGAGATAAAACGAGATGGCACCTGGGTCCCAGTAATAGCGTGTATGATTTATATGAAACTGAATCAATACTGGTTTAGAGCGGCATGTTAATTTTGTCCTGTCATAAAGCTGGTCTGAACAGGTCAGGCTCAAGAGAAAACATGCGCTTGTCAAACCAGCTGCTTTTGTGAGTTGATTTCACGACCAGTGTAGATTAAGATCAGATCAAATGAGATTATGCATCCTCTTAGTTCGATCCGGATTTGCGAGGTTCACCAGTTAACTATTGAGACGACAACGGAAATGTATCCATTATTCACTGTAGATATGTGAATAATGCTGAAATGCTGTTGACTGGACTGGTGGGCAAATTGGGCAATGGACGTTTAGTCCCAGTTTTCTCTGCGCAATTAGCGAATAAAAAGCAGTAACCAAGTGTGTGTTACTAGGCGCACTTGATGCTAAATTTTGTATCGGCCGAATGACCGATCATCGTGATCGACCCGTCAGCCGCTGTTTGTCGTGTTTTTTTTTTTAATTCTCTAAATTGGGGTAATTTATATCTGAGACTTAGACATTTAATTGATCAAGATTTGTTTTGTCCAGCGTCGATTAGTGAACCTGAACTTGTTGGAGGCTATGATTACGATGGCACGTGCCTGGCATGTCCACCGACAAATAATTTTCACACATTTGTATCACGTCATACAACCCGACTTTGGTTATCAAAGAAGGCCAGACGAATATGTTGAAAAGGCACTTTCAGCACCAACAAAATGGCACTTTCACTTTCTAGCGCCAACCAAACGGCACTTTTCAGCGCCAACCAAATAGTCATGAAAGAAATCCTTACAAATTGTTCTCTGTTCGTGTGGCTGTAGAGAGATTGGGGCGAAAAGTAAGCGCCTGAAAAGTGGACATGAAACAACAACAACAAATTTGATATATTTGTTTATTATTATGATTATTACCACTAGATCTAGACTATGTCAGTATATGCTCTGACATTTGACAAAGGTGAGTGCTAGTTGCAATAGGAACAATGCAGAAATAAATGTAGTTCAAAATTTCCGGGGGAGCATGCCCCCGGACCCATCTAGCGTGCCACCCACCCAATAATTATATAACTGTTGGTTATTTCATTAAAATATAGGACAAAATGAGAGTCATAGTATGTGCTCAGACTTTGCTGAGCATGCAGGAAATGGCGTTTCAGACCACTTTGGTTTCAAAATTTTCCGGGGTGGGCATGCTGCCGGACCCCCCAAGCAAACTCCGGCCCTTCGGGCCCTCCAAACTTTGCCCCCCCCCCCCCCCCCCAATAATTATCGTCTTCCGCCGCGCCTGAAGTGCCCTTTTTTCGGCTAGCACCCTGCCCCTTTTTCATCCTGGGGGAAACACTATCGTATTAACCAAATAAGGAGTTAGAATTAGGAATGGTATTGTTTTACGGCATTTTGTCATAATTCATAGATACTCAACATAGCGTGACATTATTAACAACAATGGTGAACGTCATGTATTTTAATGACGTCAAACAAACGAATCAACATCACGCAATAATTCCAGCTCAAAAATATTTACACAATTCCCTAACATTTGATTGGCCCGTAGCAAGTCTCTGTCCAAAATTTATATCCCAGTAAACTCCCACGCCGAACTACTTTCCATAACCGTGAGGCGCAGTTAAAATAATTCTTAAGAAAACGGAAAATAAACACATTTTCTTGATGAATTTATTTCAAATGCTGGAATTATAAGGAATGAATGGCCTTTTTGTGGAATTTATCGGGGATATAAACTTGGAAAAGTCGCGGAAATACTGGACGAGGCCTTCCGGCCTTCGTCCAGTATTTCCGCGACTTTTCAAAGTTTATACCCCGATAAATTCCACAGAAAGGCCATTCATTCCTATAACGTCATGTGGGGCAAATGTAATGTTCTGGGATATAAAGTCTAAACGAAATACGTTGAATGGGTGTTTCCATTATGAAATTAAGGACAGTGTAAATATTAAATAATGTTACACACACTGAACGTTTGGGGAATTATAACTTGGAAGAACTATACAGGGGTCATACCAGTTATCCGGACAATCAGTTTATTGGACAAATGGAAATACCTGTTAATTCCTTTGATCCGATTTTGCAACAAAAGTCACTTAGGTGCTTGCTGTTTCCATATGCCAGTGTGAAGAATATATCGCCAAGGTAAAAATTTTATTAAAATTTGCTGAAAACATTCCTCAACTCTGTCCCCAAGATGTTTACAACATCAAAAGTTGCTCGGGGGCTTGCAATCGAGTGCGCCCATTACGTCATTTCAGAGGTGTTCTATAAATACAATAAATTCTATAAATATATTGTTTTCCAAGAAGCGAATGGTGATTCTTTTTTCTGCATAACTACACAACGCTGTTTACACTGGTTTACAGGCGATAATATTATGATTTAAAGATGAGAATACAAGTTATAAGACGAGTATACGTTTATCCGGATAACTGATTGTCAATGTTAATTATACCCCCACAAACAAAGTTTGAGGGGGTATATAGGAGTCAGCTTGTCGGTCGGTCTGTCTGTCGGTCGGTCTGTTGGAAATTCCCTTCCGCTCTATATCTTCTACACCCATGCATGGATTATCAAATGGCTTGGCACAAATGTTTCTCATGATGAGAAGGTGTGTCACGATCAATAACCATGCACCTATGCCCAAGGTCAAGGTCAGAGTTGAAGGTCAAAGGTCAAACCTATTGAAATTCCCTTCCGCTCTATATCTTCTACACCGATGCATGGATTATCAAATGGCTTGGCACAAATTTTTCTCATGATGAGAAGGTGTGTCGCGATCAATAACCACGCACCTATGTCCAAGGTCAAGGTCACAGTTGAAGGTCAAAGGTCAAACCTATTGTAATTCCCTTCTGCTCTATATCTTCTACACCGATGCATGGATTATCAAATGCCTTGGCACAAATGTTTCTCAGGATGAGAAGGTGTGTCGCGATCAATAACCACGCAGCTACGTCCAAGGTCAAGGTCACAGTTGAAGGTCAAAGGTCAAACCTATTGCAGGCGGCAGACAGATAAACTGCATAGTTTGTGTACACCTCGGCGTGGGAGTTTACTGGGATATAAATTTTGGACAGAGACTTGCTACGGGCCAATCAAATGTTAGGGAATTGTGTAAATATTTTTGAGCTGGAATTATTGCGTGATGTTGATTCGTTTGTTTGACGTCATTAACTCCTCTGAAACCGTTCAGTGGATTGATCTGAAACTATACACACTTTTTATGCCGAACAAATATTTTTTTTACAAAAATATCATCCTTTTAACTTAGCCATTTTTTCTATTTTTAGCCAGGTTTTTTGAAAAAAAATCCAGGCTATTGGATTGGCGAAAGCCGGGCGGGTGGGCGGTGGGCGGGCGCGCGCGCGGGCGGCGGGCGGAGGGCAGCGTCCACAATCAATGTTAAGTTTTCGTGTTTGAGTCCATTCTTTGTTACTGTACCACCTAGGACCACCAAACTTTCACAGCTTCATAATCAAGGGCTGCCCACCACATATCACTATCTAACATGTTACTTTTTTTTTTAAATTCACCCATTTTTTCCAGCGTAATCGACTTAGCCATTTTCAATGTTAAGTTTTCGCGTTTGTACAATGTTAAGTTTTCGTGTTTAAGTCCATTTTCTTTCGTACTGTACCACCTAGGACCACCAAACTTCACAGCTTCATAATCAAGGGGTACCCACCACATATCACTATCCACATGTTACTTTTTTTTTTTAACTTCACCCATTTTTTCCGCGCAGTCGACTTAGCCATTTTCAATGTAAGTTTTCCGCGTTTACAATGTTAAGTTTTCGTGTTTAAGTCCATTTCTTTGGTACTGTACCACCTAGGACCACCAAACTTTCACAGCTTCATAACCAAGGGGTGCCTACCACATACAACTATCCAACATGTGACCATTTTTTTACCTTCACCTATTATTTCTACGTAATTGACTTTTTAACGTACGTCTGGTTAAATTTTTTGGTTAAAACTTTTTTGTTATACTATATCTCTGCAACTGCTTCGCCCATTACCTTGAAACTTCACATGGGTGTTTATCATCGTCCATATTTTCATTCTAACCCCCAACCGTGCGGCCCCTGTGATCAATGTCAAGGTCAAATTACTTTGAATTTATTTGTTGAAAGTTTTTTCGTGTACTATATCTCTGCAACTGCTTCACCCATTGCCTTGATACTTCACATGGGTGTTTATCGTCATTGTCGCACCCGCTTGCGGAAAGCGCGATATCGTCGGCATTTTGGCATACGTCCGTCCGTCCGTCCGTCCATCCGAGTGTCCGGTTAAAGTTTTTTCGTCAAAATTTTTCCATCTACTATATCTATTTTTTTAGTGTCCATGCCTCGCCCCAAGGCGCGACATGCAGGCCACGGCCATCTAGTCTACAAAAAGTGGGTATAATTATGTTATCCAAGTGTCCATGCTTGGAAAAAACCTGGCCTTCGTGGGTTTGCGTCGTTTCTTGTTATTAAATTGATTTATTGTGTTCTTGACAAACTCGGCACAGAGTTTTTGATCAAAATCATATTAATCCATTACTCATGTAAGATCCTCTATAACTGATGAATGAATTTTCAAATGTTTTCAGATTATCTCATTTTCATTGACCACGTACGCAGGTAAAAGGTCAATGTCACACATCTCTAAGGCCAGCATTACATAATGATCATGAAATTTTTATTCAAACCTATAAAACTCTTCTAATGTTAAGCTATTTGTAAGTCCAACTCTTTGTGGGGGTATTATGGTCACTCCTGTGATAGTTCTAGTTTTGGGGCAATCTTACGACTGATGATCTGACCCAATTTTAAGTGAGAAAATATTTTGCTAAATAGTTTACATACTGATGATTCTTGAAGCAGTCCCCGCCATAGGAAAATGTACTTTGATAGTAATTCCATCTCTCCGGTCGTTTGGATGTGTATTTGCGTAAATACCCAATTAAAATTGCCAAAAACCCAATAGAAATCAGAAGTAGCGAGTATCAAAAAGCAATAACAAATTTGTGGTACCTTTATCATGCTACAGAAAACAATAAACAGACCACAAATATAGCATATTTTCCATGAAAATACATCTTGGTATTTCATTAGAATTGTCTCCAAGGAGACAATTCTAATGAAATTCCAAGACATGTTTTCATTTCGAAGCAAACTATTCATTAATTGCTGTCTGTTGATGTGTAAACAGTAGTCCGATTTTATTTTACCCAATTAAAATATTGAAATACCCAATTGCTTCAGATATGATTGAGTGAAAATACTCAATTACTAATTCCTTATCTGGAGCCTTGCCTTAGATGTTGCTGAGACATTAAACCCTTTCACTTTTTCCTTCCAGTTGACCTTCTGGCCCACGTGTTTGAGATACTAAAGGCGGACCTCAAGTCAGATGTCGCCAAGGAACTGTTTCTGTATTACCAGGGTACGACCGTCATACTGCAGTACCTGAAACCAGTCAACAAGGTAACACACAAATACATTATAGGAATGAATGGCCTTTTTGTTGAATTTATCGGGGTATAAACTTGGAAAAGTCGCGGGAATACTGGACGAAGGCCGGAAGGCCTCGTCCAGTATTCCTGCGACTTTTCCAAGTTTATATCCCCGATAAATTCAACAAAAAGGCCATTCATTCCTTATAATTCCAGCATTTGAAATAAATTCATCAAGAAAATGTGTTTATTTTCCGTTTTTAGCCAGGTTTTTTGGAAAAAAAATCCAGGCTATTGGATTGGCGAAAGCCGGGCGGACGGGCGGCATCCACAATCAATGTTAAGTTTTCGTGTTTGAGTCCATTTCTTTGTTACTGTACCACCTAGGACCACCAAACTTTCACAGCTTCATAATCAAGGGGTGCCCACCACATATCACTATCCAACATGTTACTTTTTTAGCCAGGTTTTTTGAAAAAAAATCCAGGCTATTGGATTGGCGAAAGCCGGGCGGGCGGGCGCCGGGCGGGCGGCGGGCGGGCGACGGGCGGCGTCCACAATCAATGTTAAGTTTTCGTGTTTGAGTCCATTTCTTTGTTACTGTACCACCTAGGACCACCAAACTTTCACAACTTCATAATCAAAGGGTGCCCACCACATATCACTATCCAACATGTTACTTTTTTTTTAACTTTGACCCATTTTTTTCCGCGTAGTCGACTTAGCCATTTTCAATGTTAAGTTTCGTGTTTGAGTCCATTTCTTTGTTACTGTACCACCTAGGACCACCACTTCAGCTTCATAATCAAGTGACACCAGCTTCATATCAAAGGGTGCCCACCACATATTACTATCCAACATTTTACTTTTTTTTTAACTTGACCCATTTTTTCCGCCTAGTCGACTTAGCCATTTTCAATGTTAAGTTTTCGCGTTTACAATGTTAAGTTTTCGTGTTTAAGTCCATTTCTTTGGTACTGTACCACCTAGGACCACCAAAACTTTCACCGCTTCATAATCAAGGGGTGCCCACCACATGTCACTATCCAACATGTTACTTTTTTTTTAACTTGACCCATTTTTTCCGCGCAGTCGACTTAGCCATTTTCAATGTTAAGTTTTCGCGTTTACAATGTTAAGTTTTTCGTGTTTAAGTCCATTTCTTTGGTACTGTACCACCTAGGACCACCAAACTTTCACAGCTTCATAATCAAGGGTGCCCACCACATATCACTATCCAACATGTTACTTTTTTTTTAATTTCACCCATTTTTTCCGCGCAGTCGACTTAGCCATTTTCAATGTTAAGTTTTCGCGTTTACAATGTTAAGTTTTCGTGTTTAAGTCCATTTCTTTGGTACTGTACCACCTAGGACCACCAAACTTTCACAGCTTCATAATCAAGGGGTGCCCACCACATATCACTATCCAACATGTTACTTTTTTTTTAACTTGACCCATTTTTTCCTTTTTTGCGCAGTCGACTTAGCCATTTTCAATGTTAAGTTTTCGCATTTACAATGTTAAGTTTTCGTGTTTAAGTCCATTTCTTTGTACTGTACCACCTAGGACCACCAAACTTTCACAGCTTCATAACCCAGGGGTGCCTACCACATACAACTATCCAACATGTGACCATTTTTTTACCTTCACCTATTATTTCTACGTAATTGACTTAGCCATTTTCAACGTTAACTTTTTAACGTACGTCTGGTTAAAGTTTTTTGGTTAAAACTTTTTCGTTGTACTATATCTCTGCAACTGCTTCGCCCATTACCTTGAAACTTCACATGGGTGTTTATCATCATCCATATTTTCATTCTAACCCCCAACCATGCGGCCCCTGTGCCCAATGTCAAGGTCAAATTACTTTGAATTTTTTTGTTAAAGTTTTTTTGTGTACTATATCTGTGCAACTGCTTCACCCATTACCTTGATACTTCACATGGGTGTTTTAATCATTATTGTCGCAGCCGCTTGCGGAAAGCACGATATCGTCGGCATTTTGGAATACGTCCGTCCTTCCGTCCGTGTCTGGTTAAAGTTTTTTCGTTAAAGTTTTTCCATCTACTATATCTATTTTTTTAGTGTCCATGCCTCGCAGGCACGACATGCAGGCCACGGCCATCTAGTCTACAAAAAGTGGGTATAATTATGTTATCCAAGTGTCTATGCTTGGAAAAAACCTGGCCTTCGTGGCTTTGCCTCGTTTCTTGTTTTTAACTTGACCCATTTTTTCCGGTTAGTCGACTTAGCCATTTTCAATGTTAAGTTTTCGTGTTTACGATGTTAAGTTTTCGTGTTTAAGTCCATTTCTTTGGTACTGTACCACCTCAGACCACCAAACTTTCACAGCTTCATAACCAAAGGGTGCCTACCACATAAAACTATCCAACATGTGACCATATTTTTTACCTTCACCTATTATTTCTACGTAATTGACTTAGCCATTTTCAACGTTAACTTTTTAACGTACGTCTGGTTAAAGTTTTTTGCTTAAAAGTTTTTCGTTATACTATATCTCTGTAACTGCTTCGCCCATTACCTTGAAACTTCACATGGGTGTTTATCATCATCCATATTTTCATTCTACCCACCAACCGTGCGGCCCCTGTGCCCAATGTCAAGGTCAAATTACTTTGAATTTTTTTTAAAAGTTTTTTTGTGTACTATATCTCTGCAACTGCTTCACCCATTACCTTGATACTTCACATGGGTGTTTATCATCATTGTCGCACCCGCTTGCAGAAGCGCGATATCGTCGGCATTTTGGCATACGTCCGTCCGTACGTCCGTGTGTCCAGTTAAAGTTTTTATCGTTAAAGTTTTTCCATCTACTATATCTATTTTTTTAGTGTCCATGCCTCGCCCCAAGGCGTGACATGCAGGCCACGGCCATCTAGTCTACAAAAAGTGGGTTTAATTATGTTATCCAAGTGTCTATGCTTGGAAAAAACCTGGCCTTCGTGGCTTTGCGTCTTTTCTTGTTTGATCCTGAATTGGGAAATTGACTCCGAAACCTGGCGGGATAGCTTGAAAATGATGTAACTAAGAAAACAAAAGTTAGATTTTGAAAATCGGTCCACAAATAAAAAAAATATTTAAAAAAGATCTATTTTTAGCCCCCATGTTAAATTCCCATAGGAAAATCTTTTTTTCGCAATAAAATCAATATTTGATGGAATTTCATCAAATAATTATTTTTGGGGAGTGTGACTTTTTTGTTATTGATAAAAATGTACTTACTTTTAAGTATTTTTTAGATTTAATGTGTTTAATAGTAACATCGTTAGAAAAGACGGTGAGCGTTGACATTTAGTTGACATGTAACGCTTATTCATTGATGTGTATTGGGTATGATTTGCAAAAACAAATGTTGTGTACTGGAAATTGTGTCAGCATATGCAATATATTTAGTAACAACGCATGCAAATTTCGTTAAAAGAAAGTGTGCAATTTATGAAAACCTGGAAGTAAAATAAAGTTGGTATTTTTTAAGTGATACTGTTCGGATTTTTTAGAGAAAATTTGCGAATTTTTATCTCGAAGTTCGGATATGTCGATATATTTTGCTCAACTCAACTTCAAGATAACGAGAATTACCTGTATTTTTCATAAATAAAGTCAAAAGTTAATAAATTTTTTTTTTCAACTTTTGACACCATTTACGGAAAATATTGTAAATTTTGTAAACGTATTTCATGAAATTACTCAGTTGTCCGAAGGTACAAAATCACATGGCATGTCTCATATGGATGAATTGAACTACAAGAGCAAAGCGATATGTCACTCTTGCTATCACATAGGCGGCATAATTACATTGCACGGTAACCTGTGTTCCTCTCTATTTCAGCCGTTTATGTGCCCGGCGATGGACATATTCCTGCAGATGTCAGCTGACTCGCCATTCCTTCCTCCATTCCTGGAGAGCTGCAGTAACGAGACGTGGTTCCGCACGGTTGCCATGGTGCTGCGTGCCCCCAGACAAGACTACAAGCTCCTGGAGAGGCTTAGTATCGTGTTACAGAAACTGTCAAAGATCAGGTATGATCGAACATTGAGATATATAGAGAATACAGTGGGGTCAGCGTGTAAGTGCACACACGAACGAACACGACTCAACCTGTCGTGTTAGTTCGTGTGTGCACTTACACGCTGACCCCACTGTACCTGTAGCCAATTTCATCAAAATTGCAAAGTATACTTTACTAGCAAAGTATACTTTGAGGGAGTAATCATTTATTTTTCCTGAAATGCATTATTTCATATAGAATTAACAAATGCATATATTTCATGATTAAAAGTATGCAGAATTATTATACTGAATTTATTACATTATCACAGCCAAATTGGCTGTGATAATGTAATAAATTCAGTATAATAAAAATTAATAAATTTATCATAAAATTGAAAATTTCTCTCTCAAAGTATACTTTGCTACTAAAGTATACTTTGCAATGTTGATGAAATAGGCTACTGGCTAGTGTTTTCACAAGTGTTGATCACTTGCACTCCATCAACAAGGTATATATACAACACCTGTATTTTTTGATACCAATATTATCAGACAAGGCTAGGAAACACACAAGAATGGCAAGGCTTGCTAAATTCCTACGTTTTCCGAGCACAGCCTGGTAAACTTGATATCAAAAGAAAATAATTGTTTACAAGAAAACACTGTTAATGTGAAATTTACATAAGAATCATAATTTACACTTACAAACATTTTAGTTTTACAAAGTTTAGTGAAACGGCCTCCAGAATTTTAAAACTAATTTTGCTGATGTTTCATTGGTGGACTCATGTCACATGATTTAAGAAAATGATCAACGTTACTGTCAACAAATTTCCAGACGATCCTAAATTTGCACTTAAGAACATTTTAGTCATACAAAGTTTAGTGAAACGACCCCCAGATTAGAAAACTTTGCGCAGAAAGATGATGCTTAAAAATCTGCAAACCCACTATTCCAACATGAACTCTGAAATTGGTGTCTTATGGCTGTTAGTACAAATGTAGTCAACTAATTCCTTGTTACTTGATAACAAAAGATAACTTGTTTGGTAAACATTCCTGAGTCTTATCTGAAAGTAAAAAACAGAATTTCATAATATTTGAGAGAGAAATCTTAATATCAATAATTAAAGTGTATTTAGCACATACTTTCGGACAACTCATCAGGGGCACATTCACTAAACTTCTTACGACTAAAATGTTCGTAAGTGCAAATTTAAGATCGTCTGTAAATTTCAATTTATGAATTTACATTTATTGAGCATAGGCTGCATGTGCAGCCTATGCTCAATAAATGTAAATCCATTAATTATTTACAAGAAAACTATGTTAATGTGAAATTTACAGACTATCATAAGTTTGCACTTACAAACATTTTAGTCGTAAGAAGTTTAGTGAACTGGCCCCCAGAGCTTTAGGAATAGTTTTATGGTGTTTTCACAGCATAATTTTGACCAAAACCTGATACAACCATGCTTATTTGATGTATGACCAATGTCGTTGATGATACTCTTTTGACATGTTACTTAACTTTATTGTTGCACTGGTTGCATAATGGATGTTTCGCTTTAATACTGAATGGCGAACCGTGTAGACCCTAACCAGATATCCGTGCAGTCTGGTCAGGATCTACACTGGTCAGAAATACAATTTGCCCAGTTGTCCTAATTTGTTTATTATTCTATCCAGGCCCAACAAGCGTTACTTTGAGGTGTACACACTGATGGGAATCATCCAGGAGCTATTGCGAGGTTGCAGTAACGATCAAGCGTTCCTTGCACTAAATTTGAAGTCCATTCTCTACAACCTACAATCAAGTGCATCCTAGCAGTGAGGTACTGCATCACAACAGTCAAATACTATTTATGATAATCAAGTGCGACTTCAGTTTATGACAATGTTTTAGCCAACCAATCAGACAAGGAGTATTGTATTGAAATGATTGGACAATGAAAATGTTGTAGCTGACCAATCAGACTTTGAGAATTGTATTGAAATCATGGAGGATGACAATGTTGTAGTCGACCAATCAGACAATGAGAATTGTATTGAAATGATTGGACGGTTACAATGTTGTAGTCGACCAATCAGACAGTGAGAATTGTGTTTAAATGATTGGACGATGACAATGTTGTAGCTGAACAATCAGACATTGAGAATTGTATTGAAATGATTGGATGATGACAGTGTTGTAGCTGAGCAATCAGACATTGAGAATTGTATTGAAATTATTGGACGATGACAATGTTGTAGCTGAACAATCAGACATTGAGAATTGTATTGAAATGATTGGACGATGACAATGTTGTAGCTGAACAATCAGACATTGAGAATTGTATTGAAATGATTGGATGATGATAATAATGTTGTAGCTGAACAATCAGACATTGAGAATTGTATTGAAATGATTGGACGATGACAATGTTGTATTCGACCAATCATCATTCAGTGAGAATTGTATTGAAATGATTGGACGATGACATATTTACAAATTCATTTTACTATTTTATACTAGTGTCACTGTTGGTATGTAAATCACTAAGGGGATGAAGTGTGTATCTGTGCCCAGTTAGCTCAGTCGGTAGAGCGATGGCACGGTAAACCTGAGTTCCTGGATTCACATTTTGCACACCCTGTGTCACTAGCAAATTAATGCAGTATTTTCATGACAAGATGGCATTCTGTATATTCTATTGTATAGAATAAAAACTTGTATTTCATCAGAGACCAACGTTTGTCAAGCAAATAATGCTTCTTGTGGTGTAAACATAGTATGGAAATAGGCATTTCACATCATGTAGTGTGCAGCCAGTTGGGAGCATGCCAAGGGTAATTTAGCAATTGGGTTCATCCTTAATGCAATCCCAATATCCCTCAGGTACATTTTTGGCATGCTTGTATGTAAGAGTTGAATCTGATTATACCCATTATAAGAGTAGTAAATTTAGTAATAATCAAATTACGTTTAGGGCATGGCACCAGATCATACTCTAATTTCTGTTTAATTTAAGTTCTGCATTTTGTGTAAACACCATTAAATAAATAAATGATCTTCGTGTACTTCACTGGAGAAATGGAGCTTATGACATTTGTGGTCAATGTGGCTTCTGATCTGCTAGCATCCTTCTGTAGTCTAATCAGGACCTGGGGCTCGTTTCACTAAACTTCGTACGGTTAAAATGGTCGTAAGTGCAAAATTATGATAGTCTGTAAATTTCACATTAACACTGTTTTATTGTGAACAATTAATGGATTTGCATTTATTTAACATGGGCTGCAGCCCATGTTCAATAAATGTAAATCAATCAATTGGAAATTTCCAGACGGTCCTAAATTTGCACGTTCGAACATTTTAGTCATACAAAGTTTAGAGAAACGAGCCGTTGAACTGTTTAACGGGTGTTTCACTGACAGAATAACGGAAGGTGCAAATCCTGATTAAGCTGCACTGATGTGCAGGCTGATATGGTTCTGCACTGGTCGCAAAACCCACAAGCCCCATTTCTCCAGAAATAGCCACATATATCTACAGGTCACTCTCGTTATCTGGAAGTCGAATGGACTGATGAAAATATATCGACATATGTGAACTTTGAGATAACAATTCGCCAAATTTATCAGAAAAAAATCCGAACAAAATCGCTTCAAAAATGCCTCTACTTTATGTCCGGGTTTTCATAAATCGCGGCTTGAGTTTATTCTAAGCTGTCTTCGTAATTAACAGACAATTTACTTATTGCTACACCGTTTAATTCATGTTTTCTGTTAAGAGATTTGATATCACATTAAGTTTAATTGATTAATTATGGTTTTAAGTGAACTGCTTGAACTGGTCAAGCAACTTTAAACGCATTTTAGCGGCGGCGGTGTCTTTGGTTTCTATTGATGTGTGAAAACTTACCTGAGATAATCGCGCTGATTCAGACTTGGCAGCACCGGGCGCTTAATTTTTCATCGATATATCAGAATACAAATTTGAAGGAAACATACTAATGGGACTCGATTTCCACTTCGACTAAACCGATATATCGACATATCCGATATCGAGTTATCAAAATATATGATCTATATAGGGAATTCTGTCGGGACCTGGGACGTATATCGAGATAAGCAGGTATATCGAGATAAACGATATCGAGATAACGAGATTTAGCTGTATTTATTCTCATAATATATCATTCTCCTTAAAAGATAAGGTGTACAGTGGAACCCCTCTAAACCGGACATTCGAGGAAAATATGGCTGTTTAACTTAGATGTGTTTCTCTAATATCATGATTCTCTGATTGCGGTGACTTTTCATGATTGCAAAGCACTAGAATGTGTCACAAAGTGCTAACATGTCTGAGTTATAATGGAACCTCTCCAAACCGGACACCCTGGTGAAGTCCCAGGGTGTCCGGTTTGGAGAGGTTCCACTGTAGATTAAACACGATGGGGTTTGCAGGGTGTCCGGTTTAGAGAGGTTCACTGTAGATTAAACACGATGGGGTTCACAGGGTGTCCGGTTTAGAGAGGTTCTATATAGATTAAACACGATGGGGGTTCACAGGGTGTCCGGTTTAGAGAGGTTCCACTGTAGATTAAACACGATGGGGTTTGCAGGGTGTCCGGTTTAGAGAGGTTTACTGTAGATTAAACACGATGGGGTTTGAAGGGTGTCCGGTTTAGAGAGGTTCACTGTAGATTAAACACGATGGGGTTCACAGGGTGTCCGGTTTATAGAGGTTCACTGTAGATTAAACACGATGGGGTTCACATGGTGTCCGGTTTAGAGAGGTTATTAGACTTGACAAGATCTATACACATTTCCATTGTCTTTTTACCCCCTCCTATGTCCGGATAACCAAGAGGGGGGGGGGGGGGCAATTTATTGCGTTGCTCTTGTGGTTCCGTATTATCCGTTACCCCGTGTAAATTTTACGTCAAAAAGTTTTGTCAGGCGTTTCTTCCTCCAGTTTTAAGAGTCCTGGGGCCCGTTTCGCTAAACTTCATACAACTAAAATGTTTGTAAGTGAAAAATTATGATACATTTAATTAAGTCTGTACATTTAACATTAACATTGTTTTCATGTAAACAATTATTGGATTTACATTTATTGAGCATAGGCTGTATGCAGCCTATGCTCAATAAATGTAAATTCATCTATTAAAATATCCAGACGATCCTAAATTTGCACTTATGAACATGTCAGTCGTACGAAGTGAAACAGGCCCCAGTATTTCACGGAGGCATATCCATGTTTTACAAACATAATGTCTAGTTCACTAATATTTCAGTGTTATTCACAATGTTACTTTAATAGAATAAAGTGTGTTCATTTGCATAAATTGCTAATCAAACGGTGTTTGTTACGTTTTCTGTCATATCTAGCTGTGACTCGAGAAATGAGGCTTGTGGGTTTTGCGACCATTGTAGATCCAGATCAGCCTGTGTATCCACACAGTCTGATCAGGATCTGCATTGTTCGCTATTCCATCAGTGAATCACCGTTCCTGCTTCTAACAGGCAATAAAATATAGATCTTTATCAGGAGTGTGCTATATGTTCAGGAGCTACACTGGTCACAAATCCCATAAGCCCAATTTCTTCAGGCACAGCCATTTAGGTCAAAGCAGGCCTAAATAGCAGGGGCCCGTTTCACTAAACTTCGTACGACTAAAATGTTCGTAAGTGCAAAATTATGATAGTCTGTAAATTTCACATTAACAATGTTTTCTTGAAAACAATTATTGGATTTACATTTATTGAGCATAGGCTGCATATGCAGCCTATGTTCAATACATGTCAATCCATCAATTGAAATTTCCAGACGATCCTAAATTTGCACTTTTAGTCTTATGAAGTTTAGTGAAACGGCTCCCAGGTGCATGCGATATACAATGCCTGCCTTAACCTTTTTATCCCTAAGTACCGTAACTGGAATGGATATTGAATGGATATTGCAATAACTGGAATGGATATTGCAACCAATCCAACTGTCACAAAATGATTTTCAAACTAGTAGTTTTATGAAAAGGGGGTGTTTTTGTTCTCAACAATATGAAAATTACTTGCAAAAAGTGCTGATCCAGATGAGACGGCTCGCTACGAGCCGGCTCATATGGATCTGCACTGTTTGCATAAACCGCTAAAGCAGGCTTTCCGGTTCAAAGTGATAAATTTCATTCTCTATCTGGTAGTAAAACTTCCATGAATTTGTCCGACGTTTTGCAGGTAACGTGTTCTTGTTTGAAATTGCAATCGAAGGCGTCAGTGGAAGAAGGGCGCGAAGTCCATTATGGACTTAGCTCCCTTTACTGACCTCTTCAGTCTTCAGTATTAAATCTTATTGCATAAATAGGCTTTCACAGTTTAATAATTCCAGCACAAAAATATTTACACAATTCCCTAACATTTGATTGGTCCGTAGCAAGTCTCTGTCCAAAATTTATATCCCAGTAAACTCCCACGCCAAACTACTTTCTGTAACCGTGAGGCGCAGTTAAAATAATTCTTAAGAAAACGGAAAATAAACACAATTTCTTGATTAATTTATTTAAAATGCTGTAATTATAAGGAATGAATGTCATTTTTGTGGAATTTATCGGGGATATAAACTTGGAAAAGTCGCGGGAATACTGGACGAGACCTTCCGGCCTTCGTCCAGTATTCCCGCGACTTTTCCAAGTTTATACCCCGATAAATTCCACAAAAATGCCATTCATTCCTATAATAACACTCATAATACACTAGCGTAATAAATATGCAAATGAAGCCTGCTACAGAAAACATTTTAGGTAATCACTACAGTTTCAAATTATGATGATGTGCTTATGCAATAAATATAATCTAAGATTTGTGATGATTTAGTATGGTATTAGTAGTATATAGGGAGTCAAAATGATACCACCAAAGGTGGGAGCGTTATTGATACCCGTTACAGCTCCCAACAGTATCGAAAAACGGTGTTTTTGTCCAATAACAAAACTAGCCACCAACACTGAAATATTTTAAACCGCGAAACCGTCTTGTTGTACGCCCACCATACTTAGTGAAAAAAATTGAAATTGAGATTGAAAATAATGGCTTCAAAAAATCCAACGAACAAAAGTACACCCCAGCACCCTCGAAAAACCAGGTTTTTTGCATAGAGAAGAGCAGAATGATACCACCAGAGGTGGCACCGTTTTCACCACCATACAACACTCCCAACACCCACAAAAAATCGGGAAAAAAATTCAGAAAAACCCAAATACATCGAACTACAACGAACTACAGACACTACAACCAACTACAGTATGTATCCACATTTGGGACAAAACATCCACAATCGTACTACATCCACAATCGAACGCCCAATTGAAGATATGTTTCCCATTGGAATAGACAGACACAATGCCATACAAGGAATGTGAAACATGCGGCAAGGGTTTCGACAAGCCCGCAAATCTTCGAAGACACATGGGTCGCAAGAACCCGTGCAGACCTCCCACGAGAGAGTGTCCCGGATGTGGAGGGAAGTTTGCCACCTACAAGACTCTGGCAACATCGCTCGAACAGGTGTCCCGAGGGGCCAGAAGATAGAACCACGGAGGGTAGCAAGAAGAAGGCTGCGACCAGATAGAGAATCCTGGTACTGGAGAGGAGGGTGGTAGAATTGGAGGAGGAGGTGGCTAGACTGCGGGATGGAAAACCTCGCGAGGGAGCGAACATCGACAGCGACGACGACGAGACCGATTGGACAGATATGTAGAGAGAGGTCGGGCTAGTGTGATTTCGGCTATTTTCTCCCAAGAGGCGAACAGAAATGATACCACCCATTTGTGTATTTGGACACATTTGGAAAAAGTGTAGAAAAAATTCGCCTCCCAAGAGGCAAACAGAAATGATACCACCCATTTATGTATTTGGACACATTTGGGAAAAGTGTAGAAAAAATTCATCTCCCAAGAGGCGAACAGAAATGATACCACCCATTTGTGTATTTGGGCACATTTGGGAAAAGTGTAGAAAAAGATTCGCCTCCCAAGAGGCAAACAGAAATGATACCACCCATTTATGTATTTGGACACATTTGGGAAAAGTGCAGGAGAAATTCGTCTCCCAAGAGGCAAACAGAAATAATACCACCCATTTGTGTATTTGGACACATTTGGAAAAAGTGTAGAAAAAATTCGCCTCCCAAGGGCAAAACAGAAATGATACCACCCAATTGTCCACATTTGGACTTTTGGGAAAGTGTAGAAAAAATTTTCTCTCCCAAGGGAGGTGTAGAAAAAATGATACCACCCAATTGTCCACATTTGGACTTTTGGGAAAAGTGTAGAAAAAATTCGTCTCCCAAGAGGCAAACAGAAATGATACCACCCAAATGTACACATTCGGACTTTTGGGAAAGTCGAAGAAAAAATCTTCTCCCAAGAGCAAAACCACATCGAAAAACAGAAAACCTCTCCCAAAGGAGGTAGAAAGACAACTCGGAACAGGAAAGACAACTCGGAACAAGAAAGACAACTCGGTACAAAACAAGAAAGACAACTCGGTACAAAACAAGAAAGACAACTCGGAACAGGAAAGACAACTCGGAACAGGAAAGACAACTCGGTACAAAACAAGAAAGACAACTCGGAACAAGAAAGACAACTCGGTACAAGAAAGACAACTCGGTACAAAACAAGAAAGACAACTCGGAACAGGAAAGACAACTCGGTACAAAACAAGAAAGACAACTCGGAACAGGAAAGACAACTCGGTACAAAACAAGAAAGACAACTCGGAACAAGAAAGACAACTCGGTACAAAACAAGAAAGACAACTCGGAACAGGAAAGACAACTCGGTACAAAACAAGAAAGACAACTCGGAACAGGAAAAACAACTCGGTACAAAACAAGAAAGACAACTCGGTACAAAACAAGAAAGACAACTCGGAACAGGAAAGACAACTCGGTACAAAACAAGAAAGACAACTCGGAACAGGAAAGACAACTCGGTACAAAACAAGAAAGACAACTCGGTACAAAACAAGAAAGACAACTCGGTACAAAACAAGAAAGACAATTCGAAAAAGACAAAGAACTTTTTTTCCAAAAACGGCTACTCCATGTAGAACGGGTCACGACTACCAGAGTGCTGGTGTACGGAGTCGCTAGTTTTGTTTTTTTCCTTCGGCGTACCGGACTGTTTTGTGGAGTGCACGAACTGGGCGTCGGGGTCTGTTTTGTTCTTCCAGAGTCTACGGGCCTCTAGAGCCACGAATGGGAACAGTGGTCTGCAGACCGCATACGCCGCCACAGAGACCCCCAACCACCACTTTGCATTCTCTACGGTTCTCCAGATGTCGTGCACCTCCCACCCAGATTTCGTCTGGCACTCTTGCAATAAATATGCAATAAATATAGTCTAAGATTTGTGATGATTTAGTATGGTATTTATTAAACTTGTTGACTAATTTCATAAGAAACTCGGCACAGTCTCGTTTCTTATGAAATCACTAAACTTGTTAATTGAAGCCTGCTACAGAAAACAGTTTAGGTAATCACTACAGTTTCAAATTATGATGATGTGCTTATGCAATAAATATAATCTAAGATTTGTGATGATTTAGTATGGTATTTATTAAACTTGTTGACTAATTTCATAAGAAACTCGGCACAGCCTCGTTTCTTATGAAATCACTAAACTTGTTTAATAAATACCATAGTAAATCATCACTCTTGTAAGATCCTCTATTTCTATCAGGGTGGAATAAAGTATGTTTCCCCAAATAGTATTTTGTGTAAATTTCTGAAATAATTTGCAACGTATAAGCAAGGACAGGAGAGGAGGGTATCCATATTTTAATGATGGATTCACCTTTATGGATCATTTACTGGGATTCATACCTGGAGCCACATGATCCGGTTTAGTTAGGGTGCCTGGCATCATATCAGGACACTGTTTTTCAGTGCTGAATGCTTGTATTGTAATTAGGGCCCGGCCTTAAATAATCATAGCTGTTGAACCCCAACAAACAAACCTGTAGGTTTCGCCCTGTCTGTCCACCTGTCTGTCCGTCTGTCCGTCCATTTATTTTATTGAAAGTTTTTGTAACTGTTTCTCAAATCACCTATAATTTATGTTTGACTTGTATCTATCGTAGATAATATCTTCATATTGCACACATGCATTACTTAGTAATGTTACATCCTTCCACATTAATACAATTTCCCTGGCTACTGATTGTCCGTCTCGTCCTTCCATCCATCCGTCACCAACCTCGTAACTCGTAAAACTTTTAAACCATACATGTACTAGCTACATACCTGAAACTTGGTATGTAGCTTCCTTATGATGAGTAGATGCGCAACGTTTATTTCGATTTTTGATTTGACGCCAGTAGACGATTTGATCAAAATTGCAAAGTATACTTTTCTAGCAAAGTATACTTTGAGGGAGTAATCATTTATTTTTCCTGAAATGCATTATGTCATATAGAACTAACAACTGCATATATTTGATGATTAAAAGTATGCAGAATTATTATACTGAATTTATTACATTATCACAGCCAAAATGGCTGTGATAATGTAATAAATTCAGTATAATAAAAATTAATACATTTATCCTAAAATTGAAAATTTCTCCCTCAAAGTATACTTTGCTAGGAAAGTATACTTTGCAATGTTGGTGAAATAGGCTACTGGTCATGGAGAATTTTCCAATTTAGCCTTGTAACTCGTAAAACATATTAACCGTACGTAATAGCTACAGACCTGAAACTTGGTATTGGGCTTGCTTATGATGAGTAGATGCGCAAAGTTTAATTCTATTTTTGATTTGACCCCTGGGTCATAGATTATCTAACCCTTTTTGATTTCCAATTTTCCAATTTTTGGCTTTGCAATCGTAAAACTTTAAACCTACATACCTGACACTTGGTATGTAGCTTCCTTATGAAGAGCTGATGCGCAAAGTTTATTTTGACCTTTTGATTCGACCCCTGGATAATGGATTATCTCCCCTTTTTGACTTAGAATTTGGCACTTTTGCCTTGTAACTCATAAAACTTTTAAATCGTAAGCTACAGACCTGAAACTTGGTATGTACCTTCCATATGATGAGTATATGCGCAACGTTTATTTCGATTTTTGATTTGACACCCAGGACATAGATTATCTCCCCCTTTTCGACTTATAAATCAACACGTTTGCCTTGTTGATTTGACACTGAGCCATGGATTATCTGCCCCTTTTAGACTTACAATTTTGCCTTGTTTACTATCAAAGCGGTATGTTCTATGAACACATTGTCTAGTTTTACACACAATCTCTAGTTAGAGGCCATTATGCCATGGTGGCATATCCATGTTTTACAAACACAATGTCTAGTTAAATGACATGTCCTAGAAATGTATTCACTTAAAATCATAATATCACACATGTGAATATATTGCTATACTAAATTTACACAAATATTTACTTCACCCTTAGACCGCTATCTTATTTTTGTTGTTGTCTGCTGTTTATTTTGTATTTTCCATTTGTATCATCAAAAACATGCTTTGACAGCACTTTAGAATGATTTACAACATGCTTTGACAGCACTTTAGAATCATTTCCATTGGAAATGATTCTAAAGTGCTGTCACATTTCCATTGGAAATGATTCTAAAGTGCTGTCAAACCATGTTTTTGTTGAGAAATAAGGCACGATATAAAAGCCACAGCAGACGACAATTGTTGTGAGTAGCAGTCAAGGGGTTAATTAGATTTACTAATTATTAAGTGCAAAATTTCATCTTGTGAACTTTGGTTTAGCAAGGGACCTAAAAAATATCAGATTTGTGACCCACATTCCTCACGTGTTCATATTGTAGTTGTGAAACCATGTGATAAATACTTTCACCTTTTCCTATTCAGGGTGACTACATTATCTTGTCACATGCTGGGAAATTAGACGTTATAGCCGAGAAAAATTACCTCATGGCATTCATAACAGTTGTAATATAATTTAACTATTTCACCCCTAAGTAACTGAAATGGAATGTTGAAGTGTAAATTTTGCAACCAATCCAATGGTCACACCTTTTTTTTTTCAGGCTAATCCATTTATGAAAAGGGGGTGTTTTTGTCCGCAAAAATATGAAAATGACTTGCAAAAAGTGCAGATCCTGATGAGACAGCTCGTCACGAGCCGGCTCATCTGGATCTACAATGTTTGCCAATACCACTATACAGGCCTGTGGTGTTGAAAGGGTTAAATCTATAATGTTGAATTACATTGTGCTGTTCATTTTTCAATTTCCATTTTTATCAACGAAAACATGGTCTGGCAGCACTTCAGAATCATCTCCTCACGACATTCACAAAGTTTTAGGTCCCGATTATCTTGTACATTCGCTCACAGGTTGAAGTAACAAACATACATTAAATATACTTAAAAGCATCAATAAGTGAGAAAAAAATTTAAGTTAACAATTGTTTTCTCTATCTTACAACGCATTACCAAGGTCCATATGTTTGTAATAGGCCGTACTCGGACGGCCTCGAGACAACAGACTCCTATGTCAATGCGTTTTCGAGCATCCGTGTTCTATGAATACATTTCTAGTTTATTGTTGATTAGTCTACGGAGCCCCGCAGGGACATGGATTTTTTTTACTAATTCGTTCCCACGAAATAACAATTTGTTTCCTCAATTTAACAATTCGTTCCCTCGAATTAACAATTCGTTTCCACGAAATGACAATTCGTTCCCTCAATTTAACAATTCGTTCCCTCGAATTAACAATTAACAATTCGTTCCCTTGGGAACGAATTGTTATTTCGTGGGAACGAATTGTTAAACTGAGGGAACGAATTGTTAATTCGTGGGAACGAATTGTTAATTCTTGGGAACGTATTGTTAAATTGAGGGAACGAATTGTTATTTTTGTTATTTCGTAGGAACGAATTAAAAAAAAAAAATTCTACGTCCCCTGCTGGGCTCCGTATTTGTCAATTTGAACCATGTTAGAAATAAATTGGCTGCTATGCATTTTTCAAAAAAATGATGGAAAATCTATTTAGAGCGCAATCTGAATGTTGGTTGAAGTTGACAAATCAGCAATAAAAAAAGGTGGAGCATTTTAGTCACGGATTCCTCGTAAATCATATGTCTAAAACGTCCGGCTTTTGTATACCCGTTGACCTGTTTTGGTGTAGTGATACCTTATAACATGTCAGTATGTTTAACAGAGCTCTCGATAAGGTGTGTATTGGCATATTTTAACAATTATTTTCGCAGAATACGCATTGATTATCAAAAGTGGGAGTACAAATTACTGACAGCAATGTGAAAATATGCATTGATTTTCAAATTGAGTAGTGAAAATACTGTAATGAAGTTGGAAATTTACTTTGTTGAGCTGCAAAAAGCAGTGTTTGCTTTTTGCAGCTCAAATAAGTGAATTTTATAAATTTGTTTTATTTTTATCTTTTGTTGCCTATTTAATAAGGGAGAACATCAATAATGTATTTGTAATAGTAAAATACGCATTGTATTTGAAATCTAGTGGCATACTACTCTTTAGATACAGAACTTATCTGGAGCTCTGATGTTGAATAGCTCGAACAGCGGCGTCATGGGCGTACTGTTAAATTTGAATATTGAAATTAATGAATCAACCATATAACTAAACCCCATGTAGTATTGTATAAGCCATTGATACAATGGGACTGTTTGTTGACAAATCCGAGAATTGCTCGATGGGACCAGTTTATACCAGGTTCTTTTCAATTTGTGTACTTGAACCAGGCTGTGCATTGTTTGATATATAGTCAAAGAAACACCTTCATGCTTCTAACAAACACACTATGTCATTTGGTTATGGGACTGCACGAATGCACGGGCAGGGACTAGACTGGCCACACGGATCATAATCTCTTTATCACCAGCCACATTCACGAATGATGTTTAAATACACACATATGCGAAACGATAATTGATTTTGTACCTAAGAAGATGTGCGGTATCTTATGAAAAATATTTACAAAATTTACGATTATTTCTGTAAGTGACGTTGAGGGTTGACGAAATGTTCGGAGCAAATGCGGAATGGAATTCCATATTTGTTGTGAACATATCGTCAACGTTCAACACAATTTACATAAAATGTCTCGATGCGATTTAGTTTGTGTAAATATTTTTCATGAAAAGTCACACATCTTCTTAGGTCCAAAATCACATGTTTTTTTCTCAAATGATGGTTTAATGCCCACATATATAACTACATATAAGCAAGTCAATATCAAGCAACTAACACGCGAGTGTGCATATATATACATACATGTACAGTAAAACCTCTCTAAACAGGAAAGTATAGGGTGAACTGTATTGTAATTTTCAAATTTGCGGCGTATATTATACGAATGAATGGCCTTTTTGTGGAATTTATCGGGGTATAAACTTGGAAAAGTCGCGGGAATACTGGACGAAGGCCGGAAGGCCTCGTCCAGTATTCCCGCGACTTTTCCAAGTTTATATCCCCGATAAATTCCACAAAAAGGCCATTCATTCCTTATAATTCCAGCATTTGAAATAAATTCATCAAGAAAATGTGTTTATTTTCCGTTTTCTTAGGAATTATTTTAACTGCGCCTGACGGTTACGGAAAGTAGTTCGGCATGGAGTTTACTGGGATATAAATTCTGGACAGAGACTTGCTACGGACCAATCAAATGTTAGGGAATTGTGTAAACATTTTTGATCTGGAATTATAAAAAAATGATTGGTCGGAAATCTGTTTAATGACGACGCGCTAGCGGAGCCATTAAACATGTTTTCCGACCTATCATTTTCTGATATACGCCGCAAATTTCAACATTAAAATTCGGTTAACCTATTTCTAATGCACTCCTTTACTACTGGCGTAGGAATACATATTGAAATAATTTGCGACCGTTCATCAACAATGATATACCTGTAATGTATGACCATCAGCCAATCAGATTGCGTGATATTTATAGAGTGCAATAGAAATTATGATGTCCGGTTTAGCGAGGTTCCATTGTATCCGTGATGTGGAAGCATTAATCCGTTCTAGTTTATGGATACAATACTTTTAATTTAAAAAAAATCTGATTATGTTATGTCTCCGAGACGGTTCATATGAGTGGTAACAACGTATACTTTCGAACAGAAATAGAGAAAAAAAAAAAAAATGCTTCAAATTTTCATACGACTAATTGTATTCCAACTAGAACGGGTTATATGTGTATGCGCTTTTGAATCATGAACAAATGTTATAATCAGTGAAATCCATCACAAATAAACACATTACGGTTTTATGGGTGTTGGATATGTTGGACTATATCAAGAATAAGATCGCGAGTGTCTTCCGAATAAAAACAATGTTGTGTTTCTGTGTGTCGAGTTTAGAGATGTTACGCTGTACCAAGCATATGATGGCGCTTGGCAACCGATTCTCATGTGACGTTAATTTGTTTGTGGTGATGAAACACCAGCTGTCGCATTAAAAATGACGTTCTATTCGCCGATAATGACACATGCAAAACTAAGGTGTAAATGCTTACTGGTCGTTAATGAAACATCTGGAATACAGTTTAGGTATATAATTACAAATAAATCGATCGCCATGTGGATACCGTGCTATCACAGAGGTCGAAGACTCATCGTGATAAGTACATAGCGTTTTGTTATGGTATTTATGACCAGTCTAGTTCCTGATTAAATAGCTATCTCCTGTAGCCTATTAAATATGTATATTGCTTGTTAGAAGTATGACGGGTATTTCATTGAAGGAACAGCGGAGAGTGCAGATCAGACTGTTTGGCCCTAGATCTACACTGATCGGAAAACCCGTAAGCTCCAGTTCGCCATTCACAGCCATTCACAGCCACATATTTGTATATTTTTCTACTGCAATTCATCGGCGTACCTGGGGCCCGTTTCACTAAACTTCGTACGAATAAAATGTTCGTAAGTGCAAAATTAGGATCATCTGTAAATTTCAATTGATGGATTTACATGTATTGAGCATAGGCTGCAAATGCAGCCTATGCTCAATAAATGTAAATCCAATAATGATTTACAAGAACACGTTGTTAATGTGAAATTGACAGACTATCATAATGTTGCACTTACGAACATTAACAACGTGTTCTTGTAGATAATTATTGGATTTACATTTATTGAGCATAGGCTGCATTTGCAGTCTATGCTCAATACATGTATATCCATCAATTGAAATTTACAGACGATCCTAAATTTGCACTTGCGAACATTTTAGTCGTACGAAGGTTAGTGAAACGGGCCCCAGGCCCGTAACCAGAGATAAAACCGAGACGAGGCGAACTAGTCCCGATATGGGGGTCAGGGAGCATTCTCAACGCCACCACCCCCGGGATTTGTTATGCTCCCGCCACCGAATGGTGAGGGGTGCATATAGTGTTACCGACGTCATTACGACCCGTCCGTACGTCATGCCCCGTACGTGTAGTCTCTTCATATTTCACACATGCGTTCATCGGATGATCTTCCATCAGGCCCCAGCTAAGCCCAAGGTCAAGGTCAAGGTCACATACTTAGTGCATTCAACATTTATTATAATTTGTTACACGGATCTGCTTGATACTTCACACAAATACATTGCGCTAATCGTCCTCTACCACCCTGTGAAAAATCCACGATCGTTCCGCCCCCGCTAAGCCCGTGACAAAGTCACACACATACTTGGTGCTTTCGAAACCTTAACGCCCGGGTAAATTTTTCCTTGTCCGGATCTGTTTGATATTTCACACACGCTTTGCTCTAATGGTCTTATACTGCCCAGTGACAAATCCACGATCGTCCCAACTCCGTTAAGCCCAGGCACAATTCAGCTTAAAATCATGACATATCGATGCCGCTAGAGGATCTACACGTTTTGTCAAAAGCACTATACAGGCCTGTGGTGTCCTGCAATGACTAGATAACAGTGGAACGGGCCATTGGTCGAACGGCGTCACATGACAATTACCGAATGACGTCATTGTAGTACACGCAATGCAAACACATCTGCGTTCTTTGCAACATAATATTTCCTATGTTCCGTAATGTGAATTTGACACCAAATTAATAAGTTCCTGCGAGCTACGTAATACATTATGGTAGTAGTAGTAGTAGTAGTAGTAGTTGTATGTAGTAGTATTACTGACTGTCTTTTTCAGTCTTTATGATTTCTAAATATTTCAATAAAAAAATCATTTTTAAGTCAAAAGAATTGGTCCGGCAGTCGCCGCCGGACCTGTCGGACCTGTTCCGTACCATTTGTTCACCACAACCATGCATGAATAGTTTTAACCCTGACTACGCTGGAGACGGAAATTGTCGTCTGCTGTTTTTCATTTTTATATTAATTCTTAATGAAAAAACTGTTTTGACAGCACATGAGCATCGTCTCCAGTGGAGACGATTCTCATGCTCTGTCAAAACAGGTTTTTGTAGAGAAATATTGAAAATAAAACATTTCCAGCAGACGACAAAATTTAATTCAGTGTAGTAAGGGTAAAGGGGCATATCAGGATTTAAAAAAAAATGCAATACAGCTGTGACGAAATGGTGGTTTCACACCTGATCAAATCGACTTGTCCCAATGTTCGCCCCAAATTCCATCAATTATCCACTGACGAACAACGAAGCTAATGGACTAATGTCTATTGGTTTATACTGAAGCCAGATTGTCTGTCATCCATACAATTAAATGTCTTTTAGTCGCCTAAATTCACGAAAATAGGCGATATTATTGATCATTGTCAATCCACATGTTTATAAACAAATCCGAATCTCACAGACGCTTATAAAACTTAGAGCAAGTATTCGGCAGCTATCGGTAATGATCGGGACATGTCGGAACGTCACATGGTACTGATAAGGTGTCACGTGACATATGACTATATAAACCACTGTCGGCAGCGGAAAATTCATGCGTTATCGTGGTGTCCAGTTTGGAGGGGTTCCACGGTATTCAATGAGCCCACCAAACCGCAACAGACTAGGCGGGATAATGTAAACACAATAAGGCAACACGTTAAATTATAGCGACCGGCCGCCGGGCTAGTGTGTTGGTAAAGCAAATCTCATTATAAGTACAGGGTTGATAAAGCGTGTGAACCTAATACGGCACATCATACGAACCCAAATACGATATAATGGGAAATGCGAAGAAAAAAAACCACATATGTGCTCGAAAAGAAGTATATGTTTTGTGCACCCTACGGGCTAGTGTGTTGGTAAAGCAAATTTCATTATATGTACAGGGCTGCTAAAGCGTGTGTACCTAATACGGCGCATCATACGAGCCCAACTACTATATAATGGGAGATGCAAAGAAATAACCGCATATTTGGTCGCGGAAAAAAAAAATTCTGTGAGCCCACTAAACCGCAATAGAACAAGCCGGATAACTCAAACACAATAATGAAAAACGTTAAACTATAGCGACCGACCGCCGGGCTAGTGTGTTGGTAAAGCAAATCTCATTATAAGTACAGGGTTGTTAAAGCGTGTGAACCTAATACGGCACATCATACGAACCCAAATACGATATAATGGGAAATGCAATATTGCTCGCAATATTGACGGTCGGTCTCTCAGGCACGCGAGCATGTGAACAATATTGCCTCACTAACCATGACCTCACAAAAAAAAGGAAAATATATAGTAAAAAAGGAGCACCAATGTGTAGACTAGAACTTGTTACTAATGAAAACCTTTCTTTACAGCTTATATAATTATATTATTTTTCAGCCTAAGTGTAAATAAAATGAAAATTTTATTACAGCTTAATGTGAAAATACAGTGGAACCTCTGAGGACCGGACGCCCTGGGAGGTTCCAGGGGTGTACGATTTATTGATATCCCCATGCCCGATAATGACAAAAGCCGTAGGCACTCAGCCCGGCCTCACAGGGCACACTATCGCATCACAGTGTACCCCAGGGTTTAAGGTACAGAAACACACAGGGCTAAGTGTGCCAGCTGGGGGTCTAGGTTAGACCCGTACCATTTGTTTTATATTCCTTATATTGTTCATACATATAATTGATCCTTATTATATTAATGTCCTGATTATATTGTTCTCAAACCAATCATTGTAATAATCATTTGCATACATCATTGGTCTAATCTACAGGCAAGGTAGCCACAAGGAAAATTATATATATATATATTTGATACTAAGTCAAATAACTGCTTGGTGACACAGTGCTTCGGAGTCACCAACATTTGGAAGTTTTCAACCCAATATTCTTGTAACTCGGTGTTCGAGGTCTGTGATTTGGACAGGCGATCCCGTTACAAGGCAAGCCTTACAGTATTGTATTAGAGAGCTCTGCTCGGCTCTACACTGTATAGTGAGGTAGCGTGTGCCAGCTAGACAGGTATTCAACAGTAGCCCGGTGCACGTTACACAGCATAACAATGTGTTTTCATCATAGCTCTGTGCAATGTGGTTTCATTGAAGATATGTGACGATACTAGGACATCTGGGTTTTTTCAATGTTCACCGATATCGGTGCATAAGTATCAGATTTTCTATCTTGTTGAACGCAATAACATTAATTACCTCCGTGCATCGGGAAGTTCGCATGTCTCGTCAGTGCTTTATTTATTTATTTGCAATGACAGGACATGCCACCAAACATGCTAATTGTTAAATGAAAGGAAGTTTCTGCATGATAAAATCGCATAATTGTATTACATTCGGCGCGGAGCCATAGGTTCAGGAATTCAATAGTCTACACTATTACCTCACCGTTTCATTATCACGTTCTGCACGTATCCGAGTCACATGTCCTGTGCAGAGGAACTTGCATGACCAGCGTTGCTTATCGGTCGGGCGAACGAGACGGCGTTCCTCCTTAAAGGAATTACGATTTGCCTGCTCATGTACATTTTTATCTTTGGCTCTTTTGTTACCTGGGAGTTGAATTGGGTTATTCCCATTACAAGAGATTATTACTGATCCTGCCGCTTTTGGGAGGGGGCCAAGTTATCAGATCTGGATTATTCTGATTTCAGGACTGAATATATAGTTTTCTTATTGTAAATATTCAGTTCTGATTTTTGGGATTCCCCCACCCCTATTTGTACAGGTACTATATGGGATTTAGTACTAAATATATTGACCCGCCCTTAAATGACCGTAGCTGTTGATAGGCCGTTAAACCCCAACAAACAAACACAAATGTATAGCTTATGTGACACTCTAATCTCTGAGCATCAGTATTTCCATAATTAACCCAAATTTTCTGTCTGGAATTCAAGGCGATTTGCCCTGCGTTACAGATAATTCGGGTTACTTCCCTATGGCGGTTGGTTTGGAGCATGCGATGGGCACTTTTAACGATGGGTTTCATCCTTAACTGACTCCTGGTGTCCTTGGTTTTCGCAATCATGTACAATTTTGGCTTCCTGATGCGTGAGAGTTGAAAATGTAACTTTTACATATTTTATTGGCATTCTTGGCAGCCATCTTGGATATATTTGACATTTTCTTCACAACATATATTTTTATATGAATTGAATTTTCTTCGAGTTACATTCACTATTATCAAAGCTTCAATAATTTTATATTTGAAACAATATGGCGTCCAAGATGGCCTCCAAAACTTGAAAACGTTGTCCAATATGCACACAGAAGGCCACATACCGCATGTTGAGCCCGCCTAGGCTGTTGCTAGTCCGATGGTCATTGATAGTCCCAATATTTAGTGGTCGTATCAGGGTGTATTTATGTGGTTAGATATACATGTATATCAAGGTGTATGATCACGTGGTACTAACAACAACAAGTATTGAAACTTCCAGAATCCATCCGATTGAAAGTACGTATTCTTTTATTTTGTCCTTATTATGTAACGGATTTTAATGAAATATGGCGCATCAAACGCGTCTTGTTAAGCTGCATTTGGTTATCTCTGTATTTTCGATTCTTTGCAAAAACGACATAAGTCTGTGCCAAACTCACTGGACCACCAAATGCATCTACTGAAGACGCGTTTGGTGCGCCATATTTCATCAAAATCCTTTGCACATTAAGGAAAATATCAAATAATACTTACTTTGGAGTGGGCGACGTTATTGTTGTTGTAACCACGTAATAATGCACCTTGTAACATATCGGAGGCGAATAATTGTCAGTATGTTTGTAGCTCTACTTACTAGACGAAAATATGTGGGATACGGACAAAATCCCCCCGGACATAATCCCCCCATGATTTTTGACACAGGAGGACAAAATCCCCCCGTCTAAAATGCAGGTAGGACAAAATCCTCCCCCGTCTAAAATCACAGGTAGGAAATAATACCCCCCCCCCCACACATTCAAGGGAGGACAAAATCCCCCCGCCCCCCATGATATGTTTTGAAAGAATCATTGCATTAATAGGCTTTCAAATTTCACCCTCTAATCCTCTTTAATCAGGGTAATTGAATTGCCTGATTTCTTTCAAGTACATGTAGTTGATTAAGGATTACCTGATTGGTTATCGTTTTGGCGAATAATTCTTTGAAATGGTAATCGATTCTTCACTAAAACAGTATGGTTTGGGCCCGACATCAGTACAAATGTACAAACAATACATACATATTCTTGTTTGACGTTTATTGTGCAACTGAAAATACTTCATTAAATGTGCTTGTTTGATTGTGCAACTGAAAATACTTCATTACATGTGCTTGATGTTTGATGTTTATTGTGTAAATAAAAGTACTGAATATGATTTACCTTGTATTCTGGACGGTGGGGGGGGGGGGGGGGTGGGGGGGTGGGTGGGGGGGGGGTGGGGGATTTTGTCCTAGGCTACATTTTTCATTGGGGGGAATTTGTATACCTTGAATTTTGATGGGGGGGGGGGTGGGATTATTGTCCTACCTGATGATTTTCGACGGTGGGGGGGGGGGGGATTTTGTCCTCCTGTGTCAAAAATCATGGGGGGGGGGGGGGGGGAGGGGGGGGGGGGGGGGTTATGTCCAGGGGGATTTGTCCTACACTCAAATATGTTTATGTAGTATCTTCTGCATGTGGCCGAATTGGAATTCGTCAGGAATCTGGCCCCTATTTCGAGTGGGTGGTGGTCGGATGAACGCGACGGCGTAAGTTAATGGTAGGGGTTCCTTCTGATAGGAATCACGATTTGCCTAGTTTGGCCCTCAGGTACGTTTTTATTTGGCTCGTTTGTTACCTGAGAGTTGAATTGGGTTATTTCCCATTATAAACGTAGTAAGATTATTACTGATCCAACTGGTTTTGGGAGGGGGCCAAGTGATTCTGGTGTGGCGAGGTCCTGGCATCAGATTAGGATTATTCTGATTTCAGGGCTGAATATATAGTTTTTTTATTGTAAATTTTCAGTTCTGATTTTGGGATTTCCCCCCCACCATTTGTACATGTACTTGAACATGTACTTGTACGGGTAATATATGGGATTTAGTACTAATCCCATTGACTCAGCCTTAAATGACCTTAGCTGTTGATAGGCCGTTAAACCCCAACAGACAAACAAACAAACAAGAAAAAGTCATGCAGAGCATGATGTTATTAGCCGATTAAATCAGTGTTCAATATATGTCCACATGTTAGTAGCTACGGAATCTCAGGGAAAAGTGACAGAAGTGTTGATTTCCTCCCCAACCAAATTCTCCCAGTTATGTTTAGCTATCATTACTATCTGATCATAGCAATACTTATGGTAGTCAAATGTAAACAATATTATTCCAGTTGAAAGAATTAACCTTTGAATATAGGTGAAGGCGCTTAGCATTACACAAATATGTACATGTAGCAAGTTAACCGAAATCTCATAAATACCCGATTTTTGATAATTATATACTGAATATTAGTGTAGTTTACGTAAATTCTTTAATATATCCATCAGAAATGTTTTTTAACAACTTACACCAATTTCCAAGTTAAGGACTATGACCAATTGGCTCATATATTGGCAAGTTTCGACTTCCGTCAAGCATAAAGTTCCATGACCTTGAAATGACCTTCAACTTGGTTTAAAAAATGGCACCCGGATTTTTTGGAAACCTTATACATTCAAGTTTATAAAAACACAGGGTGCCATAAATTAACACGATGTGCCGGAATCTTATATATATATATATACAATTGTCCCTGTACTAGAAAGCAAGCCGCCTAAATTTAGTGTTTATTTATAGCCAAATTGCAAACCGCCTAACTTAGTTTACCGAACTCTTGTAGTGAAAACGTTTAGTTATAGCCAAATTGTGTTATTTCGCTATATTTAAAGTTTTCAACAGAGATAATGGCCAAAAATGAAAAATTATCCGGTTGATGTAATTTGGAAGTGATACAACAAATTTCGCGTTTGTAGATTACCGAATATAGGAGAAAAGGGTGGTTACAAACTTTTTTACAAACCAATGGATAACCAATATATAGCCGATCTATAAATATATCGGCTAATAACAAACGCCTATTTCGACGTGAAACATTTTACGCCAGCGCGGAGTGCAGTACCAGTAATTGTGGCTACGTGTCAAGTGGACGAAATGCAGATTCCATGTTTGGCCCTCAGGCGACAGGAGGTGACATAAATTGACGGGAAACAGACACTACACTGTCCATCTGTTACACGTAAAAACAGTTTTGCACAATTAAATTAGACTATGTCCGTGATTAAACGTATTTAGTGTTGATTTTATCAAATCAACACTGAATACGTTTAAACTAGTGTAAAACACTGGTGAACTAGTTTTGTCTATACAATAAGAACATTGTTCGCCTTCTTATACATTATTGATACGATTCCATTAAATATTGATTTTATAGTTACAATTTGATTTTATTATGGTAGAGTGTGTGTGTGGAAGGGGGTGGGGGTGGTGTGGGGTGCCTAGCTATTTGTGGGGTTTGGTGGGGGTGTGGGATGTCGTCAAATATACGGTGTTTAATACATTTGCTTTGTTTTTTAAGTTAGATCATTTCTGTACACTCTTTTTTCTTTCTTTCTTCTTTCTCCATTTCGGCCCATGTTAAGCTGCCATATCGATTTGTTGCAATAAAATCCTACCGTTATATGAAACACGCCATGTGATTTTGTACGTTCGGACATCCGCGTAATTTCATTCGTGCACCATATTCGTCCAGCTATAATGGCAGTTTTCCAAGGAATTGTAAAATGTGACCCCTTCTTAGCTACTGGGTTTTCGGTCCCGCACGTACGCGGTTTCACTTTTAGACAAAATAAGGCCGTCTTTAGCAGTAGAACAATGAGCAGAGTTTGGGTTTTTCAAATGGCAAGGCTCTCGTACATGATTTCTGTTATTTGAATAGGTTTACGCAAAGTTATGATAATAAATCTTACCTGAATCCGGTCGATCCGCCATTGTTTTAGTGCCCCTCCTTAGCAAAATGTCACGTGGTACCCGCACCGTGAACTTAGCTTGATCGCCTTTATTCAGTGAGTTAACTGTTACTGTTTGCTTTTTTGTTTTTTTGTGATAGATGGTATGTTATTGCATATGTTTCCGTAGTCTAAGGATGCGACGATTAACCGCCATACACGATTATTCGCTATTCGGTAACTCCCATGGTTCGGTACACGAATACAAACTTCTTCAATTTCGGTTCAGAAAAGGTATCAGAATAGTAATCTATTATTTTGAGTTTTCAAAAACAAAATATAATGTTTAACTCGTTGTTGTTGCTCTTGCTGTGAATTTACCGAGCTTATTTTTCGCGAAACGCTTTCCACTCTAGATTAATAATTAGTCTATGTGTCATCCACAAACACGTACTGCGAAGAATTTCATGACGTTCAGTCCTTTGATTCTTATTCAGTGCTCTCCATCCAACTAGTAGGCGCCCGTGACGTACTATACCCACTGTGGGTACTCATAATTTCTAGATTCGCTAATAAATATACAGTGACCAAGAAACCCATCAAAAACAGATGTGTTCGTGATGTCCGGTTTAGGAAGGTTCCGCTGTATATGGTTTGCTTGTAGACTATGCTACGTTCCTTTTTCTTACTTTTCATCATAATTTATTTTTTGTGCGTTTTTTTTCTGTGTAAATGTTTCCTTGATTAATTTGCGAACAGTGTAGGCTCAGATCAGGCTGAGCTGATGCTCAGTCTGATATTGGCCTACACTGACCGCAATTTCAATAAGACACGCTCTGTCGTAGTGAGTCGCAGTTTGTCAGCCCATTGTTAATGGTATTCTACACACTATACGAACGTCGTGTACTTTATTGATGGACACCAAGTTACGACAGTAAACTGTCATTATCGTCGTGTTGTTGCCGTTACCATGGCAACAAAACTTATTAACCGTTTGTATTATATTACACTAGCATGTATATTAATATTCGCAGGAACTATGGTGCTTGATTGCGGTCTCATCTTCAGTTCGCCTTTTCGCTTTTAAGTCCAAAAGGGAACGCGAAACCATTGGTAGAGATATCGGAGTTTTTAAAAAAAATGAGATTTGTATGGATTGTTTGGTATCAAATTAAAGCTGAGGAATGTAGTTGTGCAATGCAAGTTATTTCATCAAGATATCTTGATTCGCTAAGAAGTTATTCAATTGGAGAAGTTCGGAAATTTTCTGACCATTTTCTGCCAACATCGTAAGTCATAAAATATACATTACACAATGTGCGTGTATGTTTTTTATTAACTAAATCGTCCAATATTGATACAAAATCGACTTTGAAAACGGCAAAATTTAACATTGGGTCAGAAGGCAAACCGTAAATCGGGGAAAACTCCGACATCCCTACCATTGGTGTGTTTTCGCGTTGCAATTTCGATTTTGTCAAAGACGAATTAGCATAAACACGAAATTTCGGGTATAGACACCAAAATCATTCCTCTGTGTGTACGACAGACCGAGCTATTAACGAAAGCAATTTTGGACGGCGGCCATTTTTCAAAATGGCCGCCATTCCTAGTTCGTCCCAACTTATTCATTGTTAACATGTTTAATATCAATTAGATATGTCTCCTGAACAAATTGATACCACTCGCGGAGGATTCGGGGGGAGAGGGGGGGGGGGGGGGGGGGGGGGGGGGGGGGGGGGGGGGGGGGGGAGATTACTCGGGGGGAGGGGGGTATATCTAGCTCATGGACTATAAATGCGTGCATAGAGAACAAGGAGATTTTCTATGTAAATATTCCGTTCTGATTTTGTGATTTCTACGGTGGCACAGAGGGGACATGGAAATATGTTTTACTATTGCGTGCGCACGCGATAGCTATTGAACCCGTATGCCCGGCCTTACATGAGTTTAGCTGTTGATAGGCCGTTTTAAACACCAATAAACAAACAACATTTCGTAGTTGTGTGGAAAATGGTGAAATAATTTCGGGAAACTTCGTAATTTCGCTTTTCGCTTTTCAATCTCTGTAAAAGGCGTACTTGCGGTTGACACAACCACAGGTTGAAGTAACGGACTAAGGTCTGCAAATTCATTAAATGTACCTAAAAGTATCAATTCCCACGAATTAACAATTCGTTCCCACGATATAACAATTCGTTCCCACGAATTAACAATTCGTTCGTGGGAATGAATTGTTGTTTCGTGGAAACGAATTGTTAAATTGAGGGAACGAATTGCTAACTCGTGGGAACGTTGTTGTGTGTAGCGGTCTAACGGTTAATGCGGAACCATACAGATCATGAGTGTGCTGATTTTACGCACGTTGTTATTACGAAACTATTGTCACATAGTTCTGTCTTGACCGGTACGTGTATATTGTAAATATATTGTGCGACATATACAATGGAACCTCTCTAAACCGGATACCAAAAACATCTGTGATATTATTGTTATGGTTTTTTGGCCATGTATCTCAGGTGACAATGCATGTTCATGATCGCATAGCACACACATATGTCTAAGAATGGTTGTGTGCCTGATTTACAGCGAAACCTCTCTAACCCTGGGGACCTCACAGGGTGTCCGGTTTAGAGATATTTCACTGTATCTGATTTGTATATATCTAATATCTTATAGTTATTATTTACAACAGCGCGGATGCGTATGCTAATCTGGAGCTACACTGACCACATAAGCCCCATTTCTTAAATCAGAGCGACATATAAAGGTACATGCCCACTCAGTAGGCACAAACTGTTCTTTATAGGAATTAAATAAGTTTATAATTGTGTCACTATTCCACCAGTTCTAAAGATTACGAGTGCCCGCTATCTAGATATAATTAATCATTTAGTAATATTTATTTTATTGATACTGACTCGCGGTGGTATAAGGCTAATTTCATATGCAAATGAGGCATGCTATTTTTTTTTATTATATATACTAATTAAATGCGTCACCTGCAAAAAATAATCTTTTCGACAGATTATAAAGTATGATCATTGCATCAAAAAATAAATACAAATAATAAATAGTAGTCCGTTAGCATTTTAACGATACACGGTGATCGTCCATGATATCAGTGTGGAAATTTACGTCTGATATAATATGTATAATAATGCCAATCAATACGTGGGTAATGGTGAAAGAATGTTTATTTTGCCAGAAAATGTCCCAGACGATGTCTCTGGTATAAAGAACATTTTGTGCTAGGTCATGTATGTACCTTTAATACATAGTATAAACAATCGTAATGCCTTTGTGGTCCGAGAATAATGGTCTATCCCTTTTGTAATGAGGACGTCTCGAATATGATTCGCCAGAAAAATCTGACAATAGGATCCTACATGTGTGATATTTATGATTTACTGTGATATTTAGGATATTTATGATTTACATGTACTATGCTATTTATTATTTACTATGATATTTATGATTTACATGTACAATGCTATTTATGATTTACATGTACTATGTACTATGATATTTATAATTATATATTTATGATATGTATGATTTACACGTACTATGACATTTATGATTTGCATGTACTATGACATTTATGATTTGCATGTACTATGATATTTATGATTTACATACACTATGATATTTATGATTTACTTGTACTATGATATTTATGACTACATGTACTATGACTTTACATGTACTATGATATTTGATTTGCATACACTATGATATTTATGATTTACTTGTACTATGATATTTATGACTTACACGTACTATGACCTTTATGATTTACATGTACTATGATATTTATGATTTACACGTACCATGACATTTATGATTTACATGTACTATGATATTTATGATTTACATGTACTATGCTATTTATGATTTACATGTACTATGATATTTATGATTTAGATGTACTATGATATTTATGATATTTATGATTTACATGTACTATGATATTTATGATATTTATGATTTACATGTACTATGATATTAATGATTTACATGTACTATGCTATTTATGATTTACATGTACTATGATATTTATAATTTACATGTACTGAGCTATTTATGATTTACATGTACTATGATATTTATGATTTACATGTACTATGATATTTATGATATTTATAATTTACATGTACTATGATATTTATGATTTACATGTACTATGATATTTATTATTTACATGTACTATGCTATTTATGATTTACATGTACTATGATATTTATGATTTGCATGTACTATGATATTTATGATTTACACGTACTATGACATTCATGATTTACATGTACTATGATATTTATGATATCTATGATTTACATGTACTATGATATTTATGATTTACATGTACTATGATATTTATGATATTTATGATTTACATGTACTATGATATTTATGATATTTATGATTTACATGTACTCTGATATTTATGATTTACATATACTATGATATTTATGATATTTATAATTTACATGTACTATGATATTTATGATCTACATGTACTATGATATTTATTATTTACATGTACTCTGATATTTATGATTTACATATACTATGATATTTATGATCTACATGTACTATGATATTTATGATTTACATGTACTACAATATTTATGATTTACACGTACTATGATATTTATGATATTTATGATTTACATGTACTATTTATGATTTACATGTACTATGCTATTTATGATTTACATGTACTATGATATTTATAATTTACATGTACTGAGCTCTTTATGATTTACATGTACTATGATATTTATGATTTACATGTACTATGATATTTATGATATTTATGATTTACATGTACTATGATATTTATGATTTACACGTACTATGATATTTATGATATTTATGATTTACACGTACTATGATATTTATGATATTTATGATCCACATGTACTATGATATTTATGATTTACATGTACTACGATATTTATGATTTACACGTACTATGATATTTATGATATTTATGATTTACATGTACTACGATATTTATGATTTACACGTACTATGATATTTATGATATTTATGATTTACATGTACTATGATATTTATGATTTACACGTACTATGACATTTATGATTTACATTTACTATGATATTTATGATTTACAAGTACTATGATATTTATGATTTACATGCACTATGATATTTATGATTTACATGTACTATGATATTTATGATATTTATGATTTACATGTACTATGATATTTATGATTTACACGTACTATGACATTTATGATTTACATTTACTATGATATTTATGATTTACAAGTACTATGATATTTATGATTTACATGCACTATGATATTTATGATTTACATGTACTATGATATTTATGATACTTATGATATTTATGATATTTATGATATTTATGATTCACATGTTCTATGATATTTATGATATTTATATGATTTACATGCACTATGATATTTATGAGTTACATGCACTATGGCATTTATGATGTACATGTACTATGATATCTATGTAATTTATGATTTACATGTACTATGACATTGATGATTTACATGATATTTATGATATTTATGATTTACATGTACTATTATATTTATGATTTGCATGCACTATGGTATTTATGATTTACACGTACTATGACATTCATGATTTACATGTACTATGATATTTATGATATTTATGATTTATATGTACTATTATATTTATGATTTACATGTACTATGATATTTATGATATTTATGATTTAAATGTACTATGATATTTAGGATTTACATGTACTATGATATTTAGGATTTACTATGATATTTATGATATTTATGATTTACATGTACTATGATATTTATGATTTACATATACTATGATATTTATGATTCACATGTACTATGATATTTTTTATATCTATTATTTACATGTACATGTACTATGATATTTATTATTTACATGTACTATTATATTTATGATTTACATGCACTATGCTATTAATGATTTACATGTACTATGATATTTATGATTTACATGTACTATGATATTTATGATTTACATGTACCATGATATTTATGATATTTATGATTTACATATACTATGATATTTAAGATTTGATTTATACCTGTGATGTCAAAGCATGTTAATCAACGGACTGAACGTCCTGAAATACTTCGCAGTATGTGTTTGTGGATGACACATAGACTGATAATTAATCTAGAGTGGAAAGCATTTCGCCAAAAAAATAAGAGCGGGAATTTCACAGCAGCAATAAAAACAACAACGAATTAAACAGATTTTTGGAAATCTCAAAATGATTAATAGATTTCCATTCTCAGACCTATTCTGAAGCTTGTATTCGTGTACCGAACCATGGAGTTACGAATCCCGAATAATCGAGTATGGCGGTTAATCGTCCCACCCGTAGACTACAGAAAAATATTCAATAACATAACTTTAGCATAAAGAAAAACATTTATCACACTGAAAAGGCGATCAAGCTAAAGTTGTTGCTAACTATTTTTTTATGGCGTAAGACCCGTGTTTTTAAATAAGTTCAAGTAGTATATAACAGTCACAATGATACCACCACCCTCTGAAAGGCACCGGCTAACGCGCGGTGCCCCCCACCGCATGGTGGTATCATTTGTGACTCTTATATACTACTTGGATTTCCCCCCACTGTTCGGCGGGTATGTATGAGAAGAATGGACCATATTTTTCATCAACCGCGAGACCATATAGTTATGACATGAGAAGATACACCCTATTAGAGATAAGAATCCCTATGTTATACTCAGTATATATATACAACAATCTGTCATACATTTATTACGAATAAAATAACAACTGACACCCTATTAAAGATAAGAAATCCATAAGTTATACTCAGTATATTACAGCAATCTGTCACAAATATAAACTGATAACCTATTAAAGACAAGTTATCCATAAGTTATACTAAGTATATTACAACAATCTGTCATACATTTATTACAAACAAAATATAAACTTACACCCTATTGAAGATAAAAATCTATTGGTTATACTCAGTATAATGTCTACCATAAAGCAAATGAGAGAGCAAGCTGAGAGTTGGGGAATTTCCCTAAGAGATTTGAGAGTCAAGAAAGATATAGCAGATAGGATAAGTGACGCGCGAGCCATCGTCTACGAGGAGAGGCTGCGGCGTGCGGTTTCGACCGGACGACTGCCCGCCGACCCCGAAAAACGCTCCGAGAAATTGGAGAACGAGACGACGGCCAGCCTGTGTGCCACTGCTTACGCGCAGCGTGTAAAAGAAGATCACAGCGCACGTAGAAAACCCCTATACAAGGCGTACTACAATAAGATTTATCAAGGGTTGGTGTGGAGACCTCCTAAGAGGAGGAGAGATATCGCCAGAGCTTTGGTGGAGGAGGGTCCCAGGATTCTCGCCGAAGAAGCCGAAGTTAGGGAAACTGTTGATAGGGGTAGGAGGAAGATAGTATGGACTTTCGAGAGGGGGGTAGATGGGGTGATCGCTAATCGCATAATGAATAAAATTCGCCCAGAGATGACCACGGCGTGTTATCTGAGGTATTCGTGCTCGTATCGTATTAGGAACATCGAGAACGACGAAACGATGATCTATCACAAACAATCAAAGGGCAGTCCGTGGATAAACGAGATTTCCAAAGCGTTGGATAACCGATAGAGAGAAAGGTCGAATGGACATCAACAAAGTTGATAGACCAAACACAAAATGGACCTTCGTTCGTTGGATATCGGTCGAGGTGAAGATGATCATCGACGCTCAACAACTTCTCATGGGAGCGGGAAAACTCACAGACTGGTTAAGACAGAAAAAGAAAATGTATTCCGTCGACACGTACGACGACTACTTGTGTCTGTTTAGGTGCATAGCCATCCACCGTGGAGGGAGACCAGACCGATGTTGTGAGAAGGCACGAGCTATGGCTCGCGAATATCTCGGTCACGATAACGGACCGGATAGTAAGGGAATTCCCCTGGAAGATATTAAGAAGGTCGAAGAGCACTTCAAGATGGGCATTCGCGTTTACGAGCCCATCGACGAAGGAGTGTGGTACCTCATGAAGGTTCCGGCAAACTACGACGCGATCGGGGAGAAGATCATGACGATAAGAATGTTTGGAGGTCACTCTTTTCTCAATACGAACCTCCGCAAGATGACGAACGAGTACGGGTGCACCGGATGTCAACAACGGTTCACAAAGTCGTGTAACATGCACAGGCACGCGACCACCTGTATGGGTGGGAAGACCGTGGTGACATGTCCAGGTAAGAGGGTAGAGAGACCACAGTCGGCCTACGAGAAGGCGATCTATCCCAAGGGGTCAGTGAGCGAGAGGTCGATTCAATGGTTGAATAGAGAAGAAGAGAGGGTGGGAAAGCACATACATCACGCGAGATGTGGTCACGGTGGAGAGAGGTGGGTGGCCGGCGATCCGGTCGACGGTTATTGTCACGAGACCGAGACCGTGTTTCAGTTTCACGGATGTTACTGGCACGGGTGTCCGACGCATTGCAGGAGAGGTCACGCGAGATCGCTGTACAGGCGGACGAAAATCCAAGACGCCAAGATAAGGGAGGCGGGTTACGAGCTGGTGGTGATGTGGGAGTGCGAGTGGTTGAATGAGGGGAATACCCACTATCCACCACCACCGCGCGAGGAGGAGGAGACGACTCTGTACCCTCACCAGATAGTCTACGACTTCGAGGCGTATCTCGACAAGTCAAAAACCACGTGACCCACCAAAGACCTGACCTTCGAGGTCGAGCACGTTCCTATATCGGTGTCGTTGGGGGATACGATGCATGAAGGGATCACACACATATGCGAACGAGATCCCGACACGCTAGTCGAGAAGTTCGTGACCGAGCTGCAGATGAGAGGCAAGGCAATCAGGGAGGGGGTTAGGAATAAGTATCTGCCGGCCGACATAGATATGTTATCGAAGTCTCAGCAAGCAAAGATTATCTCTTGGATTGACCAAGTCCCGGTGGTGGGGTTCAACTGTAGCAGGTACGACCTGAACCTCATCAAGCAGTACTTTATAGAGAAGTTGGCGGCCACCGTGAATAATGTGATGGTCGGAAAGAGAGCCAGCACGACGATGTTTCTGTTTACCCCGGAGTTTAGATTTCTCGACATCATCCAGTATCTGGGACCCGGTACCACGTACGACCGGTGGGTTAAGGCTGTAAAACGGTAAAGTCTCACTTTCCGTACGAGTGGTTCGATAGCGCGGACAAGCTCGACCATCCGGGGCTGCCAGACTATCCCGAGTGGTACTCGAAGTTGAAGGGTGAGTTCCTACTGTCGTTGTCCGAGTGGAAAGAATGTAAGAAGGTATTCCGAGAAAATGGGATGAAGACGTTCAAGGAATGGTTGCAACACTACAACGACTTGGATGTAGGACCGTTCCTGGAGGCTCTGACTAAAATGACTGAGTTCTACAGGGGAAGAGGAGTGGACATACTCAAGGATGCTGTGTCTCTGCCCGGTGTATCCCTTCAGTACCTACTCCGCGGGTCGATCGATGGGAAGGCGGACTCGCCCGAGCTGTGGTCGCCGAAGTCTGAAACTTACGAGATGATGAAGCAGGGATTGGTCGGTGGTCCGTCCATAGTATTCTCCAGATACGCCGAGGCTGGAAGGTCAGGTGGGGAGTCGGGAGGAGAAGATGTGCAAGGCGGTGCTGGGGTACGATGCCAATGCTCTGTACCTATCTACTCTGTCGAAGGACATGCCGTGTGGTGAGGAGCAGATATGGACGTGTGACGACCCGGAAAGACAGTCATATATAGACTGTTTCGTGAGGAAGGTCAGGACTGAAAAATGGTTCGGATTTGCTGAGTTGGATATAGAGGTCCCGGAAACGTTGAGAGACAAGTTCTCGGAAATGTCACCGCTGTTTGTTAATCGAGAAGTCGATGAGAACGAGGTTCCACAGCACATGAGTGACTACCTGGCCGGGACCGGGAGGAAAAGAGTCGAAGGACAGAGAAAGCTCGTGGGGGAAATGTCCGCCAAGAAGATGATCATATACTCCCCACTACTAAAGTGGTATCTGGAGCACGGTCTGATCGTCAAGGCGGTGCATAGGGTGATAGACTACACGCCCGGCAAACCGTTTCAATGGTTCGTGGAAGAGGTCACCGCTGCCAGACGGACGGGGGACGGAGACAAGAGCAAGGCGGTGTTGGCGGAGATATTCAAACTGGCTGGCAACGTGTTGTGGCAAGCTGATAGAGGCACAAGAGAGACACATGAACACCACATATACGAAGGATGAGAAAACTGCCGACCGGGCACTGAGGTCGGCGTGGTTCGAAGACCTGGAGGAGATTGGGGAGGCTTACGAGATATCGAGCAGGAAGACTCGAGTGGTGATCAACAGACCGTTTCAGTGTGGCATAGCGGTCTACCAGGACTGTTCAAGCTGGAATTCGAAGGGGATAGAGCCATCGCTTTGTGTAGCAAGTGTTACTACGTGAGTGGTGATGGAAAAGCTAAGCACTCGGCCAAGGGGATGTCGAAGAGATCTAACGATCTGACTTGGGGAAGGTACAAGAGTACTCTCGAAGGGGGTAGGGATATGGCGGAGAACAGGGGATTCCGAATGATTAACGGGGTGATGAAGACGTACAAGCAGGAGAAGTTGGGGTTGTCGGCGTACTACGACAAGAGGAGAGTGATGGAAGACGGGTTACACACCGAGCCTATAGGATAGGTAAAAAAAAAAAAACTCTGAAAAAAAAGGAGAGAAGACTCTGACGACCCGGGGGTAGCTGGGTGTCAGAAGGCAACATAAGAAGTTCTTCGCGAACAAACCCTCGAGATGGTCCATCATCCAAATAGTAGAGCACGGGCTCATCAGGTTTGGTAATAGATCGATCTAGATGATATACATTGAGAGACCACACGGGATCAGTTGCGCGGCGGCTGCCACCGTCGAGCTCTCCCGGTTGATAGAGGTACCGGACGTCAATATCTGATGGAAGCCCTCTAAACCAACGGGTCGCCCGCGCGAGACGGCAGAGGGCTTGCTCGTCACCCTTTTAAATTTGATAGCATCTACAGGCTTCTTACCTATCAATCTGGTCACCTCTCCGTTCAGTGCGGACGTGAATGAGGGTCTACAAGTTCTTTGGCGTATTGGTGTCCGAACAGTCTCTCAGTCAGGGTTCGATTGAAGCGCTCCACGATCCCCTGGTCCCGTGGATGTTGACGCGGCCGCGTCTGACAGAAACGTTGTGCTTAGACAATAGATGAGAGACCGCGCCCATGAACTTGCGGCCGGGATCGATCTGGAGAAGATTCGGCCATTTGAGAGGACTCCTCTTATATATTCGGGAAAGAGCCTCGGCCACCTCCTTAGACTCTTTAGTGGCCAACGGCTCAGCCACCTTATAACGACTCGCTACGTCAACGATTGTCAGTGCGTACTTGTACGTCTTGCGACCGACGCGATCGTGAGGAAGAAAGAGGAGATCCGCTTGGTGAACTTGGTTCGGCACCGGCACGTCGAATTTCGGGCGCGGAATATTGTGAGGCGCGGGTAAATAGATCTGCCAGATGGCCTGCTTCTTGAGCCATTCCTTGACAGAGTTTTCTGAAACCTTGGTCGCCGCCGCGAGGTTCTTGATGGCAGCGAGTCCCTTCCAGTAGCCGCGGGGGCTGTAGTATTTGTTTGCTAGCTTGCGCGCTAGGCGAACCGATAGCTTGGTATCAAGTTTGCACGTGTTCATCGTATGCGAAGTATTCTAATATATCGGACAATCTCCAACATGCCCTCGCCAGATCGTCCGGTAACTGCGTCGATAATAATAAACCTTTGTTGGAAGTACAATTGCGATTGGGGGTTAAGTTCTGAAGGAACTTGGGAAAATCTAATTCATCCAATCCCCCAGGATTGGTGGAGGAATATAACATCCGCTTTGCGAAAAGGGTGGCCGCTTTTTTTTCCTCGCGCCACGTCTCGAGAGAATCACGGGCCAGATGAATCATACTCTTTGCACCGTTTAAACTGTATTTAAGGGACGTGTAGCCTACATCGATCATAGCGTAATAAAGTTCGTCAACTAACATCGTTCTATACATATATATTTTTATATAAATTTTTTTTTTTAATTAATTATTAATTTTGTAAAAATTATTAATTAATTTGAAATCTCGATTGAATATAGTAGCCGACGAGACCCACCACTCCCATTCCCACAACGATGAACGCGATCTCGCGATCTTTTTGAGGCTCTGACGGTACATAGAAATCTGAAAGTTGGGGCTCGCGATCCAGCGGCGCGAGACTTTTCTGTGGACATGCCAGCGCGTACTCGCGGTTGGCTTCTTCAACGTTCTGGAAAGTTTGCGCGGCGTGATTCTCGCGGCGAAGCTCTTCGTTGAGCCAGTCCAGATGGGCGGTTCGTTTTTTTGACCACGCTTCCTTTGCGCTATTGAGTTGTTCTACAGCTAAATCGTGACGCTTGCGCTCCTCATCCACGTTCGAGCTTCTCATTTTAGAGAATAAAAAGTTGCTACCGCTGAACGCCAATGCGTTTACAAGCGCACCACCTATCATTATTCCGATCGAAGCCATTTTACTTCCATATATTAACAGGTAGAATTCCAACTTTAATTTAGATAATCTCGGGCCCAAACTGCGGCCGCCACATCTAAGGTAGCGAGCTACGTCTCTCACAGTAAAGTCCAATGGGAGCGGACCCTCCTAGGGCCATCTTTGATAGTCGAGCATACCCGATACTGAAACCCGATATCACCACGGCGTGATAAAGCGCATTCACTATCATTTTACCATCTTCTTCTGCCATTGTTGATAATTATAATTATTGCATATAAAAGGGATCGCGATCAATGTTTAAATGGGGCGCATCCAATTGCGATTGGTGTTTCGTAACTGTTTTTGGATGAATTGATGGGGGTTGTTTTCTCGATAAGGATTGGTGTAATAGGGGGTATTTCCACACACACAGGCACCAACAACTGCCAGACCACCACCAACAACCCAACTCCAATTCGTGAATTGGGGTTCAATCGGATTCGTCCAACCTCGATTGGGTGTTGAGTGTGCTTCCAATTCGTGAATTGGGGGTGTTGTTGCACTCAACACTGTTGAACCTGATTGCTCTGTCTTCAGATGTTTTGCTGTCTCCGTCCTCGATTG
>CM055274.1:36202308-36242315 GCA_029237695.1 Conchocele bisecta | reverse complement strand
TAAAAACCTTAACCAATGTTGCCTAAAAACCTTAACCAAGGGGAATTAACTAAGTAATTCAAGGTTAAATGTAGGTCAATGTCAAATATAGGTCAAGGGTTGTTGATATACATCACTAGGACATGAAGTTGTGCAATGTTTTTGGTGGGTGTAGGGCCAGGAGTATTCCATATACAAGCTTGACTAAATACACCTTCTTACCAAGGCGTGACGGTGACGCCTACGCCGACGCGCCGACGCCGGAGTGACTAAATAAGCTCTAACTATTCTTCGAATAGTCGGTCTAAAAATGAGTTTCACAGTTAGCTTATAATGAGCATGTAACAGTACAATGCTATGATATTCGAAGACTGGGTATTGGCATGCGATACACGTAGATGTATCTTGTTAACATCATGTGAAATCCGCTCAGTGAAAACAGAAAATGGTCTGATGGAGTAGAGTTGTTTTAGACTTAATTATACAAACTTCGCTAACACTTAAGTGCGTATGAAGCTATATCTGTAATATTTATATATCAGTGGAACAAAACAACATTTACTGTTTGATTTAAGGCACTATACTGGATTTCATATTGCCAAACGTATAGGTTGAAGCTCAGAAATAGTAATATGAAGAACATGTAATTGTATAATTTGAAATAGTTCACCATCTTGGGAATTCAAATATACCAAAATCAAAGTAACAAAGTGGCTATGTCTGTTTCATACAAAGGCCGTACTTAATCAGGTATATTATAATAAGTTCCAAATAATAAATCGTGTCACAACAGAAAAATAAACATTACGGCGGTAACTGTCTTATCCAATAGTATTGTAAGGGACCTGCAGTCTGGTTTTTGTCAGGATGATTATCCAGATATAGGGTTTGGCAGCTCCGCACCAACAAGGATGTACCTATCAACTAAATATTGGCTGAGAATATAATATGAGAGCGAATATCAATTCAACAAGTTTAATAAAGTCTTAACACATGTAACAACAGTTAAAGTATTCTTTACAGCGTAATATTATGTACAGCGGTTATTTTGTCAGGATATCCGATGTGGTACTCTTGTCGATGCCTATAAATGAAAGCGGAGCAAGGCCGATCAGTTTCGCGCACGCGTCTCAAATACAACGGATCGCGATGGTATTTGGATGGTATATGTGGTGGGATCTAACCGTAGTGAACCAATACTTAATTTAACATGGGAAGTTACAATACTACACAATGCCTTATTCTCTTGTGAAAGTGATTTATGTATCAAACACGCCACTAGAAATCACTATTATAAGTGCATAGTCACTACACTAAAACATAAGGAATTAGCGTTTAGCCACTCCACTAATTCATAAAATATAGTAGTTTGGTGTATTCACGTTTGTGTATTAGCCACTGCGCTAATATATAGAACGTTGCCAAAACATCAGGGGTTTAAGCACTCTAATGGGATTCAGTCCTGTTTTGTGTATTAGACACTCCACTGGCACTGAGCGCTCAGTGTTTATAAATTAACACGATGTGGATCAACCGTGTCTTTGGTAATAATTAATACAAGGTAATATTGTGTATCTGTATTTGACACTTACAATGAGTTTAATAGAAGCAGGTAAGTGCACAAGTATCAATATTGGCTCAAATAAAGCTGGTTATTGGTTTCGTCGAGTATGGGTTTCGTCGAGTATTGGTTTTCGAAAAGTAGCGCCTATGCAACTATGTAGTAACTACGATTAGATGCTGAAACTGGCCGTGCGCCGTTCTTTTATAGACATCTCAGAGTACCACGTGATAGCTATTAACCAATGAAAACACTGGAAATTTGGATCATTTCCTACGGTTTGCTCATAAAACAGTTAATAGTATTCTAACTAGGAACTCCGGTCGGCCGGACTTTCGCTCCTTTTTACTCCGCTTCTGACAAAGTGTCAGAAGCAGGAAAGAGGAGGAAACCGGAGTTTCTCATAAAAGCGGAAAATATGGAAATATCCATTATACAGACTGCGGATTTCAGAAAATGACCGTCAACCAATCAGAAGTCTCGAAAGCTGACACACCTCCAGCGACTCGACGAAGAAAATCGGGTTTTGCATTTAAACTAGGAACTCCACTTATTTAACTTTGAACTCCTCTTTCTCCGTTCCAAAATCTGAGTCAAAATCTAAAAAGGGGAGTACGCCGTAGTTCGCTGTATTTAAGTAAAACCAAATATAAGATCACAAAATGTGATCGCGCACTTGCAAAACCAACAAAAAGTTCGCTTAGTAACGAAATACTTCGGTTCACAGAAATAGTAAGCTTTCGAGACTAATCGACTAATATCCGTTATTCAGTCATTCGCTCCTTTTATAAAGGTACAAGTAAGGATTGTAATTCAAAAGTGTCAGAGAGATGGAGTTTGTAACAACAGAGAAAATGGAATAAAACGAGCGAATGAAAGACGCGGATTGATTTGACATTCAACACTATGAATGCCTAAACATTACACTACATACACGTAGGAAATAATCCACGTTAAACAGGCAATGTTTAACGCGAAAAACAACTCTTAATCCTATTAAAAACATTATTCCTAGGGAGAAAATCGGAAGTTAACCAATATTTGTGTATTATACTTGGTAGATCTCACAGCTTCCGATAATTTGTCGATGCACCGGGCGCACCGGTTCAAAGGTCAAACTCGCGGAAGTGAAAGTTTAGAGAAATGTCTTGATCCAAAAATCAGTCAGTTTTAACCAAATATCAGCTAAATTATGACTTGTCATTACTCATGACACCTTCCAATGGGTGTTTGCATATAGACAGACTTCAGTTACGCTCGGATGTGCTAAATTCAGACCGAATATCGGATTATGCGGTGCAGAATATGTCATTTCTACATTGTGGCAGAAATGAACACATGTCAAACAGAGAAAAATAATGGGAATCTCAACCTCCAAGTAACCTCTGCAACTAATCAACATGTGTCGGTAAGCATGGTTAAATATTCAACATGTTCTCGTGTTATAGTACATTACAGTTTGCAGTGTTTAAAGATGGGTGGGGTAACAAGTGACAAAGGGCACATGACCACAATCCCTGATCCTTACAGTATATAGCCCATACTAATAAATTAATGCGGTAGAATGTGGCGGCCATCTTAGAATTTGGTGAACAGTAGCCAATTTCACCAACATTGCAAAGCATACTTTTCTATCAAAGTATACTTTGAGGGAGAAATTTTCAATTTTAGGATAAATTTATTAATTTTTATTATACTGAATTTATTACATTATCACAGCCATTATGGCTGTGATAATGTAATACATTCAGTATAATAATTATGCATACTTTTAATCATGAAATACATGCATTTGTTCGTTCTATTTGAAACAATGCATTTCAGGAAAAATAAATGATTACTCCCTCAAAATATACTTTGCTAGAAAAGTATACTTTGCAATTTTGATGAAATCGGCTACTGGGCATTTACCCAAGGATGTGCTACATTATTTGTACTGTGGCAATAGACAAATTATTGTAAATAATGCTTTTTGTATTAATAAGACCGTACATGTTTTAAATGAAAGTAAGTTGTCGGATACGACTAACTAGCCACCAAGGCTGCTGGGCACAGGGAACAGGTCACGTGACCAATATAATATTGTTTACTTGTTTTACATGATTAATGCCATCAACTAGATAACACGATGTAAATTGATGAGAAATCGTGATATTTGGCGGCCATCTTGGATTTTGGTACACAAAACAGTTATCCAAGTATGTTTTGCTATTGTCATGGCCATTTACTGTGCACGTATTATCGTACGTAAGTATGTTTTGAAATGTTAAATGATGATATATAAGTGACACGGTGGCAAATTAACGGAGATTATTATTGTTGGTGGGCATTTTTGATTTATATACATACTTTCTCACGTAATAAATATTTTGGAAGTAGCATAAACTTTTGTTTCACTTATAAAATATAATGCAAATACGAATAAACAAATAACTGGTCATATCAAATATTTTTATATATGGTTTAGTGTGGTGGGATAAGATAGTGGTGTATTGGCGACAATCTTGTATTTTGTCGGCCATTTTTTATGAAACTGTTCTAGTTCGATTGTATGTAAATGACAAATACCAATTTAAATGTTTTCAGTACGTTTTACAGCGTGTACATGCGATTATGCGGTAGTTGTATGTGAACGTTTGCAAAACAGCCCTTTTACGGGCAGAAATGTTGCTCTTAGGGGGGTCCACTTATAAGGGCATGTCAACTTTAAACGAAAAAGAAGACTGATAATTCCCCCCCCCCCCCCCCACCCCCTCCCCCCTCCCCAGTGGTAATGGTGACCCCTCCTGGCTCACCCACTATTAAATAAAAATGTAAATAAAGGAAATGAACATAAAAGGAATAAACTTGAAAAATAAGTAGCACTCATAAAAACACAGTATAAATATATTCATTTGCTACAGGAGGGGGTCCACGTCGACTCATGGGAGCTCGTGATACCTATCCATGGCTACGGGCTAGTTCGTCCCAATGACGGTTCGCCCCTGAGACTGTTCGTGCCAATGACTGTTCGACTCGGGACGTTTCGCCCGGAACGGTTCGTCCGTTCCATAATAAAATCAAACGACTGACATTGTTCTCAGTATCTGTTTTGGATGACACATAGACTAATAATTAATATATAGTGGAAAGCGTATCGCGAAATATAAGAGCGGGAATTTCACAGCAGTATCAACAACAACAACAACGAGTCAAACATATATTTTTGGAAAACACAAAATGATAAATAGAATTCTCTTCTGAGAATGAGTACCGAAATCGAAGATTGTATTCGTTACGAATCACGAATAATCGAGTATGGCAGTTAATCGTCCCACCCTTAGAATACGGAAACATTTGACAATGACATAAATTAAAGCACAAAAAAAATAACATTTATTACACTGAAAACGCGATCAAGCTATGTTGCTACAACTATTTTTTTATGGCGTAAGACCCGTGCTTTCGAAAAGTTCGACCAACAAAATATGAGCTGCGACCGACATATGCTCATTTGCATAAAAGCTGTAAGACATCAAATGTGGATGTTGGTTGTATAATTCTTCGCCATTGCTCGAATAAAAATCGACCCACGATATATAGATCTATTTAATCTGTATATAGTAAAGTATCGATATATTGACTGATTGATTGAGCGATTAACTTATTTATTGATCAATATACATGTACCAATACCATGATTTATGGAAGACAGACCAAACAACAACAATAACAATATATATTATATAGACAGTATTCACAAAGTAACGACTACCCGTGATATATGTTTGCACAGCATGAAAGACTTTAATCCTACGAAAGCGGGAAACGTCTTTCTCAATACAAACATGGTTTGACATCACTTTAGAATCATTTCCATCGGATATGATTCTAAAGTGTTTTCAAAACATGTGTTGCTGAGAAAAATGGAAAATAAAAAAAACAATCAACATAGAACGCTATCAGGCTACAGGAGGATGCTATTTGATCAAGAGCTACACTGGTAAAAAATAAATAAGCCCCATTTCTCCAGTCACAACCACATATAACAGTTTTCTATTTGACATAGAATGGACGGCGATCATCTTGGATTATGACGTCTTGTAGCTTAAGTAAAACTATTTATAATTGAGAAACGCCATGTGATTTTATGCCTAAGAACATTTGCGATTTTTTTCTCACGACTTCCGTATTTGCTATGAAACATTTCCTCACCTTTCAACGTCATTTACGAAAACTATCGTAAATGTTGTAAATATATTTCATGAAATATCGCACATGTTTGAGGTAGAAAAATCATATGAAGTGTCTCAAAAAGTATTTATATAAACCAGATGAAACGTTATATAAATCAAGACATGACTGCTCAAAACCTCTGTTAGCTTAAAGGTACATGCCCACTCAGAGACATCATCTGAGACATTTTCTGCCAAAATAAACATTCATTCACCATTACCCACGCATTGATTGGCATTATTATACAGTTTATAATTCCAGCACAAAAATATTTACACAATTCCCTAACATTTGATTGCTCCGTAGCAAGTTCTGTCCAAAATTTATATCCCAGTAAACTCCCATGCCGAACTACTTTCCGTAACCGTGAGGCGCAGTTAAAGTAATTCTTAAGAAAACGGAAAATAAACACATTTTCTTGATGAATTTATTTCAAATGCTGGAATTATAAGGAAAGAATGGCCTTTTTGTGGAATTTATCGGGGATATAAACTTGGAAAAGTCGCGGGATTACTGGACGAGGCCTTCCGGCCTTCGTCCAGTATTCCCGCGACTTTTCCAAGTTTATACCCCGATAAATTCCACAAAAAGGTCATTCATTCCTATATTACCCACGCATTGATTGGCATTATTATACAGTTTATATCAATTGTAAATTTCCACACTGATAACCTTGTTTCCTTAAAATGTTAACGGCCATAACTACTTATTATCTGTATTTATTTTTTGATATGCAATGATCATACTTTATAATCTGTCGAAAATTTTATTTTTTCACGTGACACATTTAATTAGTATAAATAATTAAAAATGATCATGCCTCATTTGCATATTAAACTAGCCTGATACCACAGCGCGTCACAAAAAATATATTATTAAATGATTTTATCTGTATAGCGGGTACTCGTAATTTTTATGACTTGTAGAATAGGGTTTATGCCTGATTGCCCAACTTTTATTTCCAGCATTCCTGATTCCCCGAGTTTAATTTTACAGGTAAATCAGAAAAAGCGAGACCCAAAGCTATAATCTGTTTCAATAAACTATTGTTGAATGTGTGTGTTAATTATTTCAAGTGTAGATTATTAACCCTTAGCCTGCTGATCGCGAAAACTGTCGTCTACTGTTGTTGCTTTATTTGTTGCCCTGTTTCTCAATAAAAACATGGTTTGACAGCTTTGACAGCACTTTAGAATCATTTCCAATGGAAATGATTCTAAAGTGCTGTCAAAGCATGTTTTTGATGAGAACAATCGAAAATAAAACATAAACAGCAGACGACAACATTTCATTCAGCAGGCTAAGTGTTAATGTCAATTATCATACAAACCAACTACCGACCGATTGAACGGAGGCCACGCACCCTCAAGTTGCGACTTGAGAACGGGGAGATCGGCACGATGGAACATGCGGACGAAGCATCGAAGCTGCTGCACATATAGACACTCATAGTAGGAGACGATTATAGTGTGCTGTCAAATGTTTTTGAACGTATCAATGTGCTAAACAAATATGTATTTGTGTTGAAAATAAGAAACTATAAAATGATTTGATAGTGTGATTTCGGTCTAATCATTGTAGGAGACGATACTATTATGCTGTCAAATGTTTTTGAACGTATCAATGTGCTGTAAATTATGTAATTGCGGTGAAAATAAGAAACAATGAAATGAAATACACTATCATTGAGCTTCTTTTATACATATTTCCTTACGTCTTGTGCCCGTAGTAACCTGCTGAAACAGTGGGAAAGTAATACTATTCCTTAGGCGGGAGTTTTTTTATTTTTCGTTTCTCAGACCCGCCGCCGCAATTTTGGCGAAAACCAAACAAAATGTTTTTTTTTCTGAAAATGATTTAGTAAGATACCATAGCTTCAGTTCACATGTAAACGTAACAAAGCAAAGTATCGATGTCATTTCCTAAATATGTACGTTTTTCTGTAGCACTTTCGTGAAAAATTGCAGATGGGATTAGACTCAAAATCTCATGGAAAGTCTCGTATATATTCAAAGTGATATTCCAGTCGAATAGGTTGTATATCTGAGTGACTTTCTAGTCTGATGAACCTTGTATAATATTATATCTGAGTGACTTTCTAGTCTGATGGAGTTTTTTAATATTATATCTGAGTGACTTTCTAGTCTGATGTTTGTATAATATATTCAGACATATTAATATTTGTCAAATTTATCAGACACGGCTTGGAAAGCGTAGGAATTCCTCGGTAAACCTCGGAATTACCCACCTGTTTCCTAGCCTAGCTTGATAAACTTATCAGAAGAACTAGCCTGATATTCTTTATATATATATATATATATATATATGAGTAATACATTACTGTTCTGTTCACATTTATGGTGATTTTTAGTTGGTTTATATCTTTGTTTCATATTGCGTCACTTTTTTTTTCTTTTTTTTTCCTCGTCCTCTGGACATATTTGTTGGAAAAATCTGAGAAACAAATCAAAAAAAAAATCCGGTCTTACGTTTTTTTCTCATTTCTCCACTAATCAGGCATTAATGGCTATGTTAATTACTACTGATCAACCGTTGGACAAATTCCTGTTTCCCCCACACAAAAAGTGACCAGTTTTTATAAAAGTGGGGAAATCAGGAAGACACCGTGGAATAGTGACACAATTATACGCTTATTTAATTCCTATAAAAAACACATTGTGCCTGCTGAGTGGGCATGTACCTTTAATGGACTGTTATATCCTTAAAAACTGTTAAGGACATAAAGGTCCTGGGTCTCAGGGGACCGTTTCACTAAACTTCGTACGACTAAAATGTTCGTAGGTGAACATTTTGGATCGTCTGGACATTTCAATTGATGGATTTTCATTTATTGAGCATAGGCTCATTGTTCATGTGCAATTTACAGAATTTTGCTCTTACGAACACTTTAGTCGTACGAAGTTTAGTGAAACGGCTTCCAGATGTGGATGGAACGCGAACAAAACAGTTGGTAAAACATGAAGTCCTTAACACTGTTAATGCGCATGCGCAGACTGATATGGGACTACACTGGTCTCATACACAACAAGCCAACTTGTTTCATGAGGAGTCGCATAATTATATGATCTGTATTGTTATGACAGAATAATACGAATTGACAGTTTGACATTGTGTCACTCGTTCGGTATGGTATGTAAAGTATATAATACTACGTTTTGAAAACCACTGTCTGTTTCACAGGCTTTCGGCGTATTTCGGCTTTCATCGGTATAACTACATACGAATAACAAGGCTTATAACTTTGGTTGGACACGACCTCTTATTATAACAAATTCCGCGATTTTATATTAACGTTAATGTTAACAGTTTGGCGGAAAGTGCACATGTTCAATTGAGAATTATTGTTATCTTGCTGAAATAGCATAGCTGGAACATAATTATGAGAAGAATATCGAATTACAGCTGGTTATCCTAGGTCGGACATGACCTCGTATCATAACAAATAACATAATGTGTTTAGGGCTCTAATATCAATATTGTAGTGGAAATTTCATTTGAGAAGTATCGATATCATGCAGAAATACATAGAACGCATAGGCAATTACAATTTTAAACATGTTATTTTGTTATGATATGAGGCCGTGTCCGACCAAATGTATAAGCCTTGTTATTCATATGTAGTTATACCGAAGAAAGCCGAAACACGCCGAATGCCTGCGATCTGTCAACAGTCAACATCGATTCTACTATCACTTCCAAGATTTGCATTAAGCACAATTTCGATAGGTTTTTGTTCTGTACCAAGGATGGATTTGAAATATTAACTGTGTATTTAATATAATTTGTCAACTTGCATATTTCTACACTCTCTTGGTGATTGGATTGTCAAACAGCCCCTTTAATATGCATGGTTTTCAAAACTGGCAGTAGATTCTACAAAATATTCGCAACTACTTGGAAATACTCAATCATTATCATGATTATACATATAGAGTAAATTAAGACACGCATATGCGATTTTGTACCTTCGGACATCTGCGTAATTCATGAAATTCATTTAAAAAATGTTCAATTTTTTCCGTAAATGTCGTCAAAAGTTGACACACAATTTCCAGGGTACAAAATGGCTGTGATAATGTAATAAATTCAGTATAATAAAAAATAATAAATTTATGCTAAAATGTAAAATTTCTCCCTCAAAGTATACTTTGCTAGAAAAGTATACTTTGCAATGTTGGTGAAATCGGCTACAGATGATGTCTCTGATATAAATAACATTCTGTGCCTACTGAGTCGGCATGCACATTTAAAATGTATTGTATAGATGACGGATTGGCCATATAGAGTAATGTATTACAATACATGTATGCCTCTAACATGAGACGGTGGCAGATATTCTCTTGGCCGTAGTGTCGAACGGTTTTACGTGATATTATCGGGGAAAAGAACCATTTCCACTGCAGAAGATATAGCATACTTTGATTCATATCGACCGACGTCCAGTAATGTACGGTGTCCTGTTAGGGCCACATTACATTCTCGCGTTCTCGCTCTCTCGACTTATACACGAGATCGCGAGATTGCGAGAACGCGAGGCGAGATCGCGAGATTGCGAGATCGTGAGAACGCGAGGCGAGATCGCGAGAAAGCGAGAACGCGAGGCGAGATCGCGAGATCGCGAGGCGAAAACGCGAGATTCAATCTCGCAATCTCGCCTCGCGATCTCGCAATCTCTCCTCGCGATCTCGCAATCTCGCCTCGCGATCTCGCGATCTCGCATTCTCGCATTCTCGCGATCTCGCATTCTCGCGTTTTGTACGGTGGCACAGAGGGGACATGGAAATATTTTGTACTTTCCCTGGGTGGCATTACCAAGTGGTATGGTTTCCCATGTACTGGCTCATATACAGTATACATGTAGCAAGGTAAATAGACGGCAGTACGCCAATGAACCTAAAAAACAACAAAAGCGGCGCCGGAAGAGAGATGGTTCGATTATTGTCCGACTACGTACCAACTGAGCTAGGGAGGAAGATGTAATACATTTTGTGATAATCAGCCGGTATGTCCGTATGTATAAAGGTATTGTATAATCCAAGTGGAACATACATGTACCTACATAACGCCCATGTATATGTATAGCTGATTGTGTATGTCAACAACTTAGAGTTGTTAACTTTTGTTATAACTGTTTAATATTAGCAATTGTAGAAGTGCACACTTTCTTAAGAGAACATACAATACAACTGGCGATTAAATTCTGACAAGTGAGACAACCTGCTAAACTGACGAGTACGTCGTTTCATTGCGTGCGCACGCGAAAGTAAAACATATTTCCATGTCCCCTCTGTGCCACCGTACAAAACGCATTCCCAACGAGCATGGCATATATTTACTTCCGACCGCGAGATCGCGAGATCGTGAGAATGCGAGATCGCGAGATCGCGAGAATGCGAGATCGCGAGAATGCGAGATGAATGCGAGATCGCGAGAATGCGAGAATGCGAGAATGCGAGATCGCGAGATCGCGAGAATGCGAGATCGCGAGATCGCGAGACGAGATTGCGAGATCGCGAGGCGAGATTGCGAGATCGCGAGGCGTGATTGCGAGATTGATCTCGCGTTTTCGCGATCTCGCCTGGAGTTCTCGCAATCTCGCGATCTCGTGTATAAGTCGAGAGAGCGAGAACGCGAGAATGTAATGTGGCCCTAACAGGACACCGTAGTTATGGTCGGAAGCATATTTTAACGAAGCTTTCAAAAGTAATTCTCCAAACCTGACGATATATACGCTTCACTTGAACTGAACTGTCTTGCGTCACTACCGATGCAGAATCAATGTGGCACTCATAATTCTGGGAAATATGCAACGGCATGTATCTCATTGCTGTGGTGGCTGGATCATAAACATGCATATTGATATCATGGTAAACAACACTATCGGTATTGTGATACGGTGGGTAGTTTCCGTGATACGGTGCAGACAGGGTATATACATATCGCCAAGATGGAGTCGCGGGACGACAGCAGATGAGTGTCAGTTTAATTAAATAGTTTACAGCTTACAGGACATTATCAGCAACGTATGTGGTATGTACAGACGCAGAAATGAATATGATGTACAACGATCACGATCACAATACGAATGACAACGTATTTTCTGAATAATTCGCTGGCAAACATGACACCTTTTTGTGCGTGAATTTCTAATCGAGGGAGCGTGATAAAAGTGCCGATTTCTGGCTAACAAACACGTCTTATTGTCCCTTTTCGGTGGGGATATCGAGTACATACATTCTAAATGATCCGTGGACAATGTCAGCTCTCTGCACGCAGGATATGACATGTTTTTATGGCATTTTCTGATTTATCTCGTTGTGGTGTGTACCCCCTGTTATGGTGCAGAGTTTCCGTAAGATATTGTATAAAAGGATACGGTGTTGCGCGAAAACAATCTACTGTTTGTACCGGCGCGACAAAATAGATACGGTGTACCGCACATGTCTCTTCAGAGCCAGCTGACATAAGGTGCGTTGATTACAGCATCATTGACTGTCAGTTGCTCTGTTCTCCTATTATAATTATAAAACAAGGTCAAATGCCCAATAATGCAGTTTCTTTCTATATTGCAACGCCCCCTTACGTGAATTATGTTCAGAATCATATTGTATTCATATATAAAATTATACATCAAATAAATCTAGTTTCGAGGTAATTATAGCCGATACGCATACTATTTACAGCCTGGTGAACTGAAGCAGTGTGGGTAAAGTGTCTTGCACAATGACACAACGCATGTGGATATGTGGGGGTGGGTATATTGGGCTCAGGTTGCTCGCTCTTCCGTCTTACAGTCACAGAGCATTGCAATTTGTTAAAATAAAATACAACACAATAACAGTTGACAGCTACCGTTATGCTATAAATAAACATGCAATGTAAATGTATTCGTATACACTCGATAGGACGATGGCTAGCACGAAGTTGTCTTGCCCAAGGACACGCCGAATCTACCATTTGCAGCTGTAGAGGTCACACTGTGTGTAATAGTAATACAAATACAAATCCGTCGTTACTGATACATTTAACCCTGTCAACCCTAAATAACTGGAATGGACTGTGATTTGTTAATTTTGCAACCAATCTAAATCATCACAAAATGATTTTCAGACCAGTCCATTGATGAACATGGGTTGTTTTTGTTCTCTAAATTGTGAAAATTAATTGCAAAAAGTGCAGATCCTGATGAGACGGCTCGTTACGAGCCGGCTCATCTGGATCTACACTGTTTGCCAATACCAATATACAGGCATGCGGGTTAAGAGTGAAAGGGTTAAGGGGGTGCGTGCGCACCCGTCGCACCCTCTCTGCGTACGGGCCTGATACATTTAAGAGTTGACCAAATACGAAATTGTATTCACTAAATGCAATCTGACTGATATGCATAAATGAAATTAAATCAGAAACAGATATGCGTATAAAGCAAGGAAGACGCTATGAACGTGTACTGTAACGTTGCGACTACATGTACGTTTTGGAACTTTCACACTAGCATTACATAGCATTTTATCCATATAGTATCACATATCTACTGTACATACATGTATGTAAAATATCGGTAAGCGATATACTGACACAAAAAGAAATTATGTATCGGGTCCATACGCGAACTGGGCTGCCGACGCCACATGCTCACATGCCACTCAACATTACTCGTTTCTGATCATTTATTTTCATATCAACCCGAGAACGTATTTATATTTTGGCATAAAATGGTAAAATAGTCAATGGTCTACATACAATTGGTTTGTTTCGCTAATGGTACACCGATAGTCGGACTAGCATACGATACTACACTTATATCGTTTGTCATTACCAGCTGTCAACAACGACGTCAGCTATGTCAAAAGCCTAAATGGAAGCGACGTTTCCGAGGTCATTTACTCGATAAGGTAATTTTCGCCATAGTGTACCTTTTCGCACGACGCGGCTCATATATAGTTATACCGATGAAAGCCGAAACACGCCGAATGCCTGTGATCCCATGTACTTATATTATACATGCATACTTACATCTTATATCATTTGTAAACATGATCAGAGTGAATAAATAGCTTTGTGATATATCTGTACAGATTATTTCGCTAATAGTCTTACTATTCAATTACATGCTACAAGTAGCTTACGGCGTTTTCCCAATTTCCGGCTTTCTTCCAAATGAAGCGCATAAATAATTTACGGTTCTAATTAGGCCAGGCAATTTAATTGCAACATGTAGCAGGATACCAGCTAGCTGTATGTTTTCTCAGTTTTAAGTTTGTATTTCCATACATAGTCATATACAAACAATACATTAGTTACAAGCAGTTCAACAACATAGGTTACAATCCTTGTTTATAATCAACTACGAGAATTGTAAATAATTATAGAATAATACGTACTGTTCATACATGGTTAGGTTGGATTTATTTAAGAATGTTATGTAGATGAGGGAATAGAGTCGAAGTAGTATGTTGAGATATGGCGAAGATGGTTTGGTGAATAATAATTGAGCAACACAACACGATACGATACTATTACGGTATATGCTGTTATAACTACATGTAACTGTAATATGTATATGTATGATCAGAAGGTACATGTATCTCCACATGAGTGTTAGTCTAATTGGATAACATTCCATTTTCGTTCATGAACTATGAGCTTATTTCTATTCATTGCAATTTCTTTTTCAATATTTTGTGTTGCCTTTTGGTGAGACATAAACTCTGAAAACTGAAAATTTAGGTTCCGTGTTTTGTAATTTACATGTACATGTATATATAAAGTATTTTCCTAGAATGATACAAAACTTGAAAAACAGTGTGCCAATCAAAGGTACATACACTATTATTTAAAAAGGTATTCAGCTGTGACCAAACTTGTTGGCTTATAGTGCATTCCCAAAAAAGGTGCTTATTTGTTTTGTTTATGGAGCCATGGCGCAAAAATCACACAAATTGGAGCTGACAATGTTACACAGGCCCGTACTCAGAGGGGGTGCGACGGTTTTGCGTGCGCTCCCCCCCCCCCCCCCCTCAACCCTTTCACTCTTAACCCGCATGCCTGTATAGTGGTATTCAGCCGGCTCGTGGTATTGGCAAACAGTGTAGATCCAGATGAGCCGGCTCGTAACGAGCCGTCTCATCAGGATCTGCACTTTTTGCAATGAATTTTCATAATTTTGAGAACAAAAACACCACACCCCATGTTCATAAATGGACTGGTCTGAAAATCAGTTTGTGATGATTTAGATTGGTTGCATAATTAATAAATCAAAATCCATTCCAGTTACTTAGGGGTGAAAGGGTTAATCTGCCGAGGTCTGTCCGTGGGTGTGCAAAAAAAACAAACAATTCCTGCGTACGGGCCTGTTACACTTAGGTAAATAATCGTTTGTAGCGACATTTCTCATCACAAATTTGTACTGAAAATTCCTATGTTTAGAACTTATAGTGTTTGTAAAATGGTTTGTATAAACTTCCTTCCAATTTATATTTTTATCCGCGAATTCGTCATCGCATTTGGTCTTGGCTTTATGCACAACCGGTTTCTGTTGATTCAGAAACATGTTTTATCCCATCAACACTGTGCGTATGTGCCGTGAAACACGGTGCCGTGAAACTTTATTGATATCCAGTCAATACAATTTTTGCATTTTACAGCCATTTGTAGGTGTTGACGGGATAAATAGAATAGTAGGTTAGTGCCGTGAATGGGAAAAATATCTGGCGCGGCACGGAAACGGGATGTGCTCGGCAGAGCCTCGCCCATCCCGTTTCCTGAGCCTTGCCAGATATTTTTTCCCATTCACGGCACTAAACCTACTATTCTCTATATATAGCTTCTTATTACATTCGGTCGTGGTTTTAATTTCAAGTTGTTTCGTTAATAGTGTCGTTGTATTTACCGTGTTTATTCTTTCATTTTTAGCCAGGTTTTTTGAAAAAAAATCCAGGCTATTGGATTGGCGAAAGCCGGGCGGTCGGGCGGGCGGCGGGCGGGCGGCGGGCGGCGGGGGCGTCCACCATCAATGTTAAGTTTTCGTGTTTGTGTCCATTTCTTTCTTACTGTACCACCTATAGGACCACCAAACTTTCACAGCTTCATAATCAAGGGGTGCCCACCACATATCACTATCCAACATGTTACTTTTTTTTTAACTTCACCCATTTTTTCCGCGCAGTCGACTTAGCCATTTTCAATGTTAGGTTCTCGTGTTTGAGACCATTTCTTTGTTACTGTACCACCTAGTACCACCAAACTTTCACAGCTTCATAATCAAGGGGTGCCCACCACATATCACTATCCAACATGTTACTTTTTTTTTAACTTGACCCATTTTTTCCCCGCAGTCGACTGAGCCATTTTCAATGTTAAGTTTTCGCGTTTACAATGTTAAGTTTTCGTGTTTAAGTCCATTTCTTTGGTACTGTACCACCTAGGACCACCAAACTTTCACAGCTTCACAGTAGGGGTGCCTACCACATACAACTATCCAACATGTGACCAATTTTTTACCTTCACCTATTATTTCTACGTAATTGACTTAGCCATTTTCAACGTTTACTTTTTAACGTAGGTCTGGTTAAAGTTTTTTGGTTAAAACTTTTTCGTTATACTATATCTCTGCAACTGCTTCGCCCATTACCTTGAAACTTCACATGGGTGTTTATCATCATCCATATCATTCTAACCCCCAACCGTGCGGCCCCTGTGCCCAATGTCAAGGTCAAATTACTTTGAAATTTGTTGTTAACGTTTTTTTGTGTACTATATCTCTGAAACTGCTTCACCCATTACCTTGATACTTCACATGGGTGTTTATCATCATTGTCGCACCCGCTTGCGGAAAGCGCGATATCGCCGGCATACGTCCGTCCGTACGACCGTACGTCCGTGTGTCCGGTTAAAGTTTTTTCGTTAAAGTTTTTCCATCTACTATATCTATTTTGTTAGTGTCCATAAACGCCCCAAGGCGCGACATGCAGGCAACAGCCATCTAGTCTACAAAAAGTGGGTATAATTATGTTATCCAATTGTCTATGCTTGGAAAAAATCTGGCCTTCGTGGCTTTGCCTCGTTTCTTGTTAATTCGTGTTCTCCAATCTTGAGGAATGTACGAAATCAGTTTGAAGTATTTTAGGTAATCGTTATTACTAATATTAAATAATTATTTGATTTCTGTAAAATTAATGAAAGATATAGTTCTATAATCGTATAGTTGTTCTACATATTTAATTCCTTGTAGTAAAACATTCTTCCATTACTTTTTATTTTTGAATTTGCTTTGATATTGTTTCTGGATTATCGCAGCAATTTAGCTTGCACCATGATTTAAGAACATCTGTTTGCGTCTGTAGTTTGAGTTCAGTTTGCTTACGTTTAACGGCCGCACTGTCTCTATGGACTTGCACACGCAAAAGGCGTAATAAAAATTTGGGCCGAATGGGAATTTTGTGTCTGTGCATGCTGGGTAGAACCAGTTCGCGGGCTTAAGGCGCCAGAGGCAAAATGTGCAGGCAGATCACTGACGGCGGCCCCATTGGGTGGCCTCGATTGCAGTGATACGGGCACTAAGTCCGTGTTTGAATTATGTGTTTAGGCCCGCCAGTGGCCCTATTGTTGGGTATTATTGTTTGCGGGTCGATTTATGTGTAGTATTCTCTTTTGGTGGCAATTGAGGGACTCGGTGGGCACGGTCGTTGTTGTTGTGAAGTGAGGTTAGGTGGTGTGAAGGGAGTCCGCCACGCTGAAGACACCCGTGGGTCCCCTGTCCTCATGTCTGATTTGATTATCTCGATAATTGCAACTTGCAATACTTAATATAATTTCATCTTTATTTTGATTTGGCTAGAAATAATTAATATATATCTATTCTTTATTTCCCCCATGATTGGAGATTTGTGACATGGAATTGCATTTAACAATTATTGTAACAGTTTTAACATATACACAAATATTACTTACAAAGATTACTTAGTAATTACACTGGTTGTAAATATTTGTATCGTTGTAGGTTTTCTCTTCATTTCAGGGCAATATTAACGGGATTTATACCGATTATCCAAACTAATATTGGTGAAAGTGTCACAAATTATAAAATTGTCAATAAATGGAAATGTGTTGATTTTATTTACAGGGAATTAAGCAGAATTATCGCGAATTATTTACTGCAAACTAAACCTTGAACTATATTTGTACAACCAGGGTAGACCCCGTTCAGAATATTTGGATGTGCAGCTTGGTCTGGGTATACACCGGTTTCAGTCGCTGTTTTGCATTAGGCTACACGTATATTGCCCGAGATATTATAGTCCAGTATTCCCGCGACTTTTCCAAGTTTATATCCCCGATAAATTCCACAAAAATGCCATTCATTCCTTATAATTAAAGCATTTGAAATAAATTCATCAAGAAAATGTGTTTATTTTCCGTTTTCTTAAGAATTATTTTAACTGCGCCTGACGGTTACGGAAAGTAGTTCGGCATGGAGTTTACTGGGATATAAATTTTGGACGGAGTCTTGCAACGGACCAATCAAATGTTAGGGAATTGTGTAAATATTTTTGTGCTGGAATTATTAACTTGAAAAAGGTTCGCTTGCCTGAGAATATAGAATACAAGTACATCGGTCATCTGTAATTATTTACGTGATTTAACTAATTGTTACACTGTGTGGTTGTTTTCTCCGCATAACTATAGTGCAGGCTTCATAATGATTAATGAACAGTGTAAGCCCAGATCAGACTCATACACGTACACATTTTGAAAATCGATTAGAAAACAGCATACACGCATATACGGTCTGCATCCGCGCAGTCAGATCATAGTATACACCTATAGCAACTGATTTGTAATTTCAGCATAGACTTTGTCTTATTTGATTATCTTTGAGATAATTGCAACTTGCAATACTTAATACATGTATAATTTCATCTTTATTTCATATGGTTAGAAATGATTAACGTAATTCCCTTTTTACGTACACGGGAATTATAAATCTTGGTCAGATGAATATTTGTATCGTTTCATGTTTTCTCTTGATTTCACGGCAATATTAACGGGATTTATACCGATTATCGAAACTAATATTGGTGAAAGTGTCACAAATTATAAAATTGTCAATAAATGGAAATGTGTTGTTTTTATTTCCAGGGAATTAAGCAGAATCATCGCGAATTATTTACTTCAAACTAAACTAAACCTCCTTGAATTAGGCTACATGTATATTGCCCGAAATATTAAGTTCGATTAGAAAATAGCATACACGCATATAAGGTCTGCATCCGCGCAGTCTGGTCATAGTATACACATATAGCAACTAATAGTGCAATTCACGTTCATGAGGATGATAATGCTAAACTGGCCTATATTGCTCTGTTTTATTACAAGATTTGTGCAACGTTAAATTATGAGACCCTAATAAAACGTGTTCTCTTAAATTTGCAGTCAGTACGGCAAACATGTTCTACTGATTTTTTGCAATTTCAGCATATACTTTGTCTTATTTGATTATCTTCGACATAATTGCAGCTTGCAATACTTACTATAATTTCATCTTTATTTGATATGGTTAGAAATAATTAACGTAATTCACTTTTTACGTACACGGGAATTATAAATCATGGTCAGACTACGTTACTTTACAAAATTACTTACGCTGTTGTACTATTCGTATCGTTTCATGTTTTCTCTTGATTTCAAGGCAATATTAACGAGATACCCACCGATTATCGAAACTAGTATTGGTGAAAGTGTCACAAATTATAAAATTGTCAATAAATGGAAATGTGTTGTTTTTATTTACAGAGAATTAAGCAGAATCATCGCGAATTATTTACTGCAAAATAAACTTCCTTGAACTTTATTTGTACAAGGGAAGCATATTTAATTTCACATTTGGTATAAAATATTTGCGATGTCATTTACGGAAAACATATTTTACTTTGGAAATAATTTTCAAGTGGTCATAAATGTCATTTGCAATAAAATAAACATGTTCGGGCAGTGAGATACATGTTAACCTTACACGTTATCTGATTCATTCATTCGGCTCATATTTAAGGGTGGGAATTGCCTCGGACACCTTCCATACACGTTATCTGATTCATTCATTCGGCTCATATTTAAGGGTGGGAATTGCCTCGGACACCTTCCATACACGTTATCTGATGGACTCGCCACACTACATGTACATGGATTATGGATTTACATATGGATAAATTTGCATACATCACGTTACACCTGTAGATTTCCGAGAGATTACGGAAAAAGCCGATATCACGAAAATTGCCGACTGACCATCACGTATTGGTCAGCTGAAATTGACCATGTGGTCACTATGGATTTTGTCCAGGTAAGGTGGCCGCGAAAGTAGGGTATGCTTATATCATTTGTAAAAATTATCAAAGTGAATACATAGCTGTATCTGTACAGATTATTCCGCTAATAGTCTTACTATTCAATTAGTCTTACTACAAGTAACTTCCGGCGTTTTCCCAATTTTCGGCTTTCTTCCAAATGAAGCGCATACATAATGTTTTCTGGGGCCCGTTTCACTAAACTTCTTACGACTGAAATGTTCGTAAGTTCAAATTTAAGATCGTCTGTAAATTTCAATTTATGGATTTACATTTATTGAGCATAGGCTGCATATGCAGCCTATGCTCAATAAATGTAAATCCAATAATTATTTACCAAGAAAACATTCTTAATGTGAAATTTACAGACTATCATAATTTTGCACTTACGAATATTTTAGTCGTACGAAGTTTAGTGAAACGGCCCCCTGCTGTCTAGGCAATTGGTTGTTCTATACCGCTACACTGCAGCTAACGGTACATGGGGCCGTTTCACTAAACTTCGTATGACTAAAATGTTCGTAAGTGCACATTTAGAATCGTCTGGAGATTTCAATTCATGTACAGGCTACGCTCGTTTACTCAAAGTCGCTTACATCGAAATCACCGGTTACGTCGAATTACTAGCACGGTCCCGTTTAAAATCCTACTATTTTCCATATAACTAAGTTCGGTTAAGTCAAATTTCGATAACTCAAATTTTCCGTTTATTCGAAGGTATATTTAGGTCCCGAAAACGTAAATCTACTGTATTTCACACTCGTTAAGTCGAAATGTCAATTTGCGGAGGTAAGTAGAAGTTTGTCACCTGCAGTTTACCTGATCAAAGTCGGGTATTCAGACCGTAGTTAAAGGTGTTTGCGTTGACACTGATTAAACAGGACTCCCGAAATGACCGTCGGTGATCATTAAGTGGTGAGCAATAAATGGCAACTATTTTAATTGGACTGGCATTAGATGCTTTTGTGTTTAATTTAAAACTGTAATTACATACAGTGCAACAATTGAAACTGGTGTGGATTCAGATTATACAGTATAGGACGAAACATTGAATGGGCGAGTTTTATGTTCTAAACATTATTAGTTTGTACAATCAAGTCTGGTCAGAAATAATCATTTATAATAGTGTTACAAATCAGTATTTCGTGTTGTTTTGTGTTGTTTCCGTGTATAATTTATTATATTTCATAAAATATTAGTTCTTGTTATTATTTATTTCATTGGTGAACTGAATATGTACATATCGCTACATGCGCATGTCACGTGTGCCACATCCGGGTTATCTATTAATTACACACAGACATGCATATATGTGTATTTGTAAACAAACCGAAAGTGTTTAAATATGATTTGTCTTAGAAACAGCATTTAACATGTATCCATGTACATTTAATTGCTAAAATAAATCATATTTACTACTCAAGGCTACATCAGCAAGTAATCATTTGGTTCTAACTGTCAATAAAATAGTTTGTTGTCCGACAGGTTGCGTACTACGGATACGTCAAACTACGGTTAACTCAAAGTATTTTTTTATCTCCCTTCGAATTCGAGTAAGTGAGTGTGGCCTGTATTTAAATTTATTGAACATACAATAAATGTAAATCCAATAATTGAAGCATAGTTAACGTGAAATTTACAGAATATCATAAATGTGCACTTACGAACATTTTAGTCATACGAAGTTTAGTGAAACGGGACCCTGGTTTGTGGAATAATAGCCAAACAAACAAACTCAAAACAAACTCAATTGTCAATGTCACTTTACTTGGACATTCTTTGATTTCCACAATCGTGATGACGTCTTAGTATAATTATACAGAGCTCCAGATAAGGTGCGTATTTGCGTAAATACCCAATTAAAATTGCCAAAAACCCAATTGAAATCCTAAGTAGCGAGTATCAAAAAGCAATGAAAACTTTGTGGTATCTTTATCAGGCTACAGAAAACAATAAAAAGACCACAAATATAGCATATTTTCTTATTTTTCCATGAAAACACATCTTGGTCCAAGGAGACAATTCTAATGAAATACCAAGATGTGTTTTCATTTAGTAGCAAAATATTCATATTCAATGAGTGCGGTCTGCTGATATGTAAACAGTTGTGTGATTCTATTTTACACAATTAAAATTTTGAAATACCAAATTGCTTCAGAAATGATGGAGTGACAATACTCAATTACTAATTCCTTATCTGGAGCCCTGTAATATATTATGTTTTACCTACCCCCACCACCTTATACATGCGGAATACATGCAGTCAATGTTCCTTTCATTTTTCTGATTTCTTCTCGGAAACATTTTTGTGACCACTCATTTTAACCATCTCGCAGAGATTACACTTACATCACAGACTTTTATTTAGAAAATACAAAATAATAATTTTAAATTTCGTAACGGTCAGGGTTATAGAGAATAGTAGGTTAGTGCCGTGAATGGGAAAAAATATCCGGCAAGGCTCAATAATTTCTTTATTTCTCATCAGAAGTATATGTTGTGACCACCCAGCGAGACGGTTTAACTGGTGGTCACACCATATATTTTTAAGAAGACATGAACAAAATATGTTTTCTTCATTATTTTTTTAATTCCGTATTCACAGTATGTAATGTGTTAAAAACCGTTAGGCAAATCCAAAAGCAATTACGCATGCTAAAGCCCCGTTTATATAATATATATGACTTCCAGCTGGTGGGATAACTAAACTAGCTAAATCATGGATATGTTTAAATACGACGATGGAATACGTGCATACCGGTAGTATGTATTTTATCCCGTCAACACAGTGCGTATGGGCCGTGAAACACGGTGCCGTGAAACATTTTTGATATCCAGTCAATACTATTTTCGCATTTTACAGCCATTTGTAGGTGTTGACGGGATAAATAGTATAGTAGGTTAGTGCCGTGAATGGGAAAAAATATCTGGTGCGGCACGGAAACGGGATGTGCTCGGCAGAGCCTCGCCCATCCCGTTTCCTGAGCCTTGCCAGATATTTTTTCCCATTCACGGCACTAACCTACTATTCTCTATTTACTCTTTCATCTGTCTTGTATATGGGTCTGACGAGGGAGGTGAAAATGTGTAAACATACATGTAACATGAAAAAAATCATCCATAAACAACGAGAAACATGACATAACGTCATGTTTCTCGTTGTTTATGGATGATTTTTCTTCTCTAAAATACCTACAAGTTTAAGACCGCAAAATGCGAGGACAGAATCATTGAGAAAGGGCTGTTATTGTGACACAAAAAATACACAGCAGGTCTCTCAGCTAGTAGGATACAGGAAATATAAAAGACAGATGAAATAGTAAAAGTCATTAGTATAGCTGAGATCATATACGCTTGTGTACCAGAAATAGTTTAGCAATCGCTTTGCCATAATTTCCTGAAAAAATAAACAGTGTGCTTATTCATAACACATTTTCAACATTATGAATTAAACAACCAGTTAAAAAATAGATAATTAATGACGCAACATGTGTCCGTAACCGATGTCTAAAATTGCCCAAGTTTCGAAAATGTTGATTGTTTGCCATTAAAAAATCAGAGATATAACAATTAATATTTTCTACAAAATTCAATACGAAAATCACTAACATAAACTTCCAATAGAGAAATCGGCAAGACTTGCTATTAATTTTTAAAAAAAACATACCATTGTTCGAATATGCGCCAACACTGGCTATATATTCCCAAATAGCTTTGATGTTACAACTCTGTGTAGAAATCAACACTACTTCCAGCTTCGCCGTCGGAATACACATCACACACACACTGCTGCTGCTTGTTTATATAATTATGTCAGCGAAACACTCCCCGCGGTATGTGCACTGTAGCCGCGGGATAAATCCGATACTACACTATACATGCGAAAACTATACTGTGTATGTATTGCTACAAGTATTATATTTCATGTGACTTACGTCGCTGCGCCGTTGTTTGGTAATCTGTGGTCTTCACAAACACAGAACACAAAGAAACGTTTTCCTGTTGCCACTATTCCGGTATTCTGCTACGAAAGCCGACGAGCTGTGCTCTCGAAAATTGGGCAGGCGTGTAGGAGAACATCGGCGTAGTAATTTATTACGCCTGTCTTTTCCAGACGAGTCGGAAATGAGGTATAATATTTGAAGCGGTCAGGGAAAGAAGGGGGCTAATTCCATGATGGAGTTAGCCCCCTTATTTCACTGGCCCCTTCGCGGTTGCGTATGGTGATCTGGGAGATACGTTCGTCACAAACGTCGTGGTGTTCCTTTCACATAATGCATTTTAATTCACTGGTAGTCAATGACAAATCAACAACTGGAGAAAAGAGGAAAGAACAGAAGAAGAAAAATTAGAAAAAGATGCAAAGAAAATAGCTCTGACTACAGAACTCTAATTATATTTCATTACACTGCATTACATAAGAGTTATGACGGAGTAGTCTTCCCAACTGTGCCTTTGACGCGTTCTTTGTTTACTTTATAACTTCGTGGAAAGTGACCTAAGACTTTTACTAATACACACTTTATTGGGTAAGTTTATGGTAATATTTTTGTGTCATATTGTAGAATTGTCTCTCAATAACAATATAGTGAAGTATGAACGTCAATGTCCTCCATGTGTTTTCTATACTTTAGTGCGCGAAGTGTAGATGCTATTACGCACATTTTACTGTGTAGCGTGGTGTAGCGATATAGTGCAACCTATTGTCTGTAAAGCGGAAAACGTGCAACTACAAAGACAACGGCGAACAGTGGCTGATCTGGGTCTACGCTGGTCACAAACAAAGTTTCTCATTTGCTAACTGGTAATTGTAGGATTTATTCAATTACAGGGGGGAATGCTAAAATTTAACCCTTTCATCCTTAACTGGAATGGATTTTGATATGTAACTTTGCAGGCAATCCAACCGTCACTAAATTGGTTTTCAGACTAGTCCATCTATGCAAATGGGGTGTTTTTGTTCTAAAAAATATGATAAAGTTACTTGCAAAAAGTACAGATTCTGATGAGACGGCTGGTCACGAGCCGGCTCATCTGGATCTACACTATTTGACAATACCACTAGGGATGTAGTGTTGAAAGTTATACGGATGAAAGCCGAAACTTGTGATATGCTAACAATACGCCATGTTATTTGTGGAAAATCATAAATATTTTCTTTATAAAATAATATATAATATATGTATTATGCAATAATGTGCTTAGAAGTAAGTATATGTCACGACCACCATTTGAATCGTCTCGACATGGAACCTACCATGTAGGATACGCCATTTTGTTTATGGAAAGTCCTAAATAATTTCATTACATGTGCTCAGAAGCACAGGCATTCGGCGTCTTTCGGCTTTCATCGGTATAACTATATACATATTAACAAGGCTTCTAACTTTGGTCGGACACGACCTCGTATCATAACAACTTCCGGGATTTTGTTAACGCTAATGTGAATATTTTGTCAGAAAGTGTACATGTTCATTTGAGAATTATTGTTATCTTGCTAAAATAGCAAATGAAATAATGTGTTTAAGGCTCAAACGTCAATATTGTAGTGGCAAGTTCATTATTATGATCATTTGAGAATTATCGTTGTCCTACAGAAAGACATAGAATGCATAGAAAATTACAATTTTAAACATGTTATTTTGTTATGATACGAGGTCGTGTCCGACCAAAGTTAGAAGCCTTGTTCATATATATAGTTATACCGATGAAAGACGAAACACGTGGAATTCCTGTGCTCATAAGTAAGTATATGGTACGACCTCCAGACGAACCGTACCAACATGGAACAGACCATTGTATATATTTGTGGGTGAAAGGGTTAACCCTTAAAATGCTGCAAACGAAAAATGTCGTCTGCTGACGTTTTATAATTGTTATCCCGTCAACAAAGTGCGTATGTGCCGTGAAACACGGTGCCGTGAAACATTTTTGATATCCAGTCAATACTAGTTTTGCATTTTACAGCCATTTGTAGGTGTTGACGGGATAAATAGAATAGTAGGTTAGTGCCGTGAATGGGACAAAATATCTGGCGCGGCACGGAAACGGGATGTGCTCGGCAGAGCCTCGCCCATCCCGTTTCCTGAGCCTTGCCAGATATTTTTTCCCATTCACGGCACTAACCTACTATTCTCTATGTCTTCTTTCTCAAGAAAAAACATGGTTTGGCAGCACATTTGTAAGGCTTAATGACTAATTTCCGACTACTCGACGAAACAACAACAACAATAGGGAAAGTACGGAGCCCCGCAGTTGACATGTGATTTGTTTATCAATTCGTCCCCACGAAATAACAATTCGTTCCTTCAATTTAACAATTCATTCCCTCGAATTAACAATTCGTTCCCACGATATAACAATTCGTTCCCCCGAAATAACAATTCGTTCCGACGAAATGATAATTTGTTCCCTCAATTTAACAATTCGTTTCCTCGAATTAACAATTCGTTCCCACGATATAACAATTAGTTTCCTCAAATTAACAATTCGTTCCCACGAAATGACAAATTCGTTCCCTCAATTTAACAATTCGTTCCCTCGAATTAACAAATTCGTTCCCACGATATAATAATTCGTCCCCACGAAATAACAATTCGTTCCTTCAATTTAACAATTCGTTCCCTCGAATTAACAATTCGTTCCCACGATATAACAATTCGTTCCCTCGAATTAACAATTCGTTCCGACGAAATAATAATTCGTTCCCTCAATTTAACAATTCGTTCCCTCGAATTAACAATTCGTTCCCACGATATAACAATCGTTCCCTCGAATTAACAATTCGTTCCGACGAAATGATAATTCGTTTCCATCAATTTAAACAATTCCCTTCCCTCGAATTAACAATTCGTTCCCACAATATAACAATTCGTTTCCTCAAATTAACAATTCGTTCCCACGAAATGACAAATTCGTTCCCTCAATTTAACAATTCGTTCCCTCGAATTAACAAATTCGTTCCCACGATATAATAATTCGTTCTCACGAATTAACAATTGTTCCCGTGGGAACGAATTGTTATTTCGTGGGAACGAATTGTTAATTCGTGAGAACGAATTGTCAATTCGTATGAACGAATTGTTAAATTGAGGAAAAGAATTGTTATTTCGTGGGAACGAATTAATAAAAGAAAGAATTCTACGTCCACTGGGGGCACCGTAGGAAAGAAATCTGGCCTGAATAATGTATGGATTCCATGTCCAGGTATTGAAGTTTGTGAATCTAATCCATTAAATATGAGGCCAGTCGTGTTATTGTGTACCTAAGAAGATGAGAGATTTTGCATGAAAAATATGTACAAAATGTACTGCATTGTCCGTAATTTACTTTGAATGACGTCGAACTTGTCCGAGCAAGTGCGGAATTATATTCCGCATTAGCTCTGAGGATATTTCGTCATCTTGTGATGTCATTTACGAAATATATATGCGTGAATAGCATTAACTCTTTGCATGCTAGCGGTGAAAATAGCATCCAACAAAATATGAGTATGTTTCTTATTTCTCTCTGTAAATATGTCTTGGAATTTCATTAGAATAGCGTCCTCTGGACGCAATTCTAATGAAATTCCAAGACATATTCATGATATTTATAGGGAGAAACAACTGAAAATACAATGAATTGTCGTCTGCTATTTATATCCCACAAATTTCCCAGCATGCAAAGAGTTAAGGTACAAAATCACGTGGTTTATCTGATTGTAAACTGTCCCAAGTGTATCCGAATGCTTAGCAACGCTGTCTTGTCCATACACAGTGTGACTTACCTAACTTGTCCACCTTGTACAATCTATGTGTTTTTCTCTCTAAAATGAAAATGTTATTGTCCGCCATTTCTACCATTTCTCCATTTCAACCGACGGTTGAAACGGACGGGCGAACGCGACGTTGTAAATTAACGGTAGGGGTTCCTCCTTTCATCACTATTTGCCTGGCTTGGCCCTCAGGTACGCTTTTATCTTTGGCTATGTTGTTACCTGAGAGTTGAATTGGGTTATTGCCCATTATAAAAGTAGTAAGATTATTTCTGAATTCGTTCGTAAGTTCAAAATTATGATAGTCTGTAAATTTCACATTAACAATGTTTTCTTGTAAACAATTATTGGATTTAGATGTATTGAGCATAGGCTGCATATGCATGACGATCCTAAATTTGCAATTACGAACATTTTAGTCGTACGAAGTTTAGTGAAACGGGCCCCTGATACATAGCCGTTTAGACTTTGGTGGTCAGCGAATAATGTTTACCTGATCTCAATGATATTAAAGTGATCACGAGCGGATATTACCATTTACTCCCAATTCCAATCGCAGAGTACTTTAATGCATGAGTTTCAAACATATGAATCGAACTTAAGCTACGGTTATTAATAACGGGTGGTCAGCCAATGTGCATTTAAAATGCAATAGAAATAGCCGTACTGCTTTTGTGGCCCGCGAAAAATGTTCACTTATAATGTAGATAACTTAAATATACAGTGGAACCTCCCTAAACCGGACACATTGGGAGGTCCCCAGTGTGTCCGGTTTAGAGAGGCTCCACTGTAAATCAGACATATGGTCACCGCAAAAGAGGTATATGTTGTTTGCGATCATGAACAGACGTTATCGACGATGAGAGATGACAATAAACGCATACAATTAAGCAGACACATAGTGTATGTGTGTCCGGTGTAGTTTCTACTGTATAAGCTCGAAAATTTGGGCATACGTGCACTGGTATTGTTCGACGATGACAACACATGTATTGTTGTAACGTAACACTACCTATGGTTAGTAAGAATAACACATATTTCAGGGTTTTACAGGTCACTTGTTATTACTTAAGAAAATGATGTGCAAGGCCGCTTTCGCCCGCGGCGACTTGACAAATGACCATTGCATTCTTACCGAGGTATGTATATACCAAATGTGGCTGACACCGGAGAAATGGGGATTATTGGTTTTTGCGAGCAGTGTAGATCCAGATCAGACCGTGCATCCGCACGGCCTGATCATGATCTGCACTGTTCGTCATTTCATCAATGAAACACCCGTCATTCTATAGATCGTTATCAGGCGACAGGAGTGTGTTATTTCATCAGGAGTTACACTTAACACAGATCTCATAAGCCGAAATTCTCCGGTCACTCGACCGCAAATGTGTATACGACCTATAAACGGGTGATTACATACGTACACGCTTTATTGTTGTCCTACCATAATTGTATAATTGTATAATTGTATTTTCAGTGTGATAAATGTCTTTTTGTGTGCTAAAGTTATGTTATTGAATATGTTTCTGTAGTCTACGGGTGGGACGATTAACCGCCATACTCGATTATTCGGGATTCGTAACTCCATGGTTCGGTACACGAATACAAGCTTCAGAATAGGTCTCAGAATAGAAATCTATTTATCATTTTGGGTTTTCCAAACATCTGTTTTAACTCGTTGTTGTTTTTGTTACTGCTGTGAAATTCCCGCTCTTATTTTTTAGGCGAAATGCTTTACACTCTAGATTAATTATTAGTCTATGTGTCATCCACAAACACATACTGCGAAGTATTTCAGGACGTTCAGTCCGTTGATTAACATGCTTTGACATCACATGTATAAATCAAATCATAAACATGATAAATATCATGCCATTTACTACACTGTTTGCCATTCTTGACATATTGTGTTTACATGCATGATTACTTTTTACCTTCATGGGCCATGTGGCTTAAATATTTCTGCATACAACTATCTATCATAGTACATGTAAATCATACATAGCATAATACATGTAAATCATACATATCATAAATATCATAGTACATTTAAATCATAAATATCATAGTACATGTAAATCATAAATAACATAGTACATGTAAATCATAAATATCATAGTACATGTAAATCATAAATATCATAGTACATGTAAATCATAAATAACATAGTACATGTAAATCATAAATATCATAGTACATGTAAATCATAAATATCATAGTACATGTAAATCATAAATAACATAAATTAAATAGTACATGTAAATCATAAATATCCTAAATATCATAGTACATGTAAATCATAAATATCCTAAATATCATAAATATCATAGTAAATCCTAAATATCATATTACATATAAATCCTAAATATCATAGTAAAAATATCATAGTACATGTAAATCATAAATATCCTAAATATCATAGTACATGTAAATCATAAATATCCTAAATATCATAGTACATGTAAATCATAAATATCCTAAATATCATATTACATATAAATCCTAAATATCATAGTACAAATATCATAGTACATGTAAATCATAAATATCCTAAATATCATAGTACATGTAAATCATAAATATCATAGTACATGTAAATCATAAATATCATAGTACATGTAAATCATAAATATCCTAAATATCATAGTACATGTAAATCATAAATATCATAAATATCATAGTAAATCATAAATATCATAGTAGAAAATCATAAATATCATAGTACATGTACATAATAAATATCATAGTACATGTAAATAATAAATATCATAGTACATGTACATAATAAATATCATAGTACATGTAAACCATAATTTTTTTATTTTTTTATTTTTTTTTTTTTGAAAATATTTATTTTTCCCGTAATAGGTTTGTGGTGGGTCGGGGCCATCCCCACAAACCGTACATAATATACATGCAATAATCAGGTACAACTACAAAATATACAATTACAGATATTCACCCTCTTTTACTCTTGCAGTACTGGGTAGAAATCACTGTTCTAGTATTTTTTAAAGACTTCATGGTTGAGTGGTACATTGGAATCGTCACTAATGAGAGACCTGAATTTTCGATAAAAACTTGCCCATGTTATTAAAATAAAACAGTAATACTTATAATATACCCGCAGATGACAATGTCACTCTCCAGCACTGCAAGAGCCAAAGTTTGATTTAGCATATGTAATGCATGTAATTGATTATATATTTTTATTTTTTTATGTTATCATTCTATTACCCATGATCCGACTGAATCAGCCCCATTCTTCAAAAAGTGAAGTTCAATCCTACTGCGCATCTACATGCTTAAACCATGTGTTAGCCTTTCAACACTACAGCCATTTAGGTGTTTTTAAACTTTTAAACAGTGTAGACTAAGACAAGCCGGCTCGTGATGAACTGTATCATCAGGATCTGCACTGTTTGCAAGTAATTTTCATATTTGTTAAAAAAAACAAAAAACATTTTATAAATCGATTATTTGAAAAGTATTTTGTGATGAATGGAATAGACCGAAAATGTTATTTACGGCCGAAAGGGTTCACTGTTAAAGTTGTTGTTAACATTATATATTGACAAGCCAATAAACAATCTGTTTCGATCACCACACTAATTATAAAAAGAAAACACGACTGGTTCCGTCGGTCATGGTCTTTGCTTGAACCTGTATTACTCTGTGTACATTATATTCTTCTACTAGATTTATATTATAATTGCTTTATTTCCCAAACCTCTAATATGAGATGGAATGGGGGGTGGGGTGGGGTGGGGAAGGCGTTAAAACGAAGAAAGAAAAATAAGCACAAAAGCAGAGATTTATTATAGCACCCTCAACTAGCTCAACTGAAGATGAAATCTTATTTTGGTATTTTTGTTATATAAATTAAAAATGTGAAATGATAAATTCTTCCCAAATTGTTGTAATGTTTTCAAATTTGTTGTCCATTATTGCTGCCTTCCTGGATGTTTCATACATTAGTTGAATTCGATGCTTCAGTACGCTGAGACTTGGAACTACTTTTGAACATCGGCAATAATAGAGATAGTATTTAGTTTCTAATAGTATTAATTGTTTGAAGATACTTATTGTTTTTTTAGTAAATCCCAAAGATGAATGTTTTTTCGTTTATTGTAATAGTTATATCTTTTGTCGCTAACCATTCTTGAAGTTCCCTAAATATGTTTTTTGTAGCCTCACAATCCCAAAACAAATGTTTTATTGTTTCCGAAAACTTTTTACAGAATGTACATAATGGACTACTTTTAATCTTATTTAGGAAATAATTTGTGGCCAGAATATTGTGGTTTATTCGGTACTGGAACCATTTTCGAGTTGTGTCTTTTGTTATGATATGCGGCCATAAATATATTTTCTTCCATGTTTCATTGCTAAAATTATAGGTGGAGTTCCATTTAATTTTACCAGCTGGAGTTTCAGAATTGGAGTTTAATGCGAGATACATGTCTTTTGTCCCGGTTTTGTTTTTTAGCTATATTTTTAGTTTGTATGGAGTAAATGGCATTTCTAACTTGTTTTCGATATTGTTAAGTTTCAAGCTTTTACCCCAATCTTTTATTGCTTTGACAAGGCCATAATATTGAAAAAAGTTTACATTTATGTTGAAATTGTTTTTAATTTGATTTTGAGAGGCAAATGTTCCATCAATTTTGATAATGTCATTTATAAAACATATTCCCTTATCAAACCATGCCTTATTGAAGAAGGTTGTCCCACATTGTATGTCCTTATTAAAAAATAATGGGCTAGAAAGAAATGCATCCATGTTTATTGGCTTAAGCTTAATTTTAGATGAGCTTTTAGAACATCCCGCCAAAAAAGGTTTGACATTTTTCCTATTTTTTGTTCGATGTACATATCTCCCAATTTAAAAATATTATCTGTATCAATTTCTGTATTTAAAATGTTTGTAAATTTATATTTGTTGCACACTATTCTTCTTACCCATACTGTTTTTAAAGATGATATATAGTCCTCAATATTTGTCATTTTTAATCCGCCATCCTCATATTTTTTGCATGTGATAGTGCCTTTTACTCGTGATTTACCTTGACATAAAAATGTATACATAATGCTGCTGATATCTTTAACACATGTTTGACTGGGTTTAGGAAGGGATATAAACAGGTCATTTAAAGATGGGAGAAGAAGAGACTTTATGACTGTGACTCGGCCTAATGGTGTTAAGTACCTTTTGTTCCAGCTGTTGATTTTTTCTTTTATGATCTTCATTTTTTCCGAGAAATTTATGTCCATAATTTTTTCTAAATCTGTATCAAAAGTAATTCCAAGCAATTTAAATCTGTTACTTCCCCAAAATCATAAATATCATAATGCATGTAAATCATAAATATCATAAATATCATAGTAAATTCTAAATATCATAGTACATGTAAATCATAAATATCATAGTAAATCATAAATATCATAGTAAATCATAAATATCATAGTAAATCATAAATATCATAGTACATGTAAATCACAAATATCATAATACATGTAAATCATAAATATCATAAATATCATAGTACATGTAAATCATAAATATCATAAATATCATAGTAAATTCTAAATAGCATAGTACATGTAAATCCTAAATATCATAGTACATTTAAAATCATAAATATCATAAATATCACAGTAAATCATAAATATCCCACATGTAAGATCCTGTTGTCCAATTTTTCTAGCGAATCATATTCGAGACGTCCTCATTACAAGTGGGATATACCATTCTTCTCGGACCACAAAGGCATTACGATTGTTTATACTATGTATTAAAGGTACATACATGACCTAGCACAACATGTTCTTTATACCAGAGACATCATCTGGGACATTTTCTGGCAAAATAAACATTCATTTACCATTACCCACGTATTGATTGGCATTATTGTACATATTCTATCAGATGTAAATTTCCACACTGATATCAGGAACGATCACCGTGTATCGTTAAAATGCTAACGGACTACTATTTATTATTTGTATTTATTTTTTGATGCAATGATCAATGATCATACTTTATAATCTGTCGAAAAGATTATTTTTTGCGGGTGACGCATTTAATTAGTATACATAATACAAAAAATAGCATGCCTCATTTGCATATGAAAATAGCCTGATACCACCGCGAGTCAGTATCAATAAAATAAATATTACTAAATGATTAATTATATCTAGATAGCGGGCACTCGTAATGTTTAGAACTGGTGGAATAGTGACACAATTATAAACTTGTTTAATAGTCGATAGGCCAGGTACCTGATTTGGGGGTGATTGGTACCACAGAAAGGGGCAAAACGGCACTGTACTTTTCTTATTGCCCAATGTCTGTAGTGTCAGAATCTCTTTGCTGGACGTCTGCATCTTGTAGCTTATCGGTGGTAAATAGGTCAAATGAGGTCAAAGGTCAAAATGTATAACGCCTTTACCAAAGTACACATTTTACGTCATATCTCTCTAACCAGAGTGGATATGATCTTGAAACTTGGTACATGTACTTGTTATATATTGATGATACACATAAACAAATTATGTCCACTTGACCTCTTCAAAAGGTCAACAAAACTAAGGTCAAAGGTCAAAATTTGCATTTTTTCTTAATATGGTGTCATAAGTTACACAATTATTGTCATGTTATAATCATTATGACCAGAAAAGAACGATGCACGTGATTGGCAATACATGTCTAAACAATATAAATATAAAATATGACACCAATATGCATTCAACAAGGAGGTCAAAGGTCAAACCAATGAACACGTGACACTGGTGTTTTTTTCATATTTTCTTATATTGAAAAAACAAAAACAGCAAACAAACAATTTGCATTAACTGTAACAGTTGTACTTATACAGTCTTCCTAGTACATATTTATGTTTACCAATATAATTTAATACTGATGAAACAAGCAATTGTTATTTCAATTGGAATAGTGCCATGAGAAAAAGGGTATTATTGACTATGTGACCAGTGCACACTGAACGATGAGCATATGGTCTCCAGCCGAAATAACTACCATCACTTGAATTATATGAAGTGGATTGACCATTGAAATCTAGAGATATGCAACATATGTTTATATAGAAGATGACTTTGATTTGATATACTAAAATGACACTTTAATATAGCATTTACAACTAGCTTTGATGATCACCGTAACGTACGGAAAGTGTTAAACTCTGGTATTTAGTACACCATTTTGTTTAGTTCACCTGCTTAGTCCAGTTGCGAACTTGCTGATCAAGCCACACAGTGCATGCTCAACACCTTACACCATATCAAAATGTTAACGCATTTACGCCATGGCGCATAGCATGGTGATACAGTCTCTGACACAAATGCACAGGTGCAATGGATAATTGCAATATTCTTTACTGGTTCTCGCAATCGGCAATTACCATTAATTTCTTGACCTTTCTCTGTTAGTATTGTTAGTCGGCCCTATCATCATCACTATCGTCATCGTCGGTGGGTGACGCCTCCCCTTCTGTATCGATCATATTGGTACAGTCCTTTAGTCGGCATACATCCGTACATTTGAGTCCATTAGATAGACACTGGCAGCTAGGACGTTGACACACACGGGTACATTTGCATGAAACAAATTCCAATATTGCCTGTGGTGCTGGAGCGCCGGTCATCCATTGTATTGCCAACGGCATGGGTCCGAGAGGATGCTTTAGTACTTGTTTGATGTCCAGTTGTCTACTATTGGCGATCAATATCATTCTTCCGAATAGATCGTGATCTGCTTCAAGTATTGTTTCTTTATCACTGGATCTAGCGCTGACTTTCTTTTGCATATTTTTGAATGATTTCAGGTTCTGTCTCGGAAGTCTGTCATAGAACGATGTTTCTTTGCTAAGTCGAGACTCGACAAATGTCTGATATGCCTTTTCCCTTTTTTCGTGCGCTTTTAGAAGGTCATTCGTAATATCCTCAGGAGCAGCAATACCGGATGATATGCTTAGGAGATCTACACCTTCGGCTTGAAATGGGTCAATCCAGTTACTTTCAAGAAATTCAACCACTGACTGGACATCAGCTTCATCTCTCCGAATACGTGATGACCCTAGATTAGCGTGGCTCAGTCCATGCTCCTCTATGTCAATCATGCTACGCAGTTGTTTCAGACTCTGACAACGGTATTCTGCTGTCAGATAGTACTTGGATACTGCGCTTGATTTCAGACTGAAGCCCTTGGTGCCCCCAGCTGTCTGAGTGTCTTTGTTAACTGTTTCTTCTACAGTTTGATCCACTGGAATCCTTCCAAATGTATTGCAAGTGCTTCTTTGGACGGAGAATCCACCATCATGTAGTTGCTGGTATGTACGCTGATGTGTCTCTGGTAACCTTGTCATCTGGGCATGATACACAGACAGATACCGCGCGTAGTTTTGCTTGTCATATGCAAAACACCAAGGCAAAACACCAATTCCCCTCTCTGGACGCTCTTATAAGTGACAACAGTATCTCAATAATGTCTACGTATGACATCCAGAAGCTTGCAAGTGGGCCTGTGTTACTTCGTAGGAGTTCATGGTACTCATCTAGCAAGAACAGGATTTGTTCACAGGACTCGCTTGCTAACAGTACTGAGAGCGTTTCGTGCTCTATCTGATTGCTCACGTCATCGGCTAACACAATCAGTTCTCTGAGCTTCGGAAGTTGATCAGCATGGATATCTTCCATCCAGTAATAGAAACCCTTCCAAGTAAGTCGCAGCAGGCCTTCATACATAAACTTGTGTACTCTTACACCACGGTTGTACTGGCGACCAGCCAGAACACTGTCCATTGTCCCTTCTGCTATAACATTTGCCTCTACAGCAATGTCACGCAGACCTGCATCGCCGAATCGTTTACCGATGATGGAAAGTAAATTACCAATTGTGTGAAATGCTCCCATCCGCAAAACTATATTGTGAAATTCATCTTGGTTATTCCACACAATCTCTGCTGCTTTTGCATACAATGCCTTATCAAAAACGCATACGACTTCTGGTAATTCAAGAACCGTCATAATGTTCTTTGTTTGTTCTAGTATCGTGTGAACAGTTGCCATATGGGTTGCTGGAGCATTTATTGTGGGTAAATAACCAACTGTGTCTTGTGCGACTTGCTTATGACTATTGGACAGAATATTAAATCCAGTCCATGAGCTGACTTTCTGATTACCTGTGTCACTTTGGCGCAATAAAGTCCAGACAATGTTTTTTTTTTTTCTGTTTAGCCTGCTTTGCTTCAGCTTTCTCAGAACTTGTGGGTGGGATCGGCATGATGGCTGGAGGACTGTTTCTATCACGCGAGTCATAGTACGGTACTACGATTGGCGCATTGGGCACTGATCTTCTCTTGTCTTTCCGCATGACAGTTCGACTCGGAGGCATCTGTACGAGTTTATACTTGGGATTGTACGATTATCCATTCACCGATGTGATGTACCGGACCGTCAGTGTTTCTTCCGTCGATCTATGTTATCGTACGCCAATACACTGGGAACACCAGGCTGCATGCTAGAGGGGAGACTGACATTATCTTCTTCTTGTGATTGTAATTTCTGCATACACAGGGTCGTGTCTATTTCTTCCAATTTTGAATACGAGATTCCATGACCTAAGCGATTGAGGATTTTTATGAGTTCAACATTCCCCGTTAATGTCTTCACAGACCAAGGTAATAGGATATGTTTTGACGTTTTAACATGTCCCATTGTTACAGCGTAGATCAAGTCCTGTGCAAAAGACCAAACTAACTTAACGATGTCTGGTATCGTTGGGGTGAATTTAATGTAACACCGTATGGCGGCCATTTTTAAATTAAATAGATTCCAGATCCTTTATTCACATGTATTCATCGATACATATTTAAGTGATAGCTAACCATCAAAACATAGCATAAAAATAGGTAGTACCAGTTGTGTGGCAATTATTGTCAACTGCTTTTGTTTGAAAATAATTTATTTTGGCGGCCATTTTTAAATTGGGCTTTATTTCACCAATCCCTTTCTATTCTACTTGCTTGAAAAATTGTTAATAATTCAGTTACGCAGTAGTTTATTAAGTTTTTTTGTACAAAAAATATAATTATGTTAATAAATTATAAGCATTTATATGTAGTTAATAGTTGCACAAAATAGGTGTGGCGGCCATTTTGAAAATGGCTGCCATTTCTATTAGCTACACATCTGAGATGTCCAGCAAGCATTTTTGGAGTAGGTATACCATCATGATTAACTGGTGTAAAGAACTTGTTGTGCCTGTTTCTGGTACCAATCACCTTGTCTGACCCATGGACTATCACCCTTTGAACCCGAAAGCCCGCTATAGCGGTTTACCCAAATAGTGCAGATCCAGATGAGCCGGCTCGTAACGAGCCGTCTCACCAGGATCTGCACTTTTTGCCAGTAATTTTCATATTTTTGAAAACAAAAAATACCCCCTTTTTCATAAATGAACTAGTCTGAAAATCATTTTGTGACGATTGGATTGGTTGCTAAATTAACATATCAAAATCCATCCCAGTTACTTAGGGGTGAAAGGGGGCTTATGTGGTCAGTGTAGCACCAGATTAGCATACGCATCCTCGCTATTGTAAATAATAAGTATAAGATATTAGATATATATATAATATAAATCAGATACAGTGAAACATCTCTAAACCGGACACCCTGTGAGGTCCCCAGGGTGTCCGTTTTAGAGAGGTTTCGCTGTAAATCAGGCACACAACCATTTGCGATCATGAACATGCATTGTCACCTGAGATACATGGCCAAAAAACCATAACAATAAGATCACAGATGTTTTGTTGGTGTCCGGTTTAGAGAGGTTCCACTGTATATGTCGCACACCATCTTTACAATATACACGTACCGGTCATGACGGAACTATGTGACAATAGTTTCGTAATAACAACGTGCGTAAAATCAGCACACTCATCATCTGTATGATTCCGCATTAACCCTTAGACCGCTACACACAACAACGTTCCCACGAATTAAAAATTCTTTCCCTCAATTTAACAATTCGTTTCCACGAAATAACAATTCGTTCCCACGGGAACGAATTGTTAATTCGTGGGAACGAATTGTTAATTCGTGGGAACGAATTGTTATATATTGTGGGAACGAATTATTAATTCGTGGTAACGAATTGTTATATCGTGGGAACGAATTGTTAATTCGTGGGAACGAATTGTTATATCGTGGGAACGAATTGCTATATCGTGGGAACGAATTGTTATTTCGTGGGAACGAATTAATAAAAAAAAAAGAATTCTGCGTTACCTGCGGGGCTCCGTAGTTCTAGTGAGATACACTGGTCGCAAATGTATTTGACATTATAGTTAATGACTCTTCACTGTTTGGAATTCCCCTTGCAGCAACGGTACACGCGTATTGATCGCTACTACGTACGCCTACGGCGGTTGGTTGTGTCCACAGGTTGAAGTAACATACCAAGACCTATACATACATTGAATATACCTAAACGTATCAGTAAGTGAAACAAAAGTAAGTTAACCGTTTTGTTTACTCCCTGTTATAACACATTATTTTGTTTCTACTGATTTCCCACTTATTGATACGTTTAGGTATATGTAATGTATTTATAGACCTTGGTCCGTTACTTCAACCTGTGGTTGTGTCAACCACAAGTACGCCTTTTACAGAGATTGAAAAGCAAAAAGCGAAATTACGAAGTTTCCCGAAATTATTTCACCTTTTCACACAACTACGAAATGTTTGTTTGTTTATTGGTGTTTAACGGCCTATCAACAGCTAAACTCATGTAAGGGTAAGGCCGGGCAAACGGATTCGATCCCGTTTTAACCTGCTGCATTGGGGGGGGGGGGATCTACGGTGGCACAGAGGGGACATTGAAATATTTGTTACTATTGTGTACGCACGCGATAGCTATTGCGTGCGCACACGATAGCTATTGCATGTGCACGCGATAGCTATTGCGTGCGCACGCGATATCTATTACCATATTGCGTGCGCACGCGATAGGGCAATAGTTATCGCGTGCGCACGCAATAGTTATCGCGTGCGCACGCAATATTAAAAACAAATAGCCATGTCCCCTCTGTGCCACCGTAGAAATCACAAAATC
>CM055274.1:36107421-36201808 GCA_029237695.1 Conchocele bisecta | reverse complement strand
TCTGGTTAACCAAATGTTTAGCGGTATGGCACTAGACAATTATTGCAACGCTTGCCGGTTACAAGGTTTCATCTGTGTGACTGGTGTAAAGTTTATGTAGCTACGCGTAAACAATTGACAGGGACATTGTCGCATAACATAGTGTTGTGTACAGATACGGTTCCATTTGAAATGTATGCATCTTTTATGTGGTAAATACTAGTTGCAAGGATTTCAGACTGTTTTGGATTTGTATAATTATGTATGCTCGGTGAGCACGAGAACCTATTGTCTGGCCGAATATAATACGAACTGTTCGGAATAAATGGACATTTCCAACCTTGACGTGGTAAATGCTATACCACGGAGTAAACGCACGATAAAGTTATATGGCGTGGAGCCAATGCAGCCGACACACACTTAGGCGTATGGTAGCAATGTACAAAGATCGAACACTGCGGTTTTTGAAAATATACGTGTTCAGAATCGCGAGATTTGGTCGATTTGGAATAATAAATGTACCAGATAAGAAGACATACGACATGGAAACTTACACGACGTCCGATTTCTCAGGGTCTGTAACATAATATATAATAATATATATAATATAATTATAACTTTAATATTGCCAATGTTTTATTGACGTATTTGTCATATAGCTACAGTTAATAAACAATCTGCAGTGTTTATCAATGACATATACATGTACTTGCGCAAATATTAGTGGTCTATAAACATATAGGAATTTGTGAAATTATGATATTCACGGAGTTTCGCTTGAGTCACAACTGGCTGACACGTTCAATACGGTTGACACTGTAATAAACAAACACTCACTCCAAATAGTGGACGAGTTTGTCGGCGTGTCAATCATAATCCCCCATTTAACTTGTAAGTAAATCAACAACAGTTGTGTGTGAGATATGTTCACCCTGGGTATATAAACGGCCTAGTACTGATTTGCATTGTCCGCTGATGTATTAATCAATATTTTATTGAGTGAATTTCGAACATTGTAAACCATGACGATAATCTGCAAATCGGTCTTCTAGACTTCCCCCTGATGCAATAAGCCATGATTTGTCTGGATAGCGGTCCCATTCAGAAAACACAAGCCGTAGTGTATGCGCGAATGACGTCAGCAATCGTGTGTGTTAATCTTTGAATTATTGGTATGACTAAAGTGCCCACGGCGTGTACTTTACATTTGTTTCAAATTTACACCGCGGCATCTCTTTGAACTCGACAACACAACAAGCTGACTTGTCACATGCGTGTCACTTTAGACCAATCAGAGTCGGTTAAACAATAGAAGATAATGGTGTTGTAAATTTCTTACTTATATTTAAGGGTGGGAATTGGCTCGATGACCTATTGGCCGCCCGCATTACTCTTATTAAACATTACTGACTGTAATATGCATCGTCTGAAATCAAATTTAACATTTTGGACCATGACCGGCGGTATGGTATGGCCAACTCACTAATATATGGGCAATTGCTATACCGCCGTGTATTATCTTCTCTTTTTCTTTCGTCTTCAGAATATGTGAAACACATTGTCATATAACCAAATAGTAACAGATAAACGCCGCACCTGAACTCGAATAATAGCAAATCGTACATAGCGATAAGCCGCGAAACGACAGTAGCTGGGCCCGAAAACATATAGTACAAAAGGTAGTGATAAACATGTATGCCGAAGTTGGTTATGATCCGCAAAGTAGAACTCTAGTTATTGCATAGACAATCTGTGAGCCGTCCGCCGGTACAAGGTGAATACCTATGACAGGCGACGTTAGTGTATGAAACTAATTTTACCAATTGATAGCTTTACCATGATGTTCGTATGCTATAAACGGTACCGTAGTATATTGTAGTATTTTTTATGGCTTTTATAACACACTATTTACAAATAATATCAAGTAGAATGGTGTTGAAAAATTAGTTCTATATCACACTAATGAACAATGATATTGTAAAATATGTTTTTGATTGGGTTGGCCATTTTGAAATCCAAGATGGCAGCCCTCTATGGATTGGACAACATAGCGAAATTTATCTTCTGATAATTGCTTCCATGCACTATCCAAAAACATAATATGAAATAGGCACTACCTATAGACGGGCGACGTTAGTGTATGAAACTAATTTGACCAATTGATAGCTTTACCATGATGTTAGTATGCTATAAACGGTACCGTAGTATATTGTAGTATTGCAGAGCTACTTCCCGCAACTACCACGGTGTTACAGCTTCTCTATTATAATTAAATGGTGTTATTGGCGCACTTCTCTTATTTGAACCAGTGATACAATTTAGATATTTCCATTTCATATATAGTACATTAATAGCCTAGGCATTATAGAAACTGTATTAGTAGATTTACGATCATTTTAAGACAAAATAACAAGGCTAAGTATCTTCAGTGATATTATTCCCAATTTCGCAATCTCAGTCGTCATTGAGCACGACTCACTTCGAGAGTTATACACATTTTGCACATTTTTGGTATCAATTGTGTTGAGTTTTACATTTACTTTCGATTAACCCAGTGCTGTGTCAGATGTGTTTGTATCGTGGACTACAGCAACAGGTGCACTAGACGCACACTTGCAATGTATACTTTGTTCTGGTAGTCATATTCCCCAATTATCCCTGATCGCTTGACTATGTCTTGTATTTTTAAACTCACATCAGCGAAGTTAAAGGTACATGCCCACTTAGTAGGCACAAAATGTTCTTTATATGATTTAAATAAGTGTATAATTGTGTCACTATTCCACCAGTTCTAAAACGTATGAGTGCCCGCTATACATTAGCTATAATAATTTGCCTCCGATATGTTATCTACGGCTACAATTTGACCCATTCAAAAAATGTGAGCAACCGAAGTGCATACCCAAACCTTTTGCATGTATGTCAAAATTTATTAAACTATATGTTATACCTCTAAACAAATTATCTGTGATGTATAATTAGTAAATTGCAAACAAATAACAGAAAAGGGAAATCATTTTCCCACGAAAGTCATATTTTCTCTAGTTGTTGCACAACATTCAGCATAACGAAATGAAGTTTTCAAATTTACAAGATATACATGTAAATGTCAGATTAACACCTTGACACTGTAAAATAACCAATTGATGCATGTGTATGTTCTTTATTAATAATTTATTTATACAGCTTCGACAGTTTTATATCGCTAACACATCAAACACGCCGGATAACCGATTGCAAAAATCACTCTTCCATGTATTACATTAAAGAGATGGGGTTAAATTGCTACCCTGGCGAGAGATATGGAGCTGGGTAGCAATTTTGTTTCTAGCTATATATATATAATCATTTAGTAATATGTATTTTACTGATAGTGACGCGCGGTGGTATCAGGCTATTTTCATATGCAAATGAGGCATGATATGTTTTAATTATTTATACTAATTAAATGCGTCACCTGAAAAAATAATATTATCGACAGATTATAAAGTATGATCATTGTACATCGAAAAATAAATACAGAGAATAAATAGTAATGTCCGTTAACATTTTAAGGAAACACGGTTATCGCCCATGATATCAGTGGCGAAATTTAATGGTGAATGAATGGTTTTTTTTACCAGAAAACGTCTCAGATGATGTCTCTGATATAAAGAACAGTTTGTGTCTACTGCGTGCGTATGTAGCTTTAAGTGCAGCGTGGCGGCTATATAAATTATCCAGGTACGTCCTTCCAGTGAAGCTATTATTTTCTCGATCGCTGGTGGTCTTTGAGAACATTTTGACTATTTTTTGTATTATTTGTGTCCTTTTTACATACAGCTTCACTTCAGCTGTTGGTAAGAGGTACTTGTGTCATGGACTGTGAATACAGCACAGGCCGTTACACAACCGAACAGGCGCAATAAAACAGCAGTTGCAATGCATACTTGTTTCTGTTAGTCATGTCCACAGAGTATCATGGATCGCTTGACTATGTCTTGTAAACAAAATCACGACAGGTGCGGTTTCCATTTGTACTCAGATAATTTGAAACGCATATTTTTAAGCGTCTCTCGAGTGTTGTTAAGGACAACAACACAATTAACTAGAATAATTCAGTATGTTTTCTGACGTAGCATAAACATTAAAATAGCCCAGATACAACGACTGTTTCTGCCTTCCGTTACTTTCGCTGCATTCGGCCCATTCGCACAGTTCCGCTGTTTGTCGGCTGCTGCAACAGCGCATAATTCCGAAGATGGTTCGGTAAAATTCGTGCCTACTTTGTCATTATTATTATTAAATAACACCCCCAAAGCAATAACCGATGTCGGCTAGTTAATATATACTGTTTATAATATAAAATCTTTTATTTGTCTGTGTATGCAAGTACGGATAATTCCGAAGCTGTTTATTCGTGTATTATCGTCCTTGAGAATGTTGAGATAAAGTAGTCTATTGCACGACAACACAAATAGTTTCAAATGCAGTAACTTCGTAATTATGCTATATTCAGTATACTTTTCGACATGATATACATTTGGTTTTAGAAGCATTTGGCCCTTCGGGCCAAATTATTCGTCACCCGTATTAGTAAAATACCAACTGTCGTAACATCTCCTGCTTGGTTTACGGTAAGCAAATTTTACACTTTCAATCATATGTTCAACATAGTTTAACTGAACGGTAAGTTTTCATATATGCGTAGCATAAAGTGGGCTTGTGAAGCATTTGACTTGAAAACATTTAGGTTAGTGAGACGCGTTTTTAGTGCAGTTTACACTCGAAGTCTTTGAGAATTATGTTAAATATTAGCAACTGTAATATCTATGCCGAAAACCCAACCCAAGCAGCGGTTTCGACACGCTGTAACACGTTGTATAGGCGAGTAAGGATGATGACTTCGTGTGGCCTTTTCTTTCAATGGTGACGTATGCGAGTTTTGTACCTTTCATAATTACATAATCTTCATACTCGGGCGCATTTGAATTGTTTTGTACATTGTTTCGAAATGTGTTTCATGTATATACAAACAATAATTTACCATCCAAGACACACTAGAATCACCTGTGGACGAATAAGCGGGATATGGTAGTTTGTGATATTCTTTGTTGATGGCTTTACCATTTTAGCACCAATATCCCATTATTACACAATCGGAATCATACTAAAATCGTGTCAGAAGTTTATATTTTCCTCGTTTCTGCCAGAATCTTACATGTTAATGATGCTTCAAATCGTCGCATTCCTTAGTATAGACTGGCTTGTTAATTCCGTTTGGTTAACTACATATGAATGCTTCTTCATTGATCTGGGTGAGAGATGAACGTGTCTGCGTCATTACGATGCAGTTTGGGCGATTTTTTTTAGCAATTTGAACATATCGATGGTCTAGTAACATAAGGTCGTAACTGCTATGCTTTAGCATAGCAGTTCTATGCTTTAGCATAGCAGTTACGACCTTATGTTACTAGACCATCGATATCACTCGTTTTGCTCTGAATGAAGATTGCCAGGCACCCACCTTGCGGAAATTGTTCTCATTTTCACACACTTTCTCAGTTATATAATTAGGTACACTTTTAATTTCCGTAGCACTATATTTGTACATAATTTGAGGGCCCCAATATTTACATCTAATTTGGCTGTATCTGGAAATAAAAACTAGTAGTGAGTCATTTCTTTATAGTTCTATCGGAAGAACCCACGAGCAGTGACGTAATTCCTTTAGTATGCATTAACCCTTTCAACCCTAAGTAACTGGAATGGACTGTGATATGCTAATGTTCCGACCAATGCAATGCTCACAAAATTATTTTCAGATTCGTCCATTTATGAAAAGTGGGTGTTTTTGTTCTAAGAAATATGAAAATTACTTTCAAACAGTGCAGATCCTGATGAGACGGCTCGTTACAAGCCGGCTCATCTTGATCTGCGCTGTTTGCATAAACCGATATAGCGGGATTTCGGGTTCAAAGGGTTAAACTACCCGTCAATTATCCACTTTCAAGGTACATGTCCACTCAGTAGGCACAATATGTTCTTTACAGGAACTAAATGAGTGTATAATTGTGCCACTATTCCACCAGTTCTAAAAATTACGAGTGCCCGCTATACAGATATAATCATTTAGTAATATTAGTTTACTGATAGTGACTTGCGGTGGTATCAGGCTAATTTCATACGCAAATGAGGCATGTCATTTTTAGCTCACCTGAGCGAAGCTCATGTGAGCTATTGTTACCGCAATGTGTCCGTTGCCGTTCGTCGTCCGTCGTCGTCGTCTGTGAACATTTTCAAACGTCTTCTCCTCGGTAACCATTGGGCCTATATTCACCAAACTTCATGGTCATGATCTTTAGGTAGGGGATTACAAACTTGTTAAAATGACGTCATTACGTAATCCAATATTGCCGCCGTCTAAAAATAGCACAAATTCTTCAAAAATCTTCTCAAGAACCGCCAACCTGATTTCGACAAAACTTGGTAGGAATGATCGATGTACAATGCTCTTTCAAATTTGTTAAAATGGTGACTCCGGGGTCAAAAATAGGCGTGGCCCGTGTGGTCAAATTGGGGTCAAAATTTATTTTTGACCGAATATGTTCATGTCATATATCAAATTGATGTTATCAACGAGGCGATCACACTGGTAATTTTTTTGTCGAAATCGGATGGCTATGTCATCCAAAATGGCCACCGAAAGGTCAAAAGGTCGTTCTTTTATTAGAGATTTCAACATTCTTCTTCACATGAACCGCTTGGCCCATGTTGGCCTAACTTAAAAGTTATGGTCCATGGGTGAAGCCGCCGTCTAAAAATAGCATAAGTTCTTAAAAAAAGCTTCTTCTCATTAACCGCTAGCCGGATTTCGAACAAACTTGGTAGGAATGATCGATGTACAATGCATTTTCAAAGATGTTAAAATGGTGACCCCGGGGTCAAAAATGGGCGTGGCCCGTGGGGTCAAATTGGGGTCAACATTTATCTTTGACCGAATATGGTCATGTTTTATATCAAATCGAAGGTATCAATGAGGCGATCACTCTGGTGATTTTTTTTTGTCGATATCGGATGGTTATGTTATCCAAGATGGCCGCCGAAAGGTCAAAAGGTCGTTCTTTTATTAGAGATTTCAAAATTCTTCTTCACATGAACCGCTTGGCCCATGGTAGCAAAACTTAAAAGTTATGCTCCATGGGTGAAGCCTTTTCAGATTTGTTAAAATAGAGGTCATCGCTAATCGAAATTGGCCGCCGTCTAAAAATAGCATAAATTATTAAAAGATCTTCTTTTCATGAACCGCTAGCCGGATTTCGACGAAACTTGGTAGGAATGATCGATGTACAATGCTCGTTCAAATTTGTTGAAAAGGTGACCCTGGGTAAAAATTAGGCGTGGCCCGTGGGGTCAAATTGGAGTCAAATTTTATTTTTGACCGAATATGGTCATGTTGTCTATCAAATCGAAGGTATCAATGAGACCATCATTCTGGTGAATTTTTTTGTCGAAATCGGATGGTTATGTCATTCAAGATGGCCGCCGAAAGGTCAAAATGTTGTTCTTTTATTAGAGATTTCAAAATTGTTCTTGACATGAACTGCTTGGCGCATGGTAGCCAAACTTAAAAGTTCTGGTCCATGGGCAAAGCCTGTTCAGATCTGTTATAATGGAGGTCATAGCTAATCCAAGATGGCCGCCGTCTAAAAAATAGCATAGGTCTCACGGGACAGTGGGCAGCTAGCTTTAAAAAGGGGGTGGACGATTTTCTATATCCTTCACTACCGACCTTTTACACCAGTGAGTCTATAAAAATAGGTTTATGAATATTTCTTGACTTTGGGAGGCTTGACTAGGTGTATTTTTTAGAGTATTTCATAATTCTACGAAACTAAATGTTAGATCCAGTTGATTTTGACATCTTGGAAAATGTCGCCTGCTATGCTGTCTCGCCGGTACGGTTTCGCGTCAGAATTTAACGTATTTTTCGGGCATTTGTAGCGAAAATTTGAGCTGGTTATGACCCCCACTTTGAAATCATTTTCAGAAAATGGTGTGGTGTTACAAGTGATAGAACAAGACATAACAAAGTATCTGTGCTTCATATTTTCATGAAAACAATTCCGATATATTCAGTCGTGTTGAAACTTTTGGCCAAAAATAGGTGGGTGGGGTAACTTTGTAAAAAATTGATTGAACACATCTGATGCGGTTACTGAATTGTTATTGTTGCGCGCGATTAGTACTTAATTTGCGAGTATTTTACAATACTTGCCGCAAGAGCCTCCTTAACTGATTGTGAGAGGCGGTGATTTTTATAAGTCGCCCGCCGCCCTCAGAAAAGCAGTAAATTTTGGCTATTTTCAACCGTCCCGTGATGCCATAAATTCTTAAAAAAGCTTCTTCTCATGAACCGCCAGCCGGATTTCGACGAAACATGGTAGGAATGGTCGTTGTAAAATGCTCTTTCAAAGTTGTTAAAATGATGACCTCAGGGTCAAAAATGGGCGTGGCCCGTGGTGTCAAATTTTATTTTTGACCAAATATGCTCATGTCATATATCAAATTGAAGGTATCAATGAGACGATATCCAAGGTGACCTCCATCTAAAACTAGCACAATTTATTTAAAACACATGAACTCAATGTAACATTCTCCTCTGGTGTTCATGGAGTCAGGTGATCGAATTAGCGCCACCATGGCCCTCTTGTTTAATTATTTATACTAATTAAATGCGTCACCTGAACAAATTATATTTTTCAACATATTATAAAGTATGATCATTGCACATCAAACAATAAAAACAGAGAATAAATAGTAATATCCGATAACATTTTAAGGAAACACGGTTATCGACCCTGATACCAGTGTGGACAATTACGTCAGATATAAAATGTATAATAATGCCAATCAATACGTGGGGTAATGGTGACGGAATGTTTATTTTGCCAGAAAATGTCTCAGATGATGTCTCAAGAAAATTGTGTGTCTACTGAGTGGGCATGTACCTTTAACATGTAGGAAACAAAATCAAGATGGCCGCCATATAAGCAGGTTTTTAGTTAATGTTATTGCATGTTCCAATGTCCCAACTATTATTTTGCTGTTGTTTCAAGTGCATCTATATGTGTCATCACTCAATAATATGTATACGTGCTATAACATGGACTGGCACAATTTATTACAAATAGTAGAAATATAATATGGCTGCAAATATTTACTACAAATATAATCTGAAGTCAAATGACTGTGGTGCTCATCATTACATATGTCGTCTCTTGATGTTATGATTGAAACACGAACTACTCAACTCAACTCAAATACTCTTTATTACATCCCATTACAGTATATCACATGTAATATGGGGAAATACACATACATATCGTTGAATGGCGGAAACTAATGCACCAACATGAAATATAATATTTGATTACATGAGCTTTGCAACTGTATGGGGAAAGCCATTTCATTGTATAAATGGGCATTCTTTGTGCAACAACAGACTGTGTTTAACAATCAAAATAATTCAATGTAATACATATGTCAACTAAACTATTGCAGAAAGTACACTGTTTGATCGTAACAGAATCAATGTAACATTTAATATTTGTGTTGATTTAATATCCCATCTGCTAAATTCATTCACCGATTTCATTGGACTCTCGGCATGGCCTCGTTCCCATGCAATCAGTGCCCAAGTTCAACATATATCGTATTAAATCAGCACTTCTGCTAGACATCTATACAAAATAATCATTATAATTTACTACTAGTTAATCTAATAGTTGCAGATAAAATAAAATAAAAACTATGTTGACTCTTATAAACTACTTTCAGGGCATGGACAGCTTCAATAACAGTGCACGCTTTGAATATTATACTTGGCTTGTCTCATGATACTAGTTCGGCTTTCGCCAAGTGAATGTGCGAAATTTGCAACTAGATGTGTAAAGCTATTTAGATACATTTAAATTTAATAGTCAACAGGGGCCTAGGACGAAATCGAAATTTCTCGGCAACTGTTGGTCGATGTTGTAACAGTTACAAGGGTACGTCCAGGAAAGTCAGCCATTGCTCATGAATGGCTATTTTCCCAGACAATTCCCGAGTAGTTGCCTAATAATATATAGTAAATAGTTCAATGTACATGTTTGTGTCATCTCTCGACAAAACCAGACTTACACCAATTCTGGCACACGTATATCATGTAGCGCCAGACCAAACTGCGCTGATTCGCAAATTGATATAGGTCTTCCCTCTTTTTCACTGTTAACCCGATTGTTTCAGGTGATGGTTCACGCACACGTGCAGCATAGCGTGTATTGGGATTGTGTATCTCAGGGGAGTGAGCATGTAAACATCGTGACAAAACAGTACTTATGTTTTCCTTTGTAGCGTTTAGTTGATCTAGAATAGACATAACATAGAGTAAACACAAATAATCTGACATTTATCAAACACGTTGACTGATATCACATGAAACTCGGCATAACAAGTTTCCTGTGAAATCAGTAAACCCGTCCAACAAATATCACATACAATCATCACTCATGTAAGATCCTCTGTATATTGCATACTGGAACATTGATAAACATTCGTACAGCCAATGTATGATTTGCTATATGTTACAATAAGTTGTCAGTCTACTTTACAGTAATCACGAGTCACGACAAGTATGATAATGTCTATCGGTGTAGCACACTATTTTTGCAGGTATGGCACGGAATAAAACTTCACGAGTGGAAGTGTACCTCCGTTATTTATAGGGACTTTCCCGCGGTGCGACCAGCTTAGGTTTTACCGCCATATTTTCATGCAATCCAATCAAACTTCATTAAATCAGAACACACAATTAATGAGCACAATATGTAGACTGGCATGCATAGTCGGATAACTATAGTTTGCCAAACCAGCTAATATGCGGCAGTATGTCAAGACGTGGGCTGCATGAAAATATGTGGCTGACCTGTGGACTGGTGCATGACGGCGAGTCATAAATATATACTTTAATTTTGTTTGGCCGGCGTGAAGTGTCACAGGCGGCTGGATTTATATTTCTCAATTTCCGCGACTACCTCCAAACCCTTCAGAGCAATCGTTTTTAAAAATAATAGTGAACATGAAAATTTGGCTGGCCGAACTCGAGCACAGTTGTGGCTCAGCCAATAAGATCAGTAAATCACATTCACCAACGTACGTTATTATGTAAAATCAAGTAGGAATATTTCAGCGGAATTTATTCATTATTGCAGATGCGAATTTACTGAGATTGAGTGATTCTTCTTTATCTTCACTCATCATTAACATATTAAATGCATGTTCGCTGGGATATTCCAGATGGCGCGCATGGACATATTGTTCCCATTTTGCAGTGAAAAATGATCATCTAAGAATATAGTGCTTTTCGGAAGTCTACACCAGACCATCTGCCTGTTACTATTGGGAATCTATGATTCGCGGTACGTAAACGTATGAGCGTGAGTGCGAGATTATGTGAGAGAGTTATTAAATACCTTTCTAAGGTAAATGACATTTTGAAACTACATGTAGCAAGTCTCTGTCCAAAATGTATATCCTAGTAAACTCCAACGCCGAACTACTTTCCGTAACTGTGAGGCGCAGTTAAAATAATTCTTAAGAAAACGGAAAATAAACACATTTTATTGATGAATTTACTTCAAATGCTGGAATTATAAGGAATGAATGGCCTTTTTGTTAAATTTATCGGGGATATAAACTTGGAAAAGTCGCGGGAATACTGGACAAGGCCTTCCGGCTTTCGTCCAGTATTCCCGCGACTTTTCCAAGTTTATACCCCGGTAAATTCCACAAAAAGGCCATTCATTCCGATAGTAAATTCGACCTTTGTTTGAGTTTCGCATGCTAGCATTCCAAGTTTGGATATACTGGTCAATTAAAGTTCGCTTAACACCAAATTTGATGGTTTTACAGTTCATGAATAATTGGTTTAGCCATATCTCGTGTCTTCCAACGTCTGTCAATATGGTGTGTATGAATTTTGGCCACTTATATTCTACATCTGGAATACGTACCATTGATAAATATATAAGGTAAGCATATTTAGTATCTTTTCAGGTGACAAGTCTATTCCAATATCCAATCATCCTCACATGTAGATGGGATAACTTTTCTCGTTTTAGTAATTTTTCGTAAGAAGTCATTGTGTACTTTTTCAATTATATCAAGGGATTCGAAGCCCCATACATCACAGCTATATGTTAAAATAGGGACAATTGTATGATCTATATACCTTTAATAATACGATAAGAACATTATTGAGCGATTTAAATCAATAAACAAGTAAATAATCCAATATGGCCGCCAAAATGTCGCCATTTTATAATTTCCCCTTGTGTTATTGATTGCAGCCACAGACTCATATAATACAAATGGCAGAAAGAAAACATACATAATGTACATAATGTGGCCGTATATGGCACATACTCAAGGCTTTCACAACTACCGTGCTTGTTGCATAACTCTTAACAAGCTCTTCATTGTTATTAAACATTGAGTATATTAGCAGAATATTCATGTATTTAATGGTGTTTACAGCTAAAGTCAGTTTAGGCTGGGTTAGCGGGTTGAATCCCATATTTCACCTATAGCCCCAAACCCATTATAGTAATAGAATTAGTACTAATCATACTACAGTTATAATGGAAGTCAACTCTCAAGTAACAAGGAAGTCAAAAACGTACCTGAGCGCCACTGAAATCAGTGCTATTGTGATTCGAGATATAACCCGTTAAATTATCCTACACATGATCCCAACCTACCGCCCTTAGAAGACAATTCAGACTTGCCAGGAAATCATATAATGAAAATAGTTTACATTGGCGATTTCCTGTATTCGACCAATTACCCAACGTGTTGCAATTATGTAGCATTGTAGCCTCCATCAGGTGCAGTTAACTTTGGTATGTATAATATTCTTACGTTGACGTTGTTTGACAACACGTGTGTTTCGACTGCAATGTGTTTTATGTGAATGGTATTTAAACATATGGTAGTTGTACTAACAATGCACCTGAATGATTGACAGTTTGATGGCAGGAGGTGACAATAGTTTATCTTAATAAAGAAAGCCATATAAAGAACGGCCAATGAGAAACATTTGGTCCAACCTGTTTATCATGCGACATTACCAAATGTCAAGGATTGCAAAATTCTACTTCAATCCCATTGGATGTTATTCTTGATAGTCCCTAGTTTCTTAAATACTATTGGTTGCTGATGACGTATTCAGATGGCGCTGATCATCAGTAGGATGAGCTTGACCAAGCGTATGTAAGGCTGGTTCACTGGGACAGCCGGGCACAACGCGAAGTAGTGAATCACCGTAAATGTGAACTTAATTTAGAATCATTAGATAGCTGAATGAACTTGTAAAAATAATTTTAGATGGACTTCAGTTGTGTTATTTAAATCCCAGCAACACTACAATTAGTGTTGTACAAGTAGTCTCATGACACATTGTGTGCATATAACAGTGATAAAATTACTAGTAGTGATAGTGTGATGAAGTAATTAAATATGTTTTGATTCTGTTTAATACAAATTATTGGTCATTGACACACGTGTGATAAGGTCAACTGTGGTAGGATTTGTCGGTCTTCAGGTGTTCAACATGCCAATAATAAACTATATATGGGCCGCGCTCTGTGAAAACCAGCCTTAATGACAACGTCATGAAAGCCTGAAAATGACGTCGCAAAGTTACGCTTAAATTTAACAACGTCACGTCGGATTTTGACACTTGAAATAGTTGCGTCATTGCAATAAGTTGACGTTGTCCTATTTATAACTGTACGCTTTACTATTTGTGGCTCACAAACATTTTAATGCTGGATAAGCGTAGCAGAATTGCATGGTTGTTTCCATAGTGGTTCAGACAGTTGTCTATTTTTTCGGTAGTGATTTTTTATAATATATGGACGACTTTTGCCCTGACATTTGAAACTAAGTAACCATACAACCGGTAATTTGTAGATAACACCATCACAGAATCAGTATTATGTAACAAATAGAACTGGGCACAGGGCTTAATTCGTTTAATTTACTGTTTCGCCTGTCGAATGTTTCAACAATCAACATAAAAATACGATTTGGAATTTTTCAGAAAAATAAGCGTATCACAGATGTATATTTACTAGATCGGTCAGTAAGCGAGGCTTACGGAATACCCCCCCCCCCCCCCACCGGCGTGGGCCCAGGTACCCCTAAAATATATACAATTTTCCAAGTGTGTGGGCTTGTGACCCTGACTCTGGGCTTAGTGGGAGCGGCATGAACGTGAATTTGTCACACGGTGGTAGAGGTCTATTGCAGCAATGCGTGTGTGAAATGTGAAGCAGATCCGAGCAAGGAAATAGAAGTAATAACAGATTTCTCTGATGTTCAGTTTTGTAAAGAGACTAACTATGTGACCATGACCTCGAGTTATTAATGATCACTGAAATTTATTGCAACTAGTACTAATACATTGATGGATTTGCTCATGTAGTATATGTACTTGGCGACAAAAACAACTTTTATTCTTTCTCCAAATCTCATATCTCACTATCCACCTCTTCTCTACCTTTCTGTCCGTTTTCTTTCCATACATTTATATGTAAACATATATTTATCGCTTGATTATTGGTTTGTATCCGTGTTTATATGCCTGTATACATGTATTCATGTATCGCCATTGCTGTTGAATTATTGTACTTTGTAACACTTAGGTGAGGGCTGTAACTAATGTTGAGAGAACTTGTAGCCCGAGCCTATTGTATTTATATGCAATAAACTATGTTTAAGCAAAAAAAAAACCTCGAGATCAGCGGGAATTTGTCACAGCATGATAGTAGAGCCTTAGAGGAATGCATGCATGAAGTATTAATAATTTTCGATGAAAGAAATAGAAGTTATAACATATTTCTCTGATGTTTTTTTTTTTAGACTAAGTATATGACCTTGACCTTGGGATCAGCAGGGGCTTGGATGGTCGTAGATCTGTCACAGCATGATAGTACAACCTTAGAGGAATGGACGAGTGAATTTTCAATGAAGGAAATAGAAGTTATAACTTATTTCTCTGATGTTAATTTTTGTAAAGCGACCAAGTATTTGACCTTGACCTTGGGATCAGCGAGGGTTAGACGGTCGTGGATTTGGCACAGCATGGTAGTAGAGCCTTAGAGGAATGCAAGTGTGAAATATTAAGCATTTTAGATGAAGGGAATAGAAGTTATAACATATTTCTCTGATGCTAAGTTTTGTAAAGAGACTAAGTATTTGACATTGACCTTGGGATCAGCGGGGCTTGGACGGTCATGTATTTGGAACGGCATGGTAGTAGAGCCTTACAGGAATGCATGTGTGAAATATTAAGCATTTTAGATGAAGGAAATAGAAGTTATAACAATGTTTCTCTGATGTTAAGTTTTGTAAACAGACTAAGTTTGTGACCTTCACCTTGGGATCAACGGGGGTTGGATGGTCGTGGATTTGGCACAGCGTGGTAGTAGAGCCTTACAGGAATGCATGTGCGAAATATTAAGCATTTTAGATGAAGGAAATGAAATAGAAGTTATAACAATATTTCTCTGATGTTAAGTTTGCAGACGCACGATGCACACACGGACGGACGGACAACCTGACTCCAGTATAGCCCCCACACAACTCGTTGCGGGGGTATACTTTTGATAGTGCCAACATATACGCCGCTCCTGGCATATCGCAGCATGGTGACACTGGGCCAAACATGTTTTTGTATTTAGTGTGTTGGTATTGTGTCACATGCATATGTACTGCGACACAATAATCATGATATTTGTTCACCATATTCCGGCATGTTTCCCGATTTATAGGCAATTGCAACAGGTTGCACTATATCGTTTAGTGTGTAAATCACTGACTGTGTTATATTTAGCGACTTTCAAAAATATCACATTGAATCAGTCGTACTATTGCCGTTTGATAACAATGTAAATATTCTTTAAAATGACCACTTGTAAATATGGTTATATGAATGTATAGTAATTTTACTAGTATATTTGCAATCAGTGCAGACACTGATCAGACTGCACAGATGCACAGGTCTCCAACATTTACACATTTAAGAAGTCCTACTTTGCCAGATTGTTGTTAATTGTCTTACATTGTATTACATTGTACTAAATGATGCACGTCTGCGTGCTTTGTTTGTTATCAAAGGGCCGTTCTAGTCGGAGGCGTGTAAATAATATAAAGCAAACGCACAAGCAAACATTACACGCGTCTAAATTCAAATGAGCCGCTTCGAACAATAGTCGCAAGGTGTGGTATTGTCTTTTCAACAAAATCAATGTTGTGATCGGGACAAATTGTATTTTGTAAATCACTGACTGTTATGCAGTTATGCAAAATACATGTACGTACGCCACGGTGCTTTTCAGGGGCGGATCCAGGATTTCAGGTTAGGGTGGGGGTGGGGGGGGGGCGGGACTTCTTAATTGAAATAGTTTACTATACTTTCGAACTAGCACCGTTTGTTCGTCGAACAAGCGGAGCTGGGTAGACTGCTAGGTGGGTCCGGCCGTATGCCCTCTGGAATATGTTTGATATTTACACCCCATTTTGCTGCGTTATGTCGCATTTTAGAGCAAAAATATCTTTACTCGCCAAATTTTAGGAGGCGGGGGGGGGGGGGGCGCCGGTTTTTCCCTACGTGAATCCGCCCTTGTTTTTAGCATGGCTGTTTCTTTGTTTACAAAGGCGCTGAATGTACTTTTTCTGAAACACAACAAAACTAAATTGCACATTTCATTTTCAAATTAATTATTCCCGACGAGAGAATATACCACCGGTATTTTTCTCGGGACATGTAACAATTATACAACCATGTATGTTACATTTCCACATTTTCCCGCCAGTGGCGGTGGCGGCCAGTCGAGGGAATGGGGGTCAGCGCGCAGCATTTTCCCATATACCTGCTACCTGCTAGTACGGGCATTAGCCCGTCCGTCAGTCATATTGGCTACACAGGAAAATGGTCTTCCCGCTTTCTGAGATGTAAATTTAATTCTGAGAGTCGGGAATGGACAGTCTATTTTTATTTTGTTTAAAAATGCCCGGGGGTGTCCGACTACCCTCTAGACCTCATCGGTCGCTGAAGTCATTGATATGTGCAGGCATAGGCCTATCCAAATTATGGTCATTCATGTATACAGAAATAAAATGCATTTGTTTCAATCACCGATACGATGTGCATATAATTTACAATTTCCAACACCAGGAATGCCGTTTAGTTTTTTGGTCTTTGGTGACGTATTGTCTAAATCAATAAATGACGTCACAATTAACTGTAAATGACGTCAATTCTGAAATAATGTCAATGTATCTTTCTGACGACACACGTATATGAATTTATTATGGCGATGGTGGCAAATTACCAAGCCACAGGTCGGCTAATTATAGATTTAAAATCGATAATTTGTGCGTTTGTTTTGTTCACTACATGTACATGTCATAGTTTTATTCTGATGAACATATCTTAGTATACATACTAACACTTGTAGATACATTTAGTGTAACTTATCAATAAATACAGTTTACAGCAAGCACAGTCAATGAGTCTATGAACACTCATTTCTACTGTAGGCTGTTGAGTTGCATTGTACAAACGTCGCCGTTTCAATAATGTCATTTGCTCGATGACGTTACGTTTTTTTCGTGCGTGATTCACATGGTGCTACACAAAGTGAGATAAAACAAAAACTATTAAACATAATTGCATTTTCTTTTCAGAATATTGTTTTTGAAAGGTGTCCGCATCAGAAAATGTAAAAATATGCAAATCGAAAATTTTGTCATTAAGGCCGGTTTTCACAGAGCGCGGACCATATATATATGTGTTATGCTCCTTTTAAAATTCGGAAGATGTATATATGAGCCGCGCCGTGCGAAAACCGGGCTTAATGACAACATTTTCAGTTTTTACTTTTTCGCGTATTCTGAATTGTACATCTTTTAAAAGCCATATGCCGCCAAAATTATCAATGTATCCCAATTATGTTTCATTTTAGAAGTAGTTTTATGACGCGTGGTAAAACATTATATGACGTTTTAGATCAATGAAGTCGAAATTACGACGTTTTTATCAACGGCGTATACAAGGGGTGTTGATCCGGACAAGTCCTATAGATTTGTCATCTTTTATCGCATGTCAACCAAATTTGGATATCTCGTAGCCTGGCCAAGTGTCTCCCATTAGGCCAAGACAAAGTATGAAAATAATGTTTATGGCTCGTGTTGCAGTTGGTAATGTAACGTCATGTTTTGGATTGCGGCCCAAATAACGTAATTTCGTATGAATAATTTTCAAATAAGGCAGAGTGAGGCGTTTCCCTGTTGTTTGCTGCTGTCTGAAATAATGTTGGGGAATAATAGAGACATCATGTAACATTTCGTATGCGACGACATATGTTAAAGTAGGCAGTAGGCCGCTTATAACATTAACTTTGTGACAAAACACGATACCGGGCAGATTTGGTAGCGTCATACCTTATAATTGTCGCAGTGTGTTTTTCTTGAGGATCGCATTACCATCGCCTGATATACATTATTATGCAGTCAAGTGATAAACTGATGATTTGATACTAAAAAATCACTTTCGACTACAAAAGCAAGTTTATGACCATCACATTTCCAATTAATATGTTGATGCATTTATTTTAAATTCAATACAAACCCCGGACATTTATATCATTATATAGCTGCGTGTCTACCTTCATTTATGATAAAATGAGTGGCATTAAATGGCATATCATTCGCTAAGTACTGGATAGAATTGTTCAAAAGTCTCAATTTACCAAGATAATAGATGGTAATAGCGTTGGCATACAATAGGTTGTTCATATTTAAGATTATTTAGGAATCAAAGTACAGTGTAAGCGAAGACTTCGCTGATATGTAGCCAGTTAAATTATGCGTTCACCATATTGAATTTCGACGAAAAAGAGTTTCTCACATCATGCCATATGACTTCAATGATATATAAGTTGTACACTGGTGTCATGTGACACGATCACATGACGGAACTGTCAAGATATCACATTTTAAAAAAACATGTCAAAACAAGATCGTCGAAATATATTCACAGTTCATGTGTATGAATTGTGTCACTATTCCACCAGCTCTAAAAATTACGAGTGCACGCTATACATATATAATCATTTAGTAATATATATGTTACTGATAGTGACTTGCGGTGGTATCGGGCTATTTTCATATGCAAGTGAGGCATGATATTTTTTAATTATTTATAAATGCGTTACATGAAACAATAATATTTTCGACAGAGTATAAAGTATGATCATTGCACATCAAACAATAAATACAGAGAATAAATAGTAATGTCCGTTAACATTTTAAGGAAACACGGTTATCGCCCCTGATATCATTGTTGAAATGTACGTCTGATATAAAATGTAAAATAATGCCAATCTACACGTGGGGTAATGGTGAATGAATGTTTATAGTGCTAGAAAATGTCTCAGATGATGTCTCTGATATATAGAACAGTGTGACAGTGGGCATGCACCTTTCAAGTCCAGAAGGTGTGACAAGAATGAAATTTTTGAAATCCAGATTAGGTTGCATGTTGCAGTTTGTACTTGTTTACAAACTCCTTTAGGTGTTTGTTAACATACGTTTCAAATACTCAATGTCGTGAACATAACCTATGGAAAATAACACAGAAGTGTAGTGTGTCTTATTGTGACTATTTTCTTCCGCATACATATTCGAATAGATGTTTTGCTATCCGGATCCGGATCCTGTAATGCTAGACGATAGTATTCATGCAAAAATGGATATAGTAACGTGTACACGATCCACTGAACTGGCATTAGCGTCCAATTCGTGAGTTTCAAAGGTGCAAGCCCACTCAGTAGGCACAGCATGTTCTTTATATCAGAGACATCATCTGAGACATTGTCTGGCAAAATAAACATTCATTCACCATTACCCCACGTTTTGATGGCATTAGTATACAGTTAAAAAATAGACGTGCCTCATTTGCATATGAAAATAGCCTGATACCACCGCGCGTCACTATCAGTAAAATAAATATTACTAAATGATTATATCTGTTTAGCGGGCACTGGTAAGAACTGGTGGTATAGTGACACACTTATACACCTTATTTAATTCCTATGAAGAACACGTTTTGCCTACTGAGTGGGCATGTACCATTAACACGACCTTGACATTTATCACCTGAAACGCTTAGCCATTTTGTAAAAATAGAAAAATAGAATGCGAGACACTGCCCATAACCAGCGTAACCAATACGATTTATTCAAGAGACGCCACTGTACCGAATCGGACTTTCATTAAACTTTTCACAACAGAACTTCGGACCCACCTCGATCGGTTCCACTATTAGGGACAGAATACTCACAGAATCACTTTACTCCTTATTACCCAGCGTGACACCTGCATTCGGGAGCGATGGCAATAACGGGCGCCTGTCCAACGTAACCGGCAACATTTCTGAAACAATATCATGTTATATTATACCAGCATTTTCACCAGGGTACCGAACATGGCAAACCACGAGTAAGTTCCCTTATATCAACTGTCGGGGTGTCGTTGACGTTAAAATTGACGGAGTCTGTCGGTGTGACGTCACGTTGCTTTGTTCGAACTAAGCAACGAGATGTCGAACCAACAAGCTCCGCCAATTCTAATAAATCGATGGCGGAGGCATAATTACAAAAGAGTCATAGTAGAGTCGTCATGCTTTTGTAGTCTGAGAACAACATTTATAGTGGGTGAGCCAGACCAATGAAAACAGGGTTGTCATTACCACTTGGGGGGGGGGGGGGTGGGGGGGGGGGGGGGCAAATTGCCACTATATTTTATTTAACGGTCTGTATCTCTAGATATCATTTCCGCATGACAGCAAGCTGCAAGTCGTCGTTTAAAGATTGTATACGAACTACATTGTACAAGTATTGGCAAAACAGAATTCCGTTTACGGTTGAACTAAGTTCTTAGAGTAACATATAAGATGATAACATGTTTCTACATAAGTAGAAATTGGAAATGTGTGTAAAAAATCCAACATGGCCGCCAAATATCATGGTTGCCCATTAAGACCATTTATGTGAGTTTTAAAAATCCTGTAGCATCAAAGCAAATTTGCATGTACACATTGTAAACGGTATGAAAACATGATAATCAATGGTTGCAATATAGAACATCGGAACTAAAGGTTTCGTCAAAAACTGCTACCAAAATATAAGATGGCCGCCACAATTAGTATAACAAGTTCGCCCACCAAGAAAACCCACCGCTAACACAATCAAACTCTAGTTATGTTGCATAAATGTTGCATAGTGCATATAAACTTCATCACCTAGTTCAATTATCTGGACGGGCAGTGACACATATTGTGATAGCCTAATATATAAAGTAATTAACGGCAATCAAAAATTGATGAACTATACACAATAAATGAGTTTGATAGCGTTTAACTTATCAAAACCAGCTTTCATTTTAATATTTAATGGTGATACTTATATATAATCAAGATGGCTGCCGAAATTAGTATTCCACCATATATCGGTGTTTTGTCTACCATTTTGAGTTTGTGTGTTGAATTGGTCTCTTCTGAAATAAATGATGTGTTATCGTATGGAAGAAAATCTATCTGAATGTTGGTGTGTCAAAGCCAAACACGTGTGTGTATTTGACACGCGAAGCGCTGGTCAATTAATGAATGTGTATTATGATTCAATGTTGAATAAAGCCATGCATTTCCGAAACCATTTATATGTACATGTTTATTGTTTACTATGTTCTTAGTGAAGTTGTTATGCATGTGTGTTTTATTAATATGCGATGTTATTAATATCAGTATAATGTATCATCTGTTTGCATCCAAATGTATCATTTATTATTGTAATTTCAAGGGCATGTTGTACACGTCATAACGCTGTGCTAGTAGTTTAATGAATCTCGGCCATGTTACTAGATTCAGAATGACAGCTACGTTTAATGATCGGCATACTCCTCGCTGCAATGTCAATATTTGTTCCTGTGTATTATATACAATACAAATAGTATACGAAAAGGCGAGCATGAAGCTATAAGCTTCAACGTGCATCAATGTACTCTCTAAGACCTAGCAATATACGACTCACAACGAAATACTGTAAACCAACTAATATTCGCGCGGATTGTTAAAAATATTTTGCTAATAGATGTCGGGCCACTTTTTAATTATATTTACCTTTCCCATAAAGCAATGGAAATGTATTGCACTTCACTGGTACCGGCTAACCCATATTGATTTTTCTAGAATTGAGTACAAGGTATTTGCATGGGGTCCGGTACAAGGCAACACAAGGTGCAAAAACTGGTGCTACACTGTTCAATGTAAGTGGGCTAATCTTGGTTTGGCTCCTGATACTGTACATACCCTTTCTAGAAATGAGCCGCGCCATGCGAAAACCGGGCTTAATGACACAATTTTCAGTTTTTACTTTTTCGCGTATTCTGAATTGTGCATCTTTTAAAAGCCATATGCCGCCAAAATTATCAATGTATCCCAATTATTTTTCATTTTAGAAGTATTTTTATGACGCGTGGTAAAAACTTATATGACGTTTTAGATCAATGACGTTGACATTACGACGTTTTTATCAACGGCGTATACAAGGGGTGTTGATAAAATACCCGGACAAGTCCTATAGATTTGTCATCTTTTATCGCATGTCAACCAAATTTGGATATATTGTAGCCTTTCCAAGTGTTTCCCATTAGGCCAAGACAAAGTATGAAAATAAATTGTATTGCAGTTGCTATTAATGTAACGTCATGTTTTGGATTGCGGCCCAAGTAACGCAATTCCGTATGAATAATTTTCAAATAAGGAAGAGTGTTGGCGTTTCCGTGTTGTTTGCTGCTGTCTGAAATAATTTTAGGGAATACTAGCGACATTATTTAACATTTCGTATGCGACGACATATTTTAATGTAGGAAGTAGGCCGCTTATAACATTAACTTTGTAACAAAACACGACGTCGGGCAGATTTGGGAGCGTGATACCTTATAATTTTCGCCGTGTGTCTTTCTTGAGGATCGCATTACCATCGCCTGATTCAGACATACATTATTATGCAGTCAAGTGATAAGCTGATGATTTGATACTACAAATCGTGCGAAAATCAAGTTTATGACCATCAAATTTCCAATTAATTTCAAGACTTTTCGAAAACTCCACCAACCTCACTGTGTGTTTTGTATGGCACGCCGTTTTACTATTTATTACAAATCAAGATATCTACTAAACTTTATCAGATATCTTATATACTATATGAGATATCTTATATAGTATCTTATATAATATATATATATATAAAATATCTACTAAAGTATATAAGAAAATCTTTATATACTATGTAAGATGTCTCATATAGTTTATAAGATATCTGATAAAGTTTAGTAAATATATTATATACTTTAGTAGATATCTTATATAAAATTGTATATAAGATATCTTATAAACTACAGTCGAACCTCCCCGAACGGCCACCTCTCTACAACAGCCACCTCTCTGTAACAGCCGCTATTTTATATCCCAAATGGATGATTTCCTCTATATCTAACCCTTACACTGCTGAGCATGAACATTGTCGTTTAATGTTGATTTTGCATTCTTTCTCAATAAAAACATGTTTTGACAGCATTTTAGAATCATTTCCATTGGAAATAAAAACATGTTTTGACAGCATTTTAGAATCATTTCCATTGGAAATGATTCTAAAATGCTGTCAAAACATGTTTTTATTGAGAATTATTGAAGAAAATAAATAAACATCAGACGATAAAATTGTATTCAGCATTAACCTCCCTACAACAGCCACCTCTCTTTAACAGCCAATTTCACCTCTTCCCATGGGTGGCTGTTGTAGAGAGGTTGCACTGTATATAAGATATCTTATATATTTTACTGGATATCTTATATAGTTTAGTAGATATCTTATAAAGGAACTTATATAAGATATATACTAAACTATATAAGATATCTTATAAAAAGTAAGAAATACTGAGTGCTCCCTTTGATGCCGCACTAAATTGACTAATTGATTAAAATTTAAATTTCAACCAATGACAACGACGGACGAACGGTATACACCCCTTGAAGGACAGGGTATACGCTGTTCGTACCTGCTGGCGTTCCCTATGATGATCAGGGTTTTCACTATCGCACCAGTCTCGATCTACACTGTTCATACATACACCCTTGCTAGGGTCTACACTCACCATTCAGGGTATACGATGGTCGCCTGGGACGGCGGTCTGAGCATCCGGTTGATCATGATCTACACTGTTTGCTGTTTGCCACCCTCCACCCTTATATAAGGTGGGAGTACGTTTACTAAATGGAGGGCGGAGGAGGGTGGAGGGTGGCAAACAGTAAACAGTGTAGATCATGATCAACCGGATGCTCAGACCACCGTCCCAGGCGACCATCGTATACCCTGAATGGTGAGTGTAGACCCTAGCAAGGGTGTATGTATGAACAGTGTAGAAAATTGCTGCGGCGCTAAATTATTGGGGAGAATGCATTATTTTTTAATTTAATTAAACTTTCCTAAAAATATATAAGATATCTTATATAGTTTAGTAGATATTTTATTTACATTATTAATGTAGATATCTACTAAAATATATAAGATATCTTATACTATATAATATACTACTATAATATATAAGATATCTACTAAAGTTTAGTAGATATCTTATATATTTTGGTAGATATCTTTATATATATTGTATATGAGATATCATATAAACTTTAGTAGATATCTTATATATTGTATAAGATATCTTCAAAATTATATAAGATATCTACTAAAGTTTATGAGATATCTTATATACTTTAGTAGATATCTGATATGAAATTTTATATTAGATATCTACTAAAGTATATAAGATATCTTATAAACTTTATGAGATATCTCATATAGTTTATAAGATATCTACTATAGTTTATAAGATATCTACTAAGGTTTAGTATATATCTTATGTAAGTGCTTTTTAATTAAGATATCTTATTTATTTAGTAGATATCTTATATAATATATCAGATATCCACTAAAGTTTATGAGATATCTTGTTTTGGGAATAAATAGCAAAACGGCGTGCCATAGTTTTGTGCATTATGTATTGCTTATACACAAACAATGAAGGAGCTGCATTGAAACAACTGATTCTGAATCTATTAGAGAGATTTTGATGCATTTGTTTTGCCAAATTCAATACAAACCCTGGATATATATGTCATTATATTGCAAGGATCAGGGATTGTGGCCATGTGCCCTTTGTCACATGTTACCAGGCGCTGATCCAGGATTTCGGGTTAGGGGGGGCGTAACTATTTTGCAATACTTGACTATATTATCGGAGCTCGGGATAGCGCTAGGGGGGCCCGGGGGCATCCCCCCCCCCCCCTGATTTTTTTTTTAATCTACATCGCATTTCCTGCTTTCTGGCGCATTTTGGAGCAAAAAACGTGCCTTGTAACTTGTAAAAAATCTTTACTCGGCGAATTTCTTTTTTTGTGGGTGGGGGGGAGGGCGCGCGCCGGGTCCGCACCCCCCGGAATCCGCCCATGATTACCCCACCCATCTTTGAACACTGCAAACTGTAATGTACTATAACATGAGAACATGTTGAATATTTAACCAAGCTTACCGACACATGTTGATTAGTTGCAGAGGTTACTTGGAGAATGAGATTCCCATTATTGTTCTCTGTTTGACATGTGTTCATTTCTGCCACAATGTGGAAAGGACATATTCTGCAGCGCATAATCCGATATTCAGTCTGTAAAGAATACTTTAATTGTTGTTACATGTTAGTTAAGACTTTATTAAACTTGTTGAATTGACATTCGCTCTCGTATTCTATTCTCAGCCAATATATAGTTGATAATGTACATTCTTGTTGGTGTCGAGCTACCAAACCCGATATCTGGATAATCATCCTGACAAAAACCAGACTGCAGGTCCCTTACCATATAGTTGCGTGTCTACCTCCGTTTATGATAAAATGAGGGGCATTAAATGGCATATCATTCGCTAAGTACTGGATTGAATTGTTCAAAAGTGTCTCAATTTACCACGATAATAGACGGTAATATCGATGGCATACAATAGGTTGTTCATATTTAAGATTCTTTAGGATTCAAGGTGCAGTGTAAGCGAGGACTTCGCGGATATGTAGCCAGTTAAATTATGCGTTCACCATTTTGAATTCATAACCGACGAAAAAGAGTGACAATGTCAAAGAACGACAGTTAGGCGACAATGCACAGCGCCTGAAGCATTTCTAAGTCATTGATGCTGCGAGGAACTCGTGCAAGTATCCTTGCTATATTTTGTCACGACACCATGGCCATAACGTCAAACGTACATGTATTCACGTACGTATTCACAAGTACTTGCTGTCAAGTCATATCGTCATCATATGTGTTCTAAGGTGCAAGGCATCGCGTCTCATATAGCGAAAGTTTCAGTAAGTTATAATTTTCCGTTTTCTGTTCACACTTAATGTTAACTGACACCAGTAAACGTAAATGGGAGAGCAAAATGTGAACTTTTACAGCGACGCTGCAAACGTCGTTTTTCCGACGTCGTTTACCGCTTTTCATGACGTTGTCATTAAGCCCGGTTTTCGTATAATATTATATCTGAGTGACTTTCTAGTCTGATGTTTGTATAATATATTCAGACATATTGATATTTGTTAAGTTTATCAGACACGGCTTGGAAAGGGTAGGAATTCCTCGGTAAACCTCGGAATTACCCACCTGTTTCCTAGCCTAGCTTGATAAACTTATCAGAAGAACTAGCCTGGTATTCTTTATATATGGGCCGCGTCATGCGAAAACCGGGCTTAATGACAAAACAATCATTTTTCACTTTTTTGCATATTCTGAATACCGCATCTTTTAAAAGTCATATACCACAAAAACTATCACTGTATCTCAATTATTTTTCATGTTACATGTATTTTTGTAACACGTGGTAGAATCGCAAACTACGTTTTAGCTCAATGACGTCGCAATTACGACGTTAACACTAACGGGCGACTTCAACGTCAATAAGAACGTTTAAGCGTAATGGAGTAGTAAACGAATAGGCCTGCCATGTAGGTTGATTTTAAGTAGTGTATGTATAATTTTATACTATTAGTGAATAATTGACAAACGACACGTAACTTTGGGCAAAGTCAACATTATCTTGTGTGTACTTTTTGCACAACTACGAACGCCAAAAATATATGAGCCGCGCCGTGCGAAACCCGCGCTTAATGACAACATTTTCAGTTTTTACTTGTTCGCGTATTCTGAATTGTACATCTTTTAAAAGCCATATTCCGCCAAAATTATCAATGTATCCCAATTATGTTTCATTTTAGAAGTAGTTTTATGACGCGTGGTAAAAACTTATATGACGTTTTAGATCAATGACGTCGAAATTACGACGTTTTTATCAACGGCGTATACATGGGGTGTTGGTCCGGACAAGTCCTATATATTTGTCATCTTTGATCGCATTTGGATTTGGATATCTCGTAGCCTGGCCAAGTTTCTCCCATTAGGCCAAGACACAGTATGAAAATAATGTTTATGGCTCGTGTTGCAGTTGCTAATGTAACGTTATGTTTTGGATTGCGGCCCAAGTAACGTAATTTCGTATGAATAAGTTTCAAATAAGGCAGAGTGAGGCGTTTCCCTGTTGTTTGCTGCTGTCTGAAATAATTTTGGGGAATAATAGCGACATCATTTAACATTTCGTATGCGACGACATATTTTAAAGTAGACAGTAGGCCGCTTATAACATTAACTTTGTGATAAAACACGATACCGGGCAGATTTGGTTGCGGGATACCTTATAATTGTCGCAGTTTGTCTTTCTTGAGGCACTGCCTGGTCTACATTAGTATGCAGTCAAGTGATAAACTGATGATTTGATACTACACAAGCACTTTCGACTACAAAAGCAAGTTTATGACCATCACATTTCCAATTAATATGTTGATGCATTTATTTTAAATTCAATACAAACCTCGGATATTTATGTCATTATATAGCTGCGTGTCTACCTCCATTTATGATAAAATGAGTGGCGTTAAATGGCATATCATTCGCTAAGTACTGGATAGAATTGTTCAAAAGTCTCAATTTACCAAGATAATAGATGGTAATATCGTTGGCATACACTAGGTTTTCATATTTAAGATTATTTAGGAATCAAAGTGCAGTGTAAGCGAAGACTTCGCTGATATGTAGCCAGTTAAATTATGAGTTCACCATTTTGAATTCATAAGGACAACCGACGAAAAAGAGTACAATTGTCAAAGAACGACAGTTAGGCGACAATGTACAGCGCCTGAAGTATTTCTAAGTCATTGATGCTGCGAGGAACTCGTGCAAGAATCCTTGCTATAATATGTTGTCACGATACCATGGCCATAACGTCAAACATGTATTCACGTCCAATGACGTCACAAGTACGTGACGTCAAGTCATGACGTCATAATATGTGTACCGAGGTACAAGGTATCGCGTCTCATATTAGTGAAAGTTTCAGTAAGTTATCATGTTCCGTTTTCTGTTCACACTTAATGTTAACTAACACCAGTAAAAGTAAATGGGAGGGCAAACTGTGAACTTTTACGGCGACGCTAGACAATTTGAAACGTCGTTTTTCCGACGTCGTTTACCGCTTTTCATGACGTTGTCATTAAGCCCGGTTTTCGTATGGCGCGGCCCATATATATATGAGTAATACATTACTGTTCTGTTCACATTTATGGTGATTTTTAGTTGGTTTATATCTTTGTTTAATATTACGTCACTTTTTTTTTTTTTTTCTTTCCTCGTCCTCTGGACATATTTGATGGAAAAATCTGAGAAACAAATAAAAAAAAAATACGGTCTTACGTTTTTTTCTCATTTCTCCACTAATCAGGCATTAATATTGATGTTTTAGAGGCAAAATAAGAACAATACGTCAAGTTTCCCGTAGTAACCTGCTTAAACAGTTTCCATCAATGTTTGCTATTTCAAAAGTGGAATAGTGACACAATTATACACTTATTTAATTCCTATAAAAAACACATTGTGCCTACTGAGTGAGCATGTACCTTTAATGGACTGTTATATCCTTAAAACTGTTAAGGACATAAAGGTCCTGGGTCTCAGGGGACCGTTTCACTAAACTTAGTACGACTAACATGTTCATAGCTGCACATTTTGGATCGTCTGGATATTTCAATTGGTGGATTTACATTTATTGAGCATAGGCTGCATATGCAGCATTTGTTCAATACATGTAAATCCAATAATTGTTTACAAGAAAACATTGTTCATGTGCAATTTACAGAATTTTGCTCTTACGAACACTTTAGTCGTACGAAGTTTAGTGAAACGGCTTCCAGATGTGGATGGAACGCGAACAAAACAGTTGGTAAAACATGAAGTCCTTAACACTGTTAATGTGCATGCGCAGACTGATCTGGGACTACACTGGTCTCATACACAACAAGCCAACTTGTTTCATGAGGAGTCGCATAATTATATGATCTGTATTGTTATGACAGAATAATACGAATTGACAGTTTGACATTGTGTCACTCGTCCGGTATGGTATGTAAAGTATATAATTATCTACGTTTTGAAAACCACTGTCTGTTTCACAGGCTTTCGGCGTATTTCGGCTTTCATCGGTATAACTACATATGAATAACAAGGCTTATAACTTTGGTTGGACACGACCTCTTATCATAACAAATTCCGCGATTTTATATTAACGTTAATGTTAACAGTTTGGCGGAAAGTGCACATGTTCAATTGAGAATTATTGTTATCTTGCTGAAATAGCATAGCTGGAACATAATTATGAGAAGAATATCGAATTACAGCTGGTTATCCTAGGTCGGACATGACCTCGTATCATAACAAATAACATAATGTGTTTAGGGCTCTAATATCAATATTGTAGTGGAAAGTTCATTTGAGAATTATCGATATCATGCAGAAATACATAGAACGCATAGGCAATTACAATTTTAAACATGTTATTTTGTTATGATATGAGGCCGTGTCCGACCAAATGTATAAGCCTTGTTATTCATATGTAGTTATACCGAAGAAAGCCGAAACACGCCGAATGCCTGCGATCTGTCAACAGTCAACATCGATTCTACTATCACTTCCAAGATTTGCATTAAGCACAGTTTCGATAGGTTTTTGTTCTGTACCAAGGATGGATTTGAAATATTAACTGTGTATTTAATATAATTTGTCAACTTGCATATTTCTACACTCTCTTGGTGATTGGATTGTCAAACAGCCCCTTTAATATGCATGGTTTTCAAAACTGGCAGTAGATTCTACAAAATACTCACAACTACTTGGAAATACTCAATCATTATACATATAGCGTAAATTAAGACACGCATATGCGATTTTGTACCTTCGGACATCTGCGTAATTCATGAAATTCGTTTAAAAAATGTTCAATTTTTTCCGTAAATGTCGTCAAAAGTTGACACACAATTTCCAGGGTACATGTACTCTGAAAAGTTTTGTAAACTATTGGCTTTATTTACTTAATGAAATTACGCAGATGTCCGAAGGTACAAAAATCACATCGTGTATCTCAATTGGTTCTAAGAAATTACATTCACTTATTTCAGCTGATTAAAAAGCAAACAGTCTGAATACAATATCACTGGGTTGTGCATCGTGTATGCGTTATTCAAATTGTTTTCTTTTTAACCCTTACACCGCTATCTTATCTTTTTTTTGTCTGCTGTATATTTTCTATTTACCATTTTTATCACCAAAAACATCACTTTAGAATAATTTACAACATGCTTTGACAGCACTTCAGAATCCTTTCCATTGGAAATGATTCTGAAGTGCTGTCAAAACATGTTTCTATTGAGAAATAAGGCAATATATAAAAGCAACAGCAGACGACAATTGTTGTGTGTAGCTGCATAAGGGTTAAGTTTTCAGTGTAATGCAGCTAACAAAGAATATGGTGTGGTATAATAAAAGAAAATCATCTGATAAGGATCTGTTCGTTATTCCATCAATAAAACACCGGCATGCTTCTAACAAGCAGTGTAGATCGTTATCAGGCTACATGAGTTTTGTGTGCTATTTGATCAGGAGGTACATTGGTCACAAATGCCATTACCCATAGTTCCAGTCACAAGTGCCCGCTATACAGATATAATCATTTATTATATACCTACCCATGAAATACATAGTTATTCGATGTAAATAAAAGTCATATGTTCTCATCGATGAAATAAACAACTTCCGGTGAAAATATGACTACTTCCGCTATCTATATTCATAACGCGCATTGGTAGTAAAAACAGCGCAAATAGGCTGCAAATACACATTCATTACCGTATACAGTTTAAAAAAACTGCTAATTTCCATGGAGCGGTATATAATAAATATAATATTCATATTTTTGCAACGAATATGACATATATGTTCATCGAGTGGTGTGAGATGTCCATATTTCACGAGTGCCGTTAGGTACGAGTGACATATGGACATTTCACACCACGAGAATATGAATATCCTCTATTTAGTAACATTTATTTTACTGATACGCTGACCCCACTGTACATGCCCACTCAGTAGGCACAAACAGTTATGTATAGTAATTAAATAAGTGTATAATTGTGCCATTATTCCACCAGTTCTAAAAATTACAAGTGCCCGCTATACAGATATAATCATTTAGTAATATTTATTTTACTGATAGTGACTAGCGGTGATATCAGGCTATTTTCATATGCAAATGAGGCATGATATTTTTTAAATGCGTCACCTGAAAAAATATTTTCGTCAAATTATGAAGTATGATCATTACACATCAAACAATAAATACAGAGCATAAATAATAATGTCCGTCAATATGTTAAGGAAACACGGTTATCGCCCCTGATATCAGTGTGGAAATGTACGTCCGCTATAATATGTACATGTATAATAATGTCAATCAATACGTGGGGTAATGGAGAATGAATGTATATTTTGCCAGAAAATGTATCTGTAGCCGATTTCATCAAAATTGCAAAGTATACTTTTCTAGCAAAGTATACTTTGAGGGAGTAATCATTTATTTTCTCCGAAATGCATTATTTCATATAGAACTAACAACTGCATATATTTGATGATTAAAAGTATGCAGATTTATTATAGTGAATGTATTACATTATCACAGCCAAAATGGCTGTGATAATGTAATAAATTCAGTATAATAAAAAATATTAAATTTATGCTAAAATGTAAAATTTCTCCCTCAAAGTATACTTTGCTAGAAAAGTATACTTTGCAATGTTGGTGAAATCGGCTACAGATGATGTATTCACTTGGTCGTAGGGTCGAACGGTTTTACGTGATATTATCGGGGAAAAGAACCATTTCCACTGCAGAAGATATAGCATACTTTGGATTCATATCGACCGACATATGTGGTATGTACAGACGCAGAAATGAATATGATGTCCAACGATCACGATCACAATACGAATGACAACGTATTTTCTGAATAATTCGCTTGCAAACATGACACCTTTTTGTGCGTGATTTCGAATCGAGGGAGCGTGATGAAAGTGCCGATTTCTGGCTAACAAACACGTCTTATTGTCCCTTTTCGGTGCATGGGGATATCGAGTACATACATTCTAAATGATCCGTGGAAAGTGTCAGCTCTCTGCATGCAGGATATGACATGTTTTTATGGCATTTACTGATTTAGCTCGTTATGGTGTGTACCCCCTGTTATGGTGCAGAATTTCCGTAAGATATTGTATAAAAGGATACGGTGTTGCGCGAAAACAAGCTACGGTTTGTACCGGCGCGACAAAATAGATACGGTGTGTCGCACATTTCTCTTCAGGGCCAGCTGGCTTAAGGTGCGTTGATTACAGTATCATTGACTGTCAGTTGTTCGTGTTCTCCTATTATAATTATAAAACAAGGTCAAATGCCCAATAATGCAGTTTCTTTCTATATTGCAGCGCCCCCTTACGTGGATTATGTTCAGAATCATATCATATTTTATTCATATATAAAATGAAAAGTCATGCAGAGCATGATGTTATTAGCCGATCAAATCAGGGTTCAATATATGTCCGCATTTTAGTAGTTACTGAGTCTCGGGGTGGGTGGGGGGATGAATGAGCGAGTGAGTATTGGTGTTTAACGGCCTATCAACAGCTAAGGTCATTTAAGGCCGGGCCATCGGGTTGTACTATCCCGCATTAAACGGGTCCACGATGAGGAAAATTCCCAAAATCAGAACTCAATATTTCCATGCCACACCTGTCACTTTTTGTAGATCGGCCCCAAAGTAAAAAAAAAAAAAAAAAAAAAAAAAAAAAAAAAAAAAAAAAAAAAAAAAATATGATTTGCCATAAGCTTATTACTTCTTAATGGAGCATAACAGGTTAACGTTGTTACTTGTTTATCCCTTGTTTATCGATTTAAATGGTTTAAATCGACTCGAAGCTTACGTTCAACGGCCGCACAAACTCGATTGAACTGCACGCCTTCCAATGATTTAAATACGCAGCGCGTTTAAATAGTCAATTACGTTTTTTTAATGTGCGCACTGGTCATTTAAAAAGGGGCCCATCCGTGATTTTTTGCGCGATGTCGGGCTCAAGACAATCAATAATTTGCGGCATTGACAATAATTAAGGGGATTGGCCGCAATCGCGCGTGCTGGATGCATCCCTGCCATCCCTGCATGATACGTAAACAAATCAAAGTTCGCTATGAAGGGCAATTCTTCGTTTTGATTGGTGGAAAATTTTGTGAATATTAACTAGCGTCAAATGACGCGCATACGCGATCCAATGGGATAAACCCGAGATGCTGGGGTTGCTAGTCGGAGGAGATTTTGAGCAGAGGTCGATTATAAATTAGACGAATAAACACATTTTACGCGATTATACGTGGCTGAAACTTGTTCTGTTTAATAAATAAAAACTTTAAATTAGCCCAATAATCGGCGTATGTTGGCGTATATGGCCATTAGAGCCAACTATGGACTTCAACAACAACAACTTCCGGGTTCAATCTCTTCCGGCGTTCAGCTCATTACGTATTCAAAATTGTGTTATTTGGCTATATTTAAAGTTTTAAACGGAGATAATTGCCAAAAATGCAAACTTTATCGGTTGATGCAATTTGGAAGTGATACTGTAACAGCAAAATTCGCGTTCGTATATTACCGAATAGCGGAGAAAAGGGTTGCTACAAACTTTTTCAGAATTCGATGGATGACCAATATATTAGCCGATCTATAAATAGATCGGCTAATAATTATACATCAAATAAATCTAGTTTCGAGGTAATTATAGCCGATACGCATGCTATTTACAGACTGGTGGACTGAAGCAGTGTGGGTAAAGTGTCTTGCACAATGACACAACGCACGTGGATAGGTGGGGGGGGGGGGTGGGGGGGGGGGGGGGGGGGGGGGGGGGGGGTATATTGGGCTCAGGTTGCTCGCTCTTCCGTCTTACAGTCACAGAGCATTGCAATTTGCTAAAATAAAATACAACACAATAACAGTTGACAGCTACCGTTGTGCTATAAATAAACATGCAATGTAAATGTATTCGTATATACACGATAGAACGATGGCTATCACGAAGTTGTCTTGCCCAAGGACACGCCGAATCTACAATTTGCAGCTGTAGAGGTCACATTGTGTGTAATAGTAATACAAATACAAATCCGTCGTTACTGATACATTTAACCCTTTCAACCCTAAGTAACTGGAATGGAATGTGATTTGTTAATTTTGTAATCAGCCTAAATCATCACAAAATGATTTTCAGACCAGTCCATTTATGAACATGGGGTGTTTTTGTTCTCAAAATTGTGACAATTAATTGCAAAAAGTGCAGATCCTGATGAGACGGCTCGTTACGAGCCGGCTCATCTGGATCTACACTGTTTACCAATATCACTATACAGGCATGCGGGTTAAGAGTGAAAGGGTTAAGGGGGTGCGTACGCACCCGTCGCACCCTCTCTGCGTACGGGCCTGATGCAATTCCTTCGTTATTGATACTTTACCAAATACGAAATTGTATTCACTAAATGCAATCTGATATGCATAAATGAAATTAAATCAGAAACAGATATGCGTATAAAGCAAGGAAGACGCTATGAACGCGTACTGTAACGCTACGACTACATGTAAGTTTTGGAACGTTCACACTAGCATTACATAGCATTTTATCCATATAGTATCACATATCTACTGTACATACATGTATGTAAAATATCGGTAAACGATATACTAACACAAAAAGAAAATATGTATCGGGTCCATACGCGAACTGGGCTGCCGACGCCACATGCTCACATGCCACTCAACATTACTCGTTTCTGATCATTTATTTTCATAACAACCCGAGAACGTACATTTATATTTTGGCATAAAATGGTAAAATAGTCAATGGTCTACATACAATTGGTTTGTTTCGCTAATGGTACACCGATAGTCGGACTAGCATACGATAATACACTTATATCGTTTGTCATTACCAGCTGTCAACAACGACGTCAGCTATGTCAAAAGCGTAAATGGAAGCGACGTTTCCGAGGTAATTTACTCGATAAGGTCATTTTCGCCATAATGTACCTTTTCGCACGACGCGGCTCATATATAGTTATACCGATGAAAGCCGAAACACGCCGAATGCCTGTGATCCCATGTACTTATAGTATACATGCATACTTACCTCTTATTTCATTTGTAAACATGATCAGAGTGAATAAATAACTTTGTGATCTATATGTACAGATTATTCCGCTAATAGTCTTACTATTCAATTACATGCTACAAGTAGCTTACGGCGTTTTCCCAATTTCCGGCTTTCTTCCAAATGAAGCGCATAAATAATTTACGGATATAATTAGGCCAGGCAATTTAATTGCAACATGTAGCAGGATACCAGTTAGCTGTATGTTTTCTCAGTTTTAAGTTTGTATTTCCATACATAGTCATATACAAACAATACATTAGTTACAAGCAGTTCAACAACATAGGTTACAATCCTTGTTTATAATCAACTACGAGAATTGTAAATAATTATAGAATAATACGTACTGTTCATACATGGTTAGGTTGGATTTATTTAAGAATGTTATGTAGATGAGGGAATAGAGTCGAAGTAGTATGTTGAGATATGGCACGGTATATGCTGTTATAACTAACTGCAATATGTATATGTATGATCAGAAGGTACGTGTATCTCCAATTGAGTGTTAGTCTAATTGGATAACATTCCATTTTCGTTCATGAACTATGAGCTTATTTCTATTCATTGCAATTTCTTTTTCAATATTTTGTGTTGCCTTTTGGTGAGACATAAACTCTGAAAATTTAGGTTCCGTGTTTTGTAATTTACATGTACATGTATATATAAAGTATTTTCCTAGAATGATACAAAACTTGAAAAACGTGTTGTCTTGCTCATATTGCCCGAAGCAAACAGTGTGCCAATCAAAGGTACATACACTATTATTATTGTTTAAAAAGGTATTCAGCTGTGACCAAACTTGTTGGCTTATAGTGCATTCCCAAAAAAGGTGCTTATTTGTTTTGTTTATGGAGCCATGGCGCAAAAATCACACAAATTGGAGCTGACAATGTTACACAGGCCCGTACTCAGAGGGGGTGCGACGGTTGCGTGCGCTCCCCCCCCCCCCACCCCCTCACCCCCTCTTTCTATCAATCTTAACCCGCATGCCTGTATAGTGGTATTCAGCCGGCTCGTGGTATTGGCAAACAGTGTAGATCCAGATGAGCCGGCTCGTAACGAGCCGTCTCATCAGGATCTGCACTTTTTGCAATGAATTTTCATAATTTTGAGAACAAAAACACCACACCCCATGTTCATAAATGGACTGGTCTGAAAATCGGTTTGTGATGATTTAGATTGGTTGCATAATTAATAAATCAAAATCCATTCCAGTTACTTAGGGATGAAAGGGTTAATCTGCCGAGGTCTGTCCGTGGGTGTGCAAAAACAATGTTTAGCTCTTCGCGCCATCGATAACGCACCCCCCCCCCCCTCTCTCCCTCACCCCCCCCCAAAAAAAAAAAAAATTCCTGCGTACTGGTCTGTTACACTTAGGTAAATAATCGTTTGTAGTGACATTTCTCATCACAAATTTGTACTGAAAATTCCTATGTTTAGAACTTATAGTGTTTGTAAAATGGTTTGTATAAACTTCCTTCCAATTTATATTTTTTTTTATCCGCGAATTCGTCATCGCATTTGGTCTTGGCTTTATGCACAACCGGTTTCTGTTGATTCAGAAACATGTTTTATCCCATCAACACTGTGCGTATGTGCCGTGAAACACGGTGCCGTGAAACATTATTGATATCCAGTCAATACAATTTTTGCATTTTACAGCTATTTGTAGGTGTTGACGGGATAAATAGAATAGTAGGTTAGTGCCGTGAATGGGAAAAAATATCTGGCGCGGCACGGAAACGGGATGTGCTCGGCAGAGCCTCGCCCATCCCGTTTCCTGAGCCTTGCCAGATATTTTTTCCCATTCACGGCACTAACCTACTATTCTCTATATATAGCTTCTTATTACATTCGGTCGTGGTTTTAATTTCAAGTTGTTTCGTTAATAGTGTCGTTGTATTTACCGTGTTTATTCTTTCATTTTTAGCCAGGTTTTTTTGAAAAAAAAATCCAGGCTATTGGATTGGCGAAAGCCGGGCGGTCGGGCGGGCGGCGGGCGGGCGGCGGGCGGCGTCCACCATCAATGTTAAGTTTTCGTGTTTGTGTCCATTTCTTTCTTACTGTACCACCTATAGGACCACCAAAACTTTCACAGCTTCATAATCAAGGGGTGTCCCACCACATATCACTATCCAACATTGTTACTTTTTTTTTATCTTCACCCATTTTTTCCGCGCAGTCGACTTAGCCATTTTCAATGTTAGGTTCTCGTGTTTGAGACCATTTCTTTGTTACTGTACCACCTAGTACCACCAAACTTTCACAGCTTCATAATCAAGGGGTGCCCACCACATATCACTATCCAACATGTTACTTTTTTTTTAACTTGACCCATTTTTTCCCCGCAGTCGACTGAGCCATTTTCAATGTTAAGTTTTCGCGTTTACAATGTTAAGTTTTCGTGTTTAAGTCCATTTCTTTGGTACTGTACCACCTAGGACCACCAAACTTTCACAGCTTCACAGTAGGGGTGCCTACCACATACAACTATCCAACATGTGACCAATTTTTTACCTTCACCTATTATTTCTACGTAATTGACTTAGCCATTTTCAACGTTTACTTTTTAACGTACGTCTGGTTAAAGTTTTTTGGTTAAAACTTTTTCGTTATACTATATCTCTGCAACTGCTTCGCCCATTACCTTGAAACTTCACATGGGTGTTTATCATCATCCATATTTTCATTCTAACCCCCAACCGTGCGGCCCCTGTGCCCAATGTCAAGGTCAAATTACTTTGAAATTTGTTGTTAACGTTTTTTTGTGTACTATATCTCTGAAACTGCTTCACCCATTACCTTGATACTTCACATGGGTGTTTATCATCATTGTCGCACCCGCTTGCGGAAAGCGCGATATCGCCGGCATACGTCCGTCCGTACGACCGTACGTCCGTGTGTCCGGTTAAAGTTTTTTCGTTAAAGTTTTTCCATCTACTATATCTATTTTGTTAGTGTCCATGCCTCGCCCCAAGGCGCGACATGCAGGCAACAGCCATCTAGTCTACAAAAAGTGGGTATAATTATGTTATCCAATTGTCTATGCTTGGAAAAAACCTGGCCTTCGTGGCTTTGCCTCGTTTCTTGTTAATTCGTGTTCTCCAATCTTGAGGAATGTACGAAATCAGTTTGAAGTATTTTAGGTAATCGTTATTACTAATATTAATATTAAATTATTTGATTTCTGTAAAATTAATGAAAGATATAGTTCTATAATCGTATAGTTGTTCTACATATTTAATTCCTTGTAGTAAAACATTCTTCCATTACTTTTTATTTTTGAATTTGCTTTGATATTGTTTCTGGATTATCGCAGCAATTTAGCTTGCACCATGATTTAAGAACATCTGTTTGCGTCTGTAGTTTGAGTTCAGTTTGCTTACGTTTAACGGCCGCACTGTCTCTATGGACTTGCACACAGCAAAAGGCGTAATAAAAATTTGGGCCGAATGGGAATTTTGTGTCTGTGCATGCTGGGTAGAACCAGTTCGCGGGCTTAAGGCGCCAGAGGCAAAATGTGCAGGCAGATCACTGACGGCGGCCCCATTGGGTGGCCTGGATTGCAGTGATACGGGCACTAAGTCCGTGTTTGAATTATGTGTTTAGGCCCGCCAGTGGCCCTATTGTTGGGTATTATTGTTTGCGGGTCGATTTATGTGTAGTATTCTCTTTTGGTGGCAATTGAGGGACTCGGTGGGCACGGTCGTTGTTGTTGTGAAGTGAGGTTAGGTGGTGTGAAGGGAGTCCGCCACGCTGAAGACACCCGTGGGTCCCCTGTCCTCATGTCTGATTTGATTATCTCGATAATTGCAACTTGCAATACTTAATATAATTTCATCTTTATTTTGATTTGGCTAGAAATAATTAATATATATCTATTCTTTATTTCCCCCATGATTGGAGATTTGTGACATGGAATTGCATTTAACAATTATTGTAACAGTTTTAACATATACACAAATATTACTTACAAAGATTACTTAGTAATTACACTGGTTGTAAATATTTGTATCGTTGTAGGTTTTCTCTTCATTTCAGGGCAATATTAACGGGATTTATACCGATTATCCAAACTAATATTGGTGAAAGTGTCACAAATTATAAAATTGTCAATAAATGGAAATGTGTTGATTTTATTTACAGGGAATTAAGCAGAATTATCGCGAATTATTTACTGCAAACTAAACCTTGAACTATATTTGTACAACCAGGGTAGACCCCGTTCAGAATATTTGGATGTGCAGCTTGGTCTGGGTATACACCGGTTTCAGTCGCTGTTTTGCATTAGGCTACACGTACATTGCCCGAGATATTATAGTCCAGTATTCCCGCGACTTTTCCAAGTTTATATCCCCGATAAATTCCACAAAAATGCCATTCATTCCTATAATTAAAGCATTTGAAATAAATTCATCAAGAAAATGTGTTTATTTTCCGTTTTCTTAAGAATTATTTTAACTGCGCCTGACGGTTACGGAAAGTAGTTCGGCATGGAGTTTACTGGGATATAAATTTTGGACGGAGTCTTGCAACGGACCAATCAAATGTTAGGGAATTGTGTAAATATTTTTGTGCTGAAATTATTAACTTAAAAAAGGTTCGCTTGCCTGAGAATATAGAATACAAGTACATCGGTCATCTGTAATTATTTACGTGATTTAACTAATTGTTACGACTGTGTGGTTGTTTTCTCCGCATAACTATAGTGCAGGCTTCATAATGATTAATGAACAGTGTAAGCCCAGATCAGACTCATACACGTACACATTTTGAAAATCGATTAGAAAACAGCATACACGCATATACGGTCTGCATCCGCGCAGTCAGATCATAGTATACACCTATAGCAACTGATTTGTAATTTCAGCATAGACTTTGTCTTATTTGATTATCTTTGAGATAATTGCAACTTGCAATACTTAATATAATTTCATCTTTATTTGATATGGTTAGAAATGATTAACGTAATTCCCTTTTTACGTACACGGGAATTATAAATCGTGGTCAGATAAATATTTGTATCGTTTCATGTTTTCTCTTGATTTCACGGCAATATTAACGGGATTGATACCGATTATCGAAACTAATATTGGTGAAAGTGTCACAAATTATAAAATTGTCAATAAACGGAAATGTGTTGTTTTTATTTCCAGGGAATTAAGCAGAATCATCGCGAATTATTTACTTTAAACTAAACTAAACCTCCTTGAATTAGGCTACATGTATATTGCCCGAAATATTAAGTTCGATTAGAAAATAGCATACACGCATATAAGGTCTGCATCCGCGCAGTCTGGTCATAGTATACACATATAGCAACTAATAGTGCAATTCACGTCCATGAGGATGATAATGCTAAACTGGACTATATTGCTCTGTTTTATTACAATATTTGTGCAACGTTAAATTATGAGACCCTAATAAAACGTGTTCTCTTAAATTTGCAGTCAGTACGGCAAACATGTTCTACTGATTTGCAATTTCAGCATATACTTTGTCTTATTTGATTATCTTCGACATAATTGCAGCTTGCAATACTTACTATAATTTCATCTTTATTTGATATGGTTAGAAATAATTAACGTAATTCACTTTTTACATACACGGGAATTATAAATCATGGTCAGACTTCGTTACTTTACAAAATTACTTACGCTGTTGTACTATTCGTATCGTTTCATGTTTTCTCTTGATTTCAAGGCAATATTAACGAGATACCCACCGATTATCGAAACTAGTATTGGTGAAAGTGTCACAAATTATAAAATTGTCAATAAATGGAAATGTGTTGTTTTTATTTACAGAGAATTAAGCAGAATCATCGCGAATTATTTACTGCAAAATAAACTTCCTTGAACTTTATTTGTACAAGGGAAGCATTTACGGAAAACATATTTTACTTTGGAAATAATTTTCAAGTGGTCATAAATGTCATTTGCAATAAAATAAACATGTTCGGGCAGTGAGATACATGTTAACCTTACACGTTATCTGATTCATTCATTCATTCGGCTCATATTTAAGGGTGGGAATTGCCTCGGACACCTTCCATACACGTTATCTGATGGACTCGCCACACTACATGTACATGGATTATGGATTTACATATCGATAAATTTGCATACATCACGTGACACCTGTAGATTTCCGAGAGATTACGGAAAAAGCCGATATCACGGAAATTGCCGACTGACCATCACGTATTGGTCAGCTAAAATTGACCATGTGGTCACTATGGATTTTGTCCAGGTAAGGTGGCCGCGAAAGTTGGGTATGCTTATATCATTTGTAAAAATTATCAAAGTGAATACATAGCTGTATCAGCACAGATTATTCCGCTAATAGTCTTACTATTCAATTAGTCTTAATACAAGTAACTTCCGGCGTTTTCCCAATTTTCGGCTTTCTTCCAAATGAAGCGCATACATAATGTTTTCTGGGGCCCGTTTCACTAAACTTCTTACGACTAAAATGTTCGTAAGTTCAAATTTAAGATCGTCTGTAAATTTCAATTTATGGATTTACATTTATTGAGCATAGGCTGCATATGCAGCCTATGCTCAATAAATGTAAATCCAATAATTATTTACCAAGAAAACATTGTTAATGTGAAATTTACACACTATCATAATTTTGCACTTACGAACATTTTAGTCGTACGAAGTTTAGTGAAACGGCCCCCTGCTGTCTAGGCAATTGGTTGTTCTATACCGCTACACTGCAGCTAACGGTACATGGGGCCGTTTCACTAAACTTCGTATGAATAAAATGTTCGTAAGTACACATTTAGAATCGCCTGGAGATTTCAATTCATTTATTTAAATTTATTGAAAATACAGTAAATGTAAATCCAATAATTGGAACATAGTTAACGTGAAATTTACAGACTATCATAAGTGTGCACTTACGAACATTTTAGTCATACGAAGTTTAGAAACGGGCCCCTGGTTTGTGGAATAATAGCCGCTGGACATTGTTTACAAGGCGCGTAGGGTTATATAAATCTGTCAAGTTGTAAAACACAGACTGGTAAAACGGAGATTGTATATGCATATATATAGAATATGGGGCTCGTGCAATATAATCTCAGTTTTAGCTTTCTCAGACCCTGTGGTTAGAAGTTTATATATATTTTTGTTCAAAAGTACCAAACTATATAGTAGTTTTGAACTTTTGTATGGAGCTCCTGCAATATAATCTCAATTTTAAACTTCTCAGCCCTTGAGACTAGAAATTTATCAAAATAATGCTTGCTATACCAAACTATATAGTTGTTTTGTACGGAAACCATAATCTTCAGCAAAATATATGCAATGAACCACGAAACCGCTATATCACAATCCCCCTAAGTCTGGCAGACTCTTGTCTGAATGGTTTCTCTATTTTATAGTATCTCTCCTTTAATCGTACTTTATGTGCTCCACATTGAACACAGACTTGATATTTTGCATATGTACCTTTACCACATTTGATACAGGGATTCACTTGGCTTTTTTTCATTAGGCAGTTGTGTAGTTTGCAATATTTAGATTTTGTTTGTAGGGTTTGAATGGCATGGCTCATGATCACCAACTTTTGTAAATGCACATTCCATGATTTACTTATATTATTTATTTTTTATTTGTTAAAATAAGTTATATTTAACAAATAAAATAAAGTAAAAATGATGAGCACTAATAACATAGAGTATGTCTTGCAACTTCATCGTGATGGTGTTGTTAATGATGTCCAATTAAGAAGCGCATTAGATGCTTTGAAGCCTTCAGAGCCCCAAGTCGAGGTAAAATCATCTGTGTTAGAAAATCTGCGGGAAAGGCGTCGTAGGAAAAAGAAAAGGAGGCGACAAAAACGGGCATACGTTGAACCGAAACAAACTGTTATAAATGAAGCCAAGCAAACCCCAAAAGATAAAAACCCATAATTAAAATTGGTCGACAAGCCATTGTGTGCTTATTTCAAGTCATATGAAATAGATGCCCATAAATATAAAGACCCTAATATTCTGTTTGATGATAACAAGTCTACTATAATAAATAAAATCAATCAAGATATAAAAGAATATAAGGGCATAAAGTTTTCAATCGGCATTTCTTTAAAATTCTTCAAAGATGAAAACGGCGAAGGAAGAAAGTATGTCATCGGACAAGCCCATGGAAAGTGCTGTTCTTGATGGATCTAAAGTAGTTGAATTTTATAATAATCAAACTTCTTATTTACAAACCTGGATTGAGAAATTTACAAATACAGCATCAGGCCTAGAGATCGAACACTGTATTAAACTGTACTTAAACATTGCAAAATATGAACCACTCAAAGGCTCTTATATATATTCCTTTACCCAAAGCATTTGCAAATGAAAAAGCAATAATTAATATAAAGAATGATGATAATGAATGTTTGAGATGGGCTCTGACATCCGCTATGTATCCCGCAAAAAGTAAACTTAATAATATTTACACTTATACAAAAAAACAAAGACAATTTGAACTTGAAGGAAATCGATTTTCCAACACCAATATCCCAAATGTTAAAAGTGGAAAAACAAAACAATCTTGCAATAAATGTTTATGGATATACAATAACAAAAAAGACAGAGAAAATAAGCATATTCCCATATTACATATCAGATCAACGAACATAATTGAACAGAATTAATTTACTTTTGATATCACAAGACGATGAAGTTGATGAAGAAGGTGAAGAACCAAATAAAGAAACGCAATATCATTATTGTTGGATTAAAAACCTAAACAGACTACTCGTCGATCAAAACAAGCATAAGGAAAAAACACATTTCTGTGAACGTTGTCTATATGGCGTCTCACACTAAGACTTACTACTCAAGCATAAAGAAGAGTGTGAAGGCATCAACAAACCTGCAACAAAAATAGAAATGCCCTCAAAAGATAAAAACCATATAAAATTCAAAAACCATCAAAACCAACTACCAGTTCCATATGTAATCTATGCGGACTTTGAAAGCATAATAACCCCTGAAAACAAACATGCTGGTGACAAATCAGAAATAACAAGTGAACATGAAGCTTGTGGTTTTGGATATCAAGTTGTGCGGTATGATGGTAAAGCAGAAAAAACAGTAATATACAGAGGTGAAGATGTTGTTGAAACATTCTTAAACCATTTGAAATGTGAAACAAGCAACATCAACAACACTTTTGCCCATCCAACTCAAATAACAATGACAGAACAAAACATCAAAGATTTTGAAAGTGCAACCCATTGTTGGATATGTGAAACAGAACTAAACGATACGAAAGTAAGAGACCATTGCCATTTCACAGGTAAATACAGAGGCGCCGCATACAAAAACTGCAACCTAAAACTCAAAATAAAACCAGGCACAACTAAAATCCCTGTAGTATTCAACAACCTAAAAAGATATGATAGTCATCTTATAATGCAAAAAAATACACACAGCAAACCGCAACAAAACTTGTGTTCCAACCAACGCTGAAAAGTACATCTCATTTAGCATTGGACAACTCAAGTTCTTAGATAGTTTCCAATTCATGTCTTCATCACTTGAAAAGTTAGTAGATGCAACAGATAAATCAGATTTCAAAATCACCAACAATGTCTTCAACAATAAAACAAATCTACTTTTACGTAAAGGAGTTTACCCTTATGAATATATGAACAACAAAGAAAGATTCAATGAAACACAATTACCACCTATAGATAAATGTTACAGCAGTCTTACAGATGAAAGTATCAATCAAAAAGACTATGAACACGCACAAAAGGTATGGAAAGAGTTCAACTGTAAAACCCTTGGAGATTATCATGATTTATACCTTAAAACTGATGTTTACTTGCTGATGTATTCCAGACATTTAGAAAAACATGTATAAATGCATACAAACTTGACCCATTGCACTACTATACAGCTCCAGGTCTATCATGGGATGCATTACTAAAACACACTCAAATAAACCTAGAACAACTAACAGATATTGATATGCATTTATTCATAGAAAAGGTATGCGTGGCGGTATAAGTATGGTATCCAAAAGACATGCAAAAGCAAACAATCCTCTTGTAGCTGATTACAATCCAACTGAAGAAAACAATCACATCATGTATTACGACGCAAATAACCTATACGGATGGGCAATGAGTCAACCTTTACCGTACTCCGGTTTCAAGTGGAAACCCTTAAGCAGTAGAAACACAGTTGCTCAACCAAAACCAGGAAAAGGTTTAATCCTTGAAGTAGACCTAGAATACCCAAAAAGCCTACATAAACTACACAACGATTATCCATTTGCACCTGAGAAACCAGCAGTAAAAAAAGAATGGTTATCAGAATATCAAACAGAACTTCTTAACAATAGCTATATGATAAACATAGAGAAACTTGTCCCAAATCTAAACATCAAAAATAAATATGTATTGCACTACAGAAATCTACAGTTGTACATATCTCTTGGCCTAAAACTCACTAAAGTACACCGAGCCTTAGAATTCAATGAAAAACCATGGATGGAACCATACATTCGTCTAAACACCGAATTACGTAAAAAAGCAAAGTCTGCATTTGAAAAAGATTTCTATAAACTAATGAACAATGCTGTATTCGGAAAAACTATGGAGAACCTACGAAAAAGATCAGACATCAAACTAGTAAGAACAGATGGAACCGAAAACGAAAGACTAAGAAAAATCATAGCTAAACCTAATTTCAATAGACGTGTCAAAATCTCAGATGAATTATCTACTATACATGTAAACAAAACTAAACTAACGCTAAACAAGCCAATCTATGTTGGCATGTCTGTCTTAGACTTATCAAAACATCTAATGTACGACTGGCACTATAACAAACTGAAAAAGAAGTTTAATGAAAATTGCACCTTGTTGTATACAGACACCGACAGTTTATTAGTTGACATCAGAACAGAAGATGTATACAAAGATATGTCTCAGATGAAACATGAATATGACTTCTCTGATTATCCAAAAGACCATCCACTTTATGATGAAACAAACAAAAAAGTAATAGGCAAAATGAAAGATGAATGTGTTATTTTTATTTTTTTGGCCACGTTCAAATAGCAGAAATTATTATTGGGTTCCTAAAACGCCCCAAGCCTAAATACTCTAATTATTACGAGCAGACGAACAACTCATCAAGAAAGCAAAGGGAGTAAAAAAATATGTAATCAAAAAACAAATAAACTTGGAAAATTACAAAGATGCACTTCAACAAGAAAACATACACTCATAAACATGAATATGCTACGTTCCATACACCATAAAATATACGGACTAACAATGAACAAAACAACACTCTCACCACTCGACACAAAACGATACATTGCACCCGATGGAATCATGACATACGCGTTTGGGTATCAGCCGGAACAATAAGAAGCTCTTCCTTTACAAAGCCTCTCTTTGGTGCCGGTGCCTTCAAATAATACACTCTTATACCTTGGGTAATAAAATGATAATCAATCTTGTGAATATCAACACTCCATATCGGGTCAGTAGCTCTACGCCTGCCTCCACCTTCTTGTTCTCCAGGTTGGTATAAATGTCTTAACTTCACAGTAGGACAGATGGGGTCGTCTTTTAATGTTTTAATTTCAATTGGAGAGGGTTTTTTTCGTCTCCGAATTTATTGCAGCGATTACCGCTGGTAGCCTCTTAACCCATTCCCTATTTCGTTTATGAGGATTGTCCAACTCCTTAGCATACCGATAACCAAACAATCTTTTGGCTAGTGTCCTATTAAATATTTCAACAATGGCTTGGTCTCTATGAATTTCTCTTCTACCGTGCCTTATATTTACATTGTGTTTATCCATGAACTGTGTAACAGCACCCATAAATTCTCTACCTGGATCTACTTGTAATAATGTTGGATATGTTAGTTTTCTTTTATAAATATTTTCAAAAGCTTTAGCAACTTCCTTGCTGTCCTTTGAAGTCAGTGGTTCTGCCTCTTTATATCTACTAGCAATATCAACAACAGTCGATGCATACTTATATGTTTTTCGACCAACAGTGTCATTTGGTAGGAATAATAAATCAGCTTGATGAACTTCATTCTTGTCAGAAACATCAAACTTTAGCCTCACTATTTTCTTTGGTGCATGTAAATAAATCTGCGATACCGCTTGTTTCTTTACGAAATTCAATGCTTCTTTATCACTTACTTTAGCTGCTTTTGCTAATTTCTTAACAGCTGTTAAACCTTTCCAAAATCCTTTAGGACTGTAATAAATTTTCTCAATTTTTTTTATTTCTATTTAAGATACATTTCTATAACATAAAACACAAAAATGAATCAGCAAATCACACTAGCCAAGTTTGAAGAAAGGCACAAGGAACAAAATGAATATAACACAATTAAATGGACAGATTTAAAACAGAATGACATCTATACTATTACAAATTACAGATGTGTGGATACTATTAATGGTGAAGCTATGATTTTAACATTAAATGATGACACTGAAGCATGGACACCACTCTCTCTTAAATCTAAAATTGAACAAGCTAAATCTAAAAATAAGGAGTTGCCATACTATGTAAGACCATTAGGGTTGAAGCCAAGTAAAAACAATAAGAAAAATAAGTATTATGCTTTTGATTTTGTCTCTTGAAAAACTTTTAAACCCTATTTTTTTTTACAAGACCGCACTCAAATGAAAGTCAAAATTTAGTGCCCATTTATATTTTTTAACATGTCTGTTTTGATTTGCTTTCGTAGTATTTTTTTTTCTTCAGCAGAAATCTCAAACTTTATAGGTTTTCTAACATCTGGTTTCATTTGTTCATATTTATCCATCTCTCCCATGATCAATTTAAATTCTTCATCAAATACATTACCATCTTGCAATGCAGTGGAAACATTATTTGCAATAGAATTAAGTTTTGCCTTTTTCAGCCTTTTTTAGTAGTTTAGTATTAACAAATTTGCTTGTTAATGCAAATGCACCACATATACTACCCGCAATACCAAGGCCCAAGGAAACGGGCACTCCTACAACTGTTAATAATAGCCCGGCACTCGTCCCACCCATTACCAGACCAACAGTAGTTAACCCAGACTGAACACCATTTAATATGTTCAGAGCTCTTTTATATTTATTTCGTATTGTTTTCCTTGTCTCAACCTCATTTTCTAGCTTATGTTTTAAAGCACTTATTTCACTAAGCCTATACTGTTCTGTTCTATTCTCCTCAACTGGTAGCGGTGGATACAGTTTATCACTCATTTTGTTTTTCCTAATTTTTAAATTTAAATATCTAATTCAATCAATACATTTACAATTGAAATGGAAGCTCTACTATATGTTGTAAGTGAAACGAAATTTAATGCACTTCCAGAAGCAAGCTCGATTGGAGTTTGAAATATTGTATATGCCGAACGCTGTCCTTTATGTTTTGTTAAAGTTGCATTCACATTTGGGGTGCCATTAATACTAATCCCAATTTTAACTTCATCGGTTGCAAATCCATCTCTTGTGACACTGCTGCATAAACCCATTCGTAAAACTCTCCCACTACACAACATAGTATAACCACAATGTTCATGCGCTGAACCAGAAACACCATTTCCAAATGCAAATTCATAAGAGCCATCACGTAATGGCCCAGATTCTTCTGCCCATACAGTTATTATAGGTTTACCTTGCTTAAGGTCATGTATTGTTTTTTTTAGGTTTGGGACATACATTTTCTCTTTTACAAGAGTAGCAAACTCATTCATTTTCTCTTTAATCAACTCATCGCCTGCATCACTATATGATTTCGTTGCGTGATAATTTGTATCTCTATATATAGACATTTTACTTTATTGTTTATCTTATTTCAAATACAATAAAAATTGGCATTCCGTGATTATTTAATAAATTATTACTATTGTCTCTACCTTCAATTCCCAACTCGTCTATGATACCACTTTGTAATTTTCTATATTCCGGATTTTGAAATGATATTTTATCCGATTCCCTAAACGTAGTTTTGCTGATGGGTACAGTACAAATAATGTTACTTATATTTCCATCTAATAGATTGTGAGATGAACTGACTTGATTCAGATATATATAAACAGATTTGGTAGCAAAATCAACTGGGTTGACGCTTGTATAAGTACCACTATCCAACTGTGGATATATGTCAAAACCTAGTAATTTAAGTATATTTTCAGGAATATTAACCTCGTGTCCGGTTGTAACTGTAAAAGTACATTTCCCATTAGATTTATTTACACTAAGTGACAAAGCGGCAGTACTTAATAAATTACTTAATCTATCAAATGAATATAATCCAGCGGGAATTGTCACTGCAGTTGGTCTAGCTCTAACAGTAGACCACTCGTATGTTTCATCCTGCAAAATATTGTACCAACCAACCCAGTATGTAAGACTTTTCAAACCAATTTCTCGCTTAGAATCTGTATCATTAATATATTCTTGTAATGTAATTGGTTTTGTAATGTCAGTTAAAGTTATATGCATTGTTTTTAATATAAAAATATTTTTATATTAAAAACAATGGCATTCAAATTTAATAAGAATGCAAACTACAATGTCAACCATATATATGCTTTGAAAACGGTTCCAATGTTTTAAAATGTTGATGTTTATGTTACAAAAGATAAAATTTTCAAAGCTACATATTCAAATGCTCTAGCAGGGTATCCCAACCCCCAAATACTGGTAATGTCTCAAACAACAACAAAGCATATCACAATTGGATGAATAATCCAATGGGGTGGTATCAGAATCAATTTAACTTTGCAATATGGTGTGCTACTTGTGGGTGTGGTGTTTCATATAACCAGCATTTAACAATTACAAATGATCCGTTTTTGAGATCCTTATATGAATTTCATATTATGTATCAAACACTTCGAATCTTAGCTCAAATGAAAATTCCTTTACCAGATGATCACAGCTATTGTTGGTATGATAATAATTTTGATCTTTCAGCTTACCATAGAATATGCACTGAATTTGGTATTAATCCGAATAAGGATTTCAGACAAAAAAATAGACCATGGGAATCATAATCTTGGCGGTTTTACAATGTTTATGAGGCCTTCAGGGGGTTATAGATTGAGCCATGGAAGTAAGTTATCACCATTTTTTGATGTACACGATTCTTTTACTCGCCATGTTGATATTACTAATGCTTGGACTAGTTTTGTTCTAGATAATTCAATTGGGTTCACTCAAGCAGGGGTGGAACGATTACATGATAGTATTAGAGTTTATGTGTGGTAAATTCTTGGAGCTCAATCTCAAACAAGAACTTCCATTATTGGTACTGGGACTGCATTTGATGCGCAAAAACAATATTTAGCCAATGTTAATGATGCAATTAATAGAGCTGTAGACTTGCCCACAATAATTTCAAACTATCAAAATGTACTAAAATATGCAAGGTCAAAAGTTGACTTTGCATATGGGATTGGTCTGTACATGGCTCCAAGCAACATGGATTTACAGATAGGAAGTATTCAAAATTACAATAATTTAATTGTAATTGCAACTGGTGACCAAACTGTGGGGTTTAATGGAGATGTAAATAGTTTACCAGTTCCACCGCCTGTACAAAGACCAGAAAAAAAGTATTGTTAAACCTTTGGATGTTAAACCTTTGAGTGTTAAACCTTTGAATGTTAAATCTTTAAATGTTAAACCAGCAGTCGCAATACCTGAACAAATAGAAGCAGTCAAACATGAAAATTATAAAACTGCACTAGTCACTGGTAGTATTGCAGTTAGGTTAGGACTGCTATTATTTTACTTTCGAGATAAAATATAATCCTTAGCAGCCATATAAAGAAGCCCAGCAACTGTAATAATCAAAACCCATAAATTATTGGCTAGCCATCCAACAGCCTTTCCTGCTGCATTCAACACCCAAGCTACTATAGAACCGATTATCCCTGGTAATGCATCTACAGCCTTTCCTGCTAATATACCCAGTAATGAACTCAGATGTTTTAATTGTTTCTTTATCCATTCTTTAGCTCCACCTTTTCCTGGTGGTTTAAGAGCGGCTGCACCACCACTTGCACCTCCAGTAATACTTAAAATTAAAGTAGAGATTATAAACCCTATAGCCGTCAAAACTGAAACGATAGTTAATCTCTGTTCTTTGAAGAGGGTTTTGAGTATTTCTCTTAAAGTAGTATCTTTGTGTAATATTCTATCAAGGGTCTCTTTTATTCTGTATACTTGAGTTCTTAATAATTCCCTATCCGCTGAAATCGCTTCAAGACGTGCTTCACGCTCAGATACAATATCAGCAATTTCTCTTTCGATACGTTGTGCATCTGGACTGTCTGAATCAAATGTAGTTGCAGCTGCCAGCTTTAAGACTGCAACATCTTTATTTTTATCCAATTAATTTAACTTGGCAAGGTTGTTTGTTAGTGAGCCTCTTGATTGTTGCAGTGCTTTGTTTAAGGCTTTAAGTTCTCTTAATGGCAAAGTTTCAAAATCATGTGTAATTGTAGTTGATGTTTCTTATGATAGTGTATCAATGAGTTCTTTTACATGTGTTTCTGTTTCATCCCCTGTACTTGGTAATTCAGTCATTTCAATGTTTTCAACATTTGGTAATTCGTTTTCTATAGCTTGTATTTTATTAACAGCTTCTGGAGCCAAGTGGACCTCTTGTAGATTCAATAACCGTTTTAATTCAGCTCTTCCTTTACCCCTAAAAGTTCTTATTAAGATATTAGGGTTACCATTTCTACTAATGCGGTGATCCCCCAAGAACAGTGTTTTGCTTTCTGTGTGTAGGTCTGGAATTAGTAACTGAAACTCCTGATCTGTTATGTTAAAATCTTTTTGGAATGCAGGTTCAAAAAGCTCTAAAGTTTTTACTCGTAGAGGACGACCATTCTCTGGAGTTTTGTTTTCCGTTTGAAAATCAGGTAATGTCATTGAAACATCGGGGGGTATCAGTGGTGTTTCTTCATCACCATCAGGGTCATATGTCTCATTATCATAATGCATAAAATTTCCTTCTCCACCTTCAGCCATTATTTATTATTTATTTTAAAGTATGTAATTTATAAATAAAATTAAAAAGAATAATGGCAACATACGGAAGAAAACTTAATCCCTACAGACATTTAAGAGAGCCTCTCGGTGTAAAAGGAATTAGACAATCAGTTACAATAACAAATAATCCATCTACAATTGATGAAAACTAACAGCTTTTAGTGCGATTCTCAAATTTAGGTCCAAATGATTTAATCGTACCTGGAACAGTTCGTTTAGCTTTTACAATTGCATTACCCTCCACTGATGACAATCGCCGAGTGGTTCAAAATCTTGGTCGTGCAATCATCAACAAAACAACTATTAAAATATCTGGTAATGACATTTTATAAATCGATGATTCAGATGTGTATTACATCTATCGTGACCTATGGAAAACACCTCCAGAGCGAAGTAATATGGTTTATCAAGGTATAGATACTAGTACAGGTTCAAATGTAACAAAATTAAGAACTGGAGCAGCAGATGCTAGTTCTGGAAACGCTGAAGATAAAGCTATCTCAGATACATTTGGTAATCTATTTTATATATCATTAGATTTTGAACTTCTTGAAGCCCATATGCCTTATTATCAATCTGGTTTGGGTGATAGACTCGAATATGAACTTACATTTAATGATTATTCAAGGGTAATAATAGCCACAGGTGATTCAGCTGCTAATTATGAAATTAATAATATAAGTTTAGAATTTGATATGGTCACAGAGCCTAATTTAGCGACAATGGTAAAAAATCAATATATGGGACAAATGTCAATTTTGTATGATAGAATTCTTAGGCATCGAAAGATGCCTAAGGATAAAAGTGATTATATATGGAATGTAAATTTTAATACCCCTGCTAGATCCATGAAGGGAATTTTAATGGTATTTGAAGAGCAATCAACATATTTTGCAAGAAAAAGTGAAAAATTCTATAATCCAAAAATAAATAATGTTGAAGTAACAATTGAGGGTGTGACTAATCAACTATACAGTCAAGGGATGAAAGCATATAATATGTGGGATGAAATACGCAAACACTTTGCCGGCGGAGATATTAATTATCCGATAGTGAACGCTGTCAGTAAAGAATTTAATGTGTCCAGTGTGACAATTGGCAAATACCTTACAAAACAATATGCACTCTGGCTTGACTTAAGAACAACAGATGATAATAGTTTACATGGGAATGGACGGAGAATAGAAAATGCGAGTGAAGGTATTACAATTCAGATTACTAAAGAAGCTGAAGCTGCAGGTGTAATAAATATATATTTATTTATAATTCAAGATGCCCAACTAAATATAGAAAATGGAAGATTTGTATCGGCGTTGTATTGATTTGCCAAAGTATGCACATAGTGCAATTGTTTGTGGTCAAACAGGATGTGGAAAAACAGAATTTGTTTTAGACTTATTAGAGCTTTCACAACAACAAGGAGGTTATAAAGGTTTTTTCAATAATATAATTATACTTTGTCCAGCTGTAAAATGGAAAAAAGCGTATCAGAACAGAAGCTGGATTAGAGATGTTCGAAATCCAGTTGATACAGATATAACGATTGTAAATCCAATTGACAAAAACGGCAAAGAGAAGCTGCAAGATCTGTTAAGATTATTTTTTAATAAATATGCTGGAAGCCCAACATTATATATCATTGATGACTGTTCAGCTACAAAGCAATTAACAAAGAAGAAAGATATGTTGTCACAGCTCGCATTCTCTGGACGACATGCAGAGCAAAGCGTTTGGGTTATTATATCACAGAGATATAATTCAGTATTAAAAGACTTAAGAGAACAGACAAAATGGCTGTGTATGTTTTATACAAAAGACAGAGATAGTTTTGAGGACTGTTTGAGAGAAAATTATGTTATTTCGACACTAGAGGAAAGAAGCAAAATCAGAAAAGAGTTATCGAAAACAAAACATTCTAAGTTGGTTATTAGAACTGATCAACCTACTGGTTATAAGTTGTTTAATTAATGATTAGTATTACTTAGTATTACTTAATATTTCTTATTTTACTTATTTTACTGGATTTTAACTTGATTTAACTGAAATTTAACTTGAGTTAACTAAGCAATTCATAGATAACAATGTTAAGAATTGTTCAGCAAATATGTATTGCTTAACATTGTTGAGTTGTTCTAAGCAAATTTAACTTAAATAATAGTATGAATATATGAAATTTTTGAGATATTGATATTCATACAATTATTGATTGTTATATTTGGATCGGGTTGGGTTTATTTTAAATTGAAATTTATATTATGCAAAATAAAAATGAATTGTGAGGAACTTATAGAACAACTAAGTGATGATAAAGTATCCAATGCTAGTGCTGTAGGTGAAGTAAATAATGATCACTTAAAAGAACGGTTATCTTCGATTATTTCAGGTGGGAAATCTGTTCAATATTTGGGTAAAGATATAACTATTTCACAACTAGAAGAGTTGCCAAATGAACAGATATTAAAATTGTATAACAGATATGAAAGTAGATTGTGTGCTTCTATGACAAAAACTCTTGGTAATACTATTTTGAATATGTATGCTCTAGCTGCAGGTAATATCTTGCCTATACCCGCAGAAAATCATGATAAACTCGTAGCTGATTTAGAAGGGGATCCCTTTGTTGACCATGCCTTGACTAGTACTTGTTGTGAGTTGTATTTCGTAACGGTCAGGGTTAAGCCAGTATTCGACGTCATTGACGGAAATCATCGGATGCCAAAATCCTAAATATTGTACACACTGGCCCGCACATGCCGAATACCACTCTAGGGGAATAGCATTTTAAATACAAATTTTATTATTTCTTGTCAAAAATCTTTGTTGTAGCCACTCATTTGAACCGTCTCAGCGAGCAAATGGTGGTCACACCATACATTTTAAGAAGACATGAAAAAAATGTGTTTTCTTTATTATATTTTTAAATTCCGTATTCACAGTATGTAATGTGTTAAAAATCGTTAGGCAAGTCCAAATGCAATTACGCATGCTAAAGCTCCGATTATATAATATATATGACTTCCAGCTGGTGGGATAACTAAACTAGCTAAATCATCCATATGTTTAAATACGACGATGGAATACATGCATACCGGTAGTATGTCTTTTACTCTTTCATCTGTCTTGTATATGGGTCTGACGAGGGAGGTGAAAATGTGCAAACTTACATGTATCATGTTTCTCGTTGTTTTATGGATGATTTGTTTCTCTACAATACTGCCAAGTTTAAGACCGCAAAAAAATGCGAGGACAGAATCACTGATAATGGGCTGTTATTGTGACACAAAAAAATACACCGCATGTCTCTCAGCTAGAAGGATACAGGAAATATAAAAGACAGATGAAATAGTAAAAGTCATAAGTATAGCTGAGATCATATACGGTTGTATACCAGAAATAGTTTAGCAATCGCTTTGCCATAATTTCCTGAAAAAATAATGCTTATTCATAATACACTTTCAACATTATGAATTAAACAATCAGTTAAAAAATAGATAATTAATGACGCAATATGTGTCCGTAACCGATGTCTAAAATTGCCGAAGCTTCGAAAATGTTGACTGTTTACCATTCAAAAATCAGAGATATAACAATTAATATTTTCTACAAAACTCAATATGAAAATCACTAACATAAACTTCCAATACAGAAATCGGCAAGACTTGCTATTAATTTTGTTTAAAAAGCATACCATTGTTCGAATATGCGCCAACACTGGCTATATATTCCCAAATAGCTTTGATGTTATAACTCTGTGTAGAAATCAACACTCTTCCAGCTTCGCCGTCGGAATACACATCACACACACACACTGCTGCTGCTCGTTTATATAAATATGTCAGCGAAACATTCCCCGCGGTATGTTATGCAATGTAGCCGCGGGATAAATCCGATACTACACTATACATGCGAAAACTATACTGTGTACGTATTGCTACAAGTCTTATATTCCATGTGACTTACGTCGCTGCGTCGTTGTTTGGTAATCTGTGGACAAGTGTCGCTTTTACAAACACAGAACACAAATAAACGTTTTCTTGTTGCACTATTCCGGTATTCTGCTATGAAAGCCGACAAGCTGTGCTCTCGAAAATTGGGCAGGCGTCAAGGGCGGATTTAGGGGGGGGGGCGGACCCGGCGCGCGACCCCACCCCCCCCCCCCCCCCTCTACAATTCGCCGAGTAAAGATTTTTCACAAGTTACAAGGCACGTTTCTACGTTCGCGTTGTGAATTTATTGGGTTTATTTTTTATCTAAAATGCGCCAGAACGCAGGAAATACGATGTAGATTTCAAAAGAATTCCCGAGGGGAATGCCACCGGACCCCCCTAGCACGTTCGATAATATAGTCAAGTATTGCAAAATAGTTACGCCCCCCCCCCCCCCAACCCGAAATCCTGGATCCGCGTCTGGGCGTGTAGGAGAACATCGGCGTAATAATTTATTACGCCTGTCTTTTCCAGACGAGTCGGAATTGAGGTATAATACTTGAAGGGGTCAGGGAAAGAAGGGGGATAACTCCATGATGGAGTTAGCCCCCTTATTTCACTGGCCCCTTCGCGGTTGCGTAGGGTGATCTGGGAGGTACGTTCGTCACAAACATCGTGGTGTTCCTTTCACATAATGCATTTTAATTCACTAGTAGTCATGCCAAATTCACAACTGGAGAAAAGAGGAAAGAAAAGAAGAAGAAAAAGTAGAAAAGATGCAAAGAAAATAGCTCTGACTACATAACTCTAATTATATTTCATTGCACTGCATTATATAAGAGTTATGACGGAGTAGTCTTTCCAACTGTGCATTTGACGCGTTCTTTGTTTACTTTATAACTTCGTGGAAAGTGACCTAAGAATTTTACTAATACACACTTTATTGGGTAAGTTTATGGTAATATTGTTGTGTCATATTGTAGAATTGTCTCTCAATAACAATATAGCGAAGTATGAACGTCAATGCCTTGCATTTTTTTTCTATACTTTAGTGACGAAGTGTAAATGCTATTACGCACATTTTACTGTGTAGCGTGGTGTAGCGATAGAGTGCAACCTATTGACTGTAAAGCGGAAAACGTGCAGCTACAAAGACAACGACGAACAGTGGCTGATCTGGGTCTACGCTGGTTACAAACAAAGTTTCTCATTTGCTAACTGGTAATTGTAGGATTTATTAAATTACAGGGGGGATGCAAAATTTAACCCTTTCACCCTTAACTGGAATGGATTTTGATATGTAACTTTGCAGCCAATCAAACCGTCACTAAATGGTTTTCAGACTAGTCCATCTATGAAAATGGGGTGTTTTTGTTCTAAAAAATGTGAAAATTACTTGCAAAAAGTACAGATCCTGATGAGACGTCTCGTAACGAGCCGGCTCATCTGGATCTACACTATTTGACAATACCGCTAGGGCTGTAGTGTTGAAAGTGTTAACTCGTGATATGCTAACAATACGCCATGTTGTTTGTGGAAAATCCTAAATATTTTCTTTATAAAATAATATATAATATACATGTATGTATTATGTAATAATGTGCTTAGAAGTAAGTATATGTCACGACCACCATTTGAATCGTCTCGACATGGAACCTACCATGTAAGTTACATGTAAGGATACGCCATTTTGTTTATGGAAAGTCCTAAATAATTTCATTACATGTGCTCAGAAGCACAGGCATTCGGCGTGTTTCGGCTTTCTTCGGTATAACTATATATACATATGAACAAGGCTTCTAACTTTGGTCGGACACGACCTCGTATCATAACAACTTCCGCGATTTTATTAACGCTAATGTGAATATTTTGTCAGAAAATGCACATGTTCATTTGAGAATTATTGTTATCTTGATAAAATAACCCTAACCCTAACCCTAACCCTAACCCTAACGCTAACCCTACAGCTGCTGTTCCTAGGTCAGACACAACCTCGTATCATAACAAATAAAATAATGTGTTTAAAGGCCGTGGTCGTTCACACTTGGGAAGACGTAAATCACATTCAATAATCTCATTAAATTCAGCTCAGGTCAGTTATACAAACATCCATGCTCCCCATACAACATTAGGACACACAATTGGGTAATTATCCAGGTTGCTGGCAGTCCTGCCACACACCAGAGATACCAGCAGTATCATAGCACATGTAGCCGGGTTACACATCACAATAGCTCCCGACTCTCCTGTGCCCACTGTATGTAATTCTTGATATGACACTATCAGTGGCATGTTGTGGCATGCACCTGACCAGTTCTTATCCTATCGCATAGCGAAAATGATGCAAAAGCTGTCCGTCCGTCTGTCCGTCAATCTTCCACCAGGTATACTTGTGGATCAATTCGTGCGAACAAGAAGTTGTTGTGCAACATTTTTTCTTGTGCACAGGCAGACTATTTACAGGTGCACAAGTATATGGGTTTACAAGCATACCGCAGTGTGTACGTCCGTCCGTATGTCTGTCCGTCACGTTTTCGATTCGCCTATATCTTCTGTACTGTATGACCTATTGGGCTTGAAACTTCATGTACATGTTCATTATCATCCATATTTGCATTCCTTACCCCACCCATGCTCTCCCATGCCCAAGGTCAAGATCAAATAACTTATAAATTACGTCCAGTCGATGCGTGCGCGTTTCTCCATTCTATTATAACTTGTTTGATCTACGACCACTTGGCTTGAAACTTCATGTTCATGTTTATTATCATCCACATTCCCATTCCCCACCACACTCATGCTCTCCGTATGCCCAATGTCAAGGTCAAATAACATATGGGCCGCGCTCTGTGAAAACCGGTCTTAATGACAAAATTTTCGATTTGCATTTTTTTACATTTTCTGATGCGGACACCTTTCAAAAACAATATACTGAAACGAAAATGCAATTATGTTTAATAGTTTTTGTTTTGTCGTCTCACTTTGTGTAGCACCATGTGAATCACGCACGAAAAAAAACGTAACGTCATCTTCTCATTGAAACGGCGACGTTTGTACAATGTAACTCAACAGCCTACAGTAGAAATGAGTGTTCATTGACTGTGTTTGCTGTAAACTGTATTTGCTGATAAGTTACAGTAAATGTATATACAAGTGTTAGTATGTATACTATCAAACATTCATTTGTCGACGAACAAACGGTGCTAGTTCGAAAGTATAGTAAACTATTTCAATTAAGAAGTCCCCCCCACCCTCATCTGAAATCCTGGATCCTCCCCTGAAAAGCACCGTGGCGTACGTACATGTATTTTGCATAAATGCACTACATAACGCAGTCAGTGATTTAAACACTAAATTTGTCCCGATCACAAGATTGAGTGTATTGACATGACACTACACACCCTGCCACTATTGTTCGAAGCGGCTCATTTGAATTTAGACGCGTGTCATGTGTGCATATGCGTTTTATGTATATTATGTATACGCCTCCGACTAGAACGGCCCTTTGATAACAAACAAAGCAGACGCACATTATTTAGAACAATGCAGTACAATTTAAGAAAATTAACAACAATCTGGCAGTCGGACTTCTTAAATGTGTAAATGTTGGAGACCTGTGCATCTGTGCAGTCTGATCAGTGTCTGCAATGATTGCAAATATACTAGTAAAATTACTATACATTCATATAACCATATTTACAAGGTCATTTTAAAGAATACATGTATTTACTTTGTTATCAAACGGCAATCGTACGGCTGATTCAACGTGATATTTTTGAAAGTCGCTAAATATTACGTGAAACCGTACACGTAAATGGTATCAGATACAGACAGAAATAAGTAGGCTACGTCCTTGGTGGCTAGACTTATGTATTACAATAATCATGATTATTGTGTCGCAGTAAATATGCATGTGACACAATACCAACACACTAAATACTAAAACATGTTTGGCCCAGTGTCACCATGATGCGATATGCCAGGAGCGGCGTATATTTTGGCACTATCATAACTATACCCCCCGCAACGAGTTGTGGGGGGGGGGGGTATACTGGAGTCAGGTTGTCCGTCCGTCCGTCCGTCCGTTCGTCCGTCCGTCCGTCCGTCCGTCCGTCCGTGCGTGCGTGCGTGCGTCCGTGTGTCCGTAAACTTAACATCAGAGAAATATTGTTATAACTTCTATTTCCTTCATCTAAGATGCTTAATATTTCACACATGCATTCCTGTAAGGCTCCACTACCATGCTGTGCAAAATCCACGACCGTCCAGCCCCCGCTGAACCCAAGGTCAAGGTCACATACTTAGTCTGTTTACAAATCTTAACATCAGAGAAATATTGTTATAACTTCTATTTCCTTCATCTAAAATGCTTAATATTTCACACGTCAATATTGTAGTGGCAAGTTCATATGATCATTTGAGAATTATCGTTGTCCTGCAGAAATACATAGAATGCATAGAACATTACAATTTTAAACATGTTATTTTGTTATGATACGAGGTCGTGTCCGACCAAAGTTAGAAGCCTTGTTCATATATGTAGTTATACCGATGAAAGCCGAAACACGCCGAATGCCTGTGCTCATGTTTTGATGAGAAAAAATGTAAAATAAAAAGAAAAAGCAGACGACGAAATTTAATTCAGCGTTGTAAGGCTTAATGACTAATTTCCGACTACTCGACGAAACGCCAACAACAATTGGGAAAATACAGAGCCCCGTAGGGGATATGTAATTTGTTTATCAATTCGTCCCAACGAAATAACAATTATTTCCTTCAATTTAACAATTCGTTCCCTCGAATTAACAATTCGTTCCGACTAATGACAATTCGTTCAGTAGTATATAGGGAGTTAAAATGATACCACCAACCTACATAGTGTCCCTACGCTCCATCTACGGTCCCACACCCCTCGAATTTGTGTATAAACTGAATAGACAAACAGTGCGGACCACCTATAGAATACAGAGTCAAGTTAGACAACTGTGTACTTTCTAAAGCGGGTCGTCCTTGTCAGAGTTGTCTCTCTTACACCATACAGTCGTTTTAAATAATTAATTAATTAATAATTTAAAAAAAGTATATTTGCTAACATATAGGAAGTATGAAAATATTTAATTAATAATTTAAAACTGAACACCCCTATTATTATATAGGGGTATAATAATTAATTAATTATTTAAAACTGAACACCCCTATTATTATATAGAAAATATAATAATGAAATAATTAATTAATTAATTAATTAATTATTTTAAAAAAGTATATTTGCTAACATATAGGAAGTATGAAAATATTAATTAAATAATTAATTAATTAATTACTTATTTTAAAAAAGTATATTTGCTAACATATAGGAAGTATAAAAATAGGCCTGCGAGAAATTTCTTCGGACGAAGAAAAATGAGAAAAGTTATGGATGAGAAAATTATTCCGCCTCAACTGATTAGCGGTGTAGAAAAGCTTCATATAACTAGAGATCAACTGCGAAAACAAGCGGACGATCTCAACATATCATACAGTAAACGCCTAAGAGTTCCTGGGTTGACAAAACTAAAATAAAATTTCAAGCTAAAGAAACGAAAACTAGTAGTTATTCAAACATTGAGTTAAACCACGGTTTAAACCAAGGCTTAAAACAAGATTTGAAAATGTTGCCACTTAAACCAAGGCTTAAAACAAGATTTGAAAATGTTGCCACAAGTTGAAAAACTCAGAGCTGAAGCCTCATCGCTAGGGTTGACATACAGTAAACGCCTAAGAGTTCCAGGGTTGACAAAACTCTTGAACGAGGCTAAAAGCACAGCTTTCACGACTATGTTTACAAGGGCCTACAAGTGAGGTGCCTTCAATAATATAGACAATGCTGATAAAGTTGGGCATAGACTTGCGGAAGAGAGTGTTATGAGTATGCGTGCCAAGGCTATCGCGCAGAGAAAGACCCCACAGAAAGTGGTGTCGAAGTTGAACCGAAAGTTGATGAACGCAATAGCCGACGAAGGTGAGAAGATATTAGGCAGCCACGACGAAAGTAAGGAACGGGTGGAGAAAGGTAAGAGAAACATAGAGCTTTCTTTTCGTAAGGGTATAGACGGGACAATATCTGAAAGGATAGTTGACAAGTTGGCTCCGATGCTGACGAGCAACTTCTATCTGAGATACTCTTTTTCTTACAAGCTAGCACATATAGAGGAGAAAGACAGTCGTGGTAGAGCGAAAACTATAATGTTGTACAAAAACCTCGGTAGCAAATGGATGAGTTCTTACTAGGAGGTACGTATATTACATGGGTGAAGAGACAAGAAGAAACTCGTATGAACCTGGATAACCTCAAAAGTAGCATCCGTAGGACCTCTTCCGGATTGGTTGAGGAACAAGATGGGCATGTACGCGTTAGATAAATACAACGACGATTTGTGTCTTTTCAGATGTCTAGCTATTCATTTGGAAGATGTTCGAGCGGACAGGTGTTGTGATAAGGCACGAAGCATGGCTAACGAGTATTTCACGAAAAACAAGAAAATCGCGAGAGGACCGGTTCCTTTTGAGGACATGAAGAAAGCGGAGGAAAGTTTCAGTGTAGGAATAGAAGTGTACGAACCAACGGAAGAAGGAATGTGGTATTTGAGAAAGACACCGGCACACTACGAGGAGGTAGGAGAGAAGAAGATGACGATAGGATTGTTCAAAAACCACGCGTTCTTCGTGACAAACATAAATAATCTAACAAAAATCTACTGTTGCTACGACTGCAGACAGAGATTCACCAACGCCAGCAACATGAAGAGGCACGCAGCAACATGCATGAGGGGAGAGACCGTAGTCGTGTGCAAAAGTAAGATGATAGACAGACCAATGTCCGCGTTTGAAAAAGCCTTCTACCCAAGATAGCACGCCAGCAAAATGTCGATAGACTAGATAAAATCTTTAGAAGGCAATCACATACACACCGCCAGGTGTGGACACGGAGGAGAAAGGTGGGTTGCAGGGGCTCCGGTCGACGGATACTGCAGGGAGACAAATACCGTGTACCAATTACACGGTTGTCACTGGCACGGATGTCCACTCCACACAAGGCGCATGGGTAAAAAGTATCATAAAACTCTCGATAGGGACGCGGCAATAATCTCAGCCGGATACACACTCGTGGTTATTTGGGAGTGCGACTATAATTCACGAAATCATCCACAAGTAGAACAGACGGTCCCGGAGACAGTGTTGTACCCGCACCAAATAGTGTACGACTTTGAAGTTTACCTCGACGTCAACGGAGGGGAGGTAAAAACTCGAGACCTAGAGTACGAGGTTGCCCACGTTCCGATAAGTGTTTCAGTAGGCGACAGTCTCTCAGGAACGACAACACACATTGGCGAGAGAGATCCTGAAGTTTTGGTATCAAAGTTCTTGAGGGAGTTGAAAAGCAGAGGTAAAAATATCAAAAACGATGTGCACCGCAAGTACATGCCGACTGATATGGACAAATTCCCGGAAACACAAGTCAAAGCTATAAAGAGGTGGATAGAACAGGTTCCCGTGGTAGGATTCAACTCTAGTAGATACGACATAAACCTGATAAAGAAACATCTCGTCGGGAAACTGGCTGACACAACCGAAAATGTTATGGTAGGTAAGAAGACAAACACGACGATATTTCTGTTCACTCCGGAATTCAGGTTTCTAGACATTGCTCTGTACATGGGACCCGGAACTAGTTACGACAAGTGGATCAAGGCATACGACTGCTCGATGCACAAGTCTTTCTTTCCCTACAAGTGGTTCGACTCCCCAGAAAAGTTGGACAACGATGGCTTACCACCCATCGAACACTGGTATTCCAAACTGCGAGGCGGATACCTTATTACAGAGAGTGAGCTAGAAGCGTGCAACGCGATCTACAAAGAGAAAAACATGAAAACTTTCGCGGACTGGCTGCGATACTACAACGACCTGGACGTCGCACCATTCTTGGAAGCCGTGGGAAAATTGTGTAAATTTTACAAAGACAGAGGAGTGGATATTCTTAAAGACGCAGTAACGCTACCCGGTGTCGCTCTGCAATATTTGTTGCGAGGAACCATCAAGGAGGATGTGAAAAGCCGGAAAACGCCGCCGCATACGCAAAATGTCCACCACTGTACGCACCCGAAAAGGAAACTTACGACATGCTGCAGGGAGCTCTTGTCGGAGGACCATCCATAGTGTTTTCGAGATACGCGGAAGCCGGAGTATCTAACATCCGCACGGATAAAAATAAAAAATGCGGATGGGTGCTCGGTTACGACGCTAACGCACTGTACCTGTCGACTCTGAAGAAAGTGATGCATTGCGGTAAAAGAGATCATCCGACACGTTGGAGAACCTACAAACCAGATGATCTTGGACAGATTCTCGCAAAAAAAATTGAAGTCCGAGTGGTTCGGATTTGCCGAGGTGGATATCGAGGTGCCGAAAAATTTACGAAAACACTTTTCGGAAATGTCGCAGCTGTTCACAAACAGGGTTGTTAAAGAAGAAGAGGTTCCAGCGCACATGTTGGATTACCTAGAGATTATAGGTAGGAACAGGGGAGACGGTAAGAAATTAGTGGGAACTCTGTCTACAGAGAAGACGTTGCTGTACGCGCCGCTACTGAAGTGGTATCTGCGACACGGATGAGAGATAACTGCTGTGTACAGAACTTTGGATTACCAAGAAGGAAAGCCGTTCGAATGGTTCGTAGACGAAGTAACCGGAGCACGAAGAACAGGAGATGTCGACAGTAGCAAGGCCGTTGTGGGCGAGATATTCAAGTTGGTGGGCAACTCTTGTTGCGGAAAGATGATCGAATGTTCCGAGCGCCATCTAAATACAACGTATACTAACAACGAGAGCTGCGTTGACAAAGCATTGAGATCCGCATTCTTCGAAGATATCGAGGAGATTGAAGACGCTTACGAGATATCTAGCAGGAAACCGAGAGTAGTAATGACTAGACCGTTTCACTGCGGGATAGCAGTTTATCAGTTGGCAAAGTTGAGGATGTTGGAGTTCTACTACAACTTTCTAGATAAATACGTTGACCGAAGCGAGTTGATACAGATGGATACAGACAGTATGTATATAGGAATTTCCAGCAACAGCCTGGATTCTATAATAAAGTCGGATACGATCGACTCTTTCGAAAGAGAGAAACGAACGACTGCCTTGTCTAGCAAGTGTTATATTGTCGAAAATGTTCCCGAAAAAGGAAGTCAGGAAGAAGAAGACAAAAAAATTAAACCGGATGATTTTATGAAACATTCCGCCAAAGGTATGTCCAAGAGAACAAACAGTCTGAAATGGGATTGATACAAGAAAGCGTTGGAGGGTGGTCTAGACATTGGAAAAAACAGGGGTTTCAGAATGAACAGTGGAGTCATGAAGACATACTCGCAGACAAAGTTGGGACTATCCGCGTACTATGATAAGAGGAGGGTGTTACCCGGCGGTATCCACACGGAACCGTTGATGTAATAAAATGAATCAAGATTTAAATTGCTATGTAATTTAAATTTTGAGAAATTTAACTAGAACAACCATTACCTATAAACATCAACTGTATTGGTCTGATTGGTGCTGGGAGTGTATAAATCAGCGGATGAGAACGCCATCCGGAGACAGCTGGATGTCAGAAGGCACCGCAAGAAGTTCTTCACGAACAAACCCGCGCGATGGACCATCATTCAAATAGTAGAGCACCGGCTCGTCGGGTTTGGTAATAGATCGATCTAGATGATATACATTGAGAGACCACACGGGATCAGTCGCGCTGCGGCGGCCACCCTCGAGCTCTCCCGGTTGGTAGAGGTACCGGACGGCAACATCCGATGGAAGCCTTTTCTCCGCTAAACCAACGGGTCGCCCGCGCGAGACGGCTAATGGTTTGTGCGACACCGTTTTCGCCATGATAGCATCTACAGGCTTCTTACCGATCAATCTGGTCACCTCACCGTTCAATGCCGAAACCACAGCGGGCAGCCGGGTCACCCACTCTGTCGTTCGCGAATGAGGGTCTACAAGCTCTTTGGCATATTGGTGTCCGAACAGTCTCTCAGCCAGGGTTCGATTGAACCGCTCCACGATCCCCTGGTCCCGGTGTATATTGACGCGGCCGCGTCTAACCGAAACGTCGTGTTTAGTCAATATATGGGAGACCGCGCCCATGAACTCGCGGCCGGGATCGACCTGGAGAAGAATCGGCCATTTGAGAGGACTCCTCTTATATATTCGGGAAAGAGCCTCGGCCGCCTCCTTAGACTGTTTAGTGGCCAGCGGCTCAGCCCCCTTATACCGACTCGCTACGTCAACGATTGTCGTACTTGTACGTCTTGCGACCGACGCGATCGTGAGGGAGAAACAGGATGTCAGCTTGGTGGACTTCGTTCGGCACCGGCACGTCGAATTTCGGCCGCGGAATATTGTGAGGCGCGGGCAAATAGATCTGCCAGATGGCCTGCTTCTTGAGCCATTCCGTGGCGGCATTTTCGGAAACTTTGGTCGCTGCCGCGAGGTTCTTGATAGGCGCGAGCCCCTTCCAGTAGCCGCGGGGGCTGTAGTATGTGTTCGCTAACTTGCGCGCTAGGCGAACCGATAGTTTGGTATCATTCTTGCGCGTGTCCATCGTATGCAAGGTATTCTAGTAGGTCGAAGAGTCTCCAACATGCCCTCGCCAGATCGTCCGGTAAAGGCGTCGTCGATACTAAGCCGTTGTTGGAAGTTTCGCTGCAGCCACTGGTTAAGTTACCCCAATTCGCGAATTGGAACTGGAGTGGGAACTCGGGGGAATCTAACATCCGCATTGCGAAAAGGATGGCCGTTTTTTTGTCCTCGCGCCACGTCTGTAGTGAGTCTTGGGCCAGACTGATCAGCCCCTTTGCGCCAGCTAAACGGTGTTTAATGGCCGTGTAGCCTACATCGATTAGAGCGTAATAAAGCTCGTCAGCTAACATCGTTCTATATATATATATTATTTAAAAATGTTTTTTTAAATAATTATTGCTTATTGCTTTTGCTTATTGCTTTTCCAATATAGTAGCTGACGAGACCCGTCGCAACCATTCCCACGACGACAAACGCGATCTCGCGGTCTTTTTAGGCCTCTGGCGGTACATAGAAAGCTGAAAGTTGGGGCTCGGGATCTAGCGGCGCGAAAATTTTATACGGATATGCCAGCGCGTATTCGCGCATGGCTTCGTCAACGTTCCGGAAAGTTTGCGTGGCGTGATTCTCGCGTCGAAGATCTTCGTCCACGTCCGTGTTTTTTCCTATTAAAAAGAAGAAATAGTTGCTACCACCGAACGCCACTGCGCTGAACACCGCACCACCTAGCATTAGTCCGATCGAAGCCATTTGTTTCCATATATTAGCAGGTAGAATTCCAGCTTTAATTAGATAATCTCGGGTCCAAACTAAGGTCACGAACCCTACGTCTCTCACGGTCATGTCCAATTTGGGAGCGGACCCTCCGAAGGCCATCTTTGATAGTCGAGCTTCCCCGATACTGAGACCAGATATCACCACGGCGTGATAAAGCGCATTCACTATCATTTTATCATCGTTTTCAGCCATTATATTTATTGCATATAAAAGGGATCGCGATTAATGTTTAAATGGGGCGCAATCGGTTTCGGAACTTTCTTCGGAACCGACTACAACTGCACAGGTGCGGTTGGGGGTTGTTTCGAAACGTAGTTCCACACAACTGCCAGACCACCACCAAAAACCCACGGGATGATCCAGGTAGGAGCTACAGCAATCGGGGATTCCTGCGGAGATTAAACCGCAGCTGTCTTCAGGGTTTTTTGTGTTTCTACCCCCAACTCCAATTGCGATTGGCTTGGGGGTGCGGCTGGAACCAATAACGACTGTTTGGCCTGTCGAAGCTCGGCGAGTATTTTATCTTGTTTAGCTTTTCGGGTGGCAGCCGTTGCCCGCCCAGCTGCCTGTCTTTTTGGGTTTTTGTGTCGTGCAATCGGGTTAAACCGCACCAGCTCAGGAGCGGCTGTTGAGGGTTCTTCCAACATGCTCTGGTTCAACAGTGTTGAGGGCTGTTCCGTCACTCTCGCAGGTGATTGCCGCTCAACAGTGTTGATGATTGGATTGGGGTGCGTCTTGTATCATCATTTTCTGAGCTTATAGTTCGTGGGCATATATGTCCAAATTGACAGTGTTTAGCCGTGGTCAACGCGGTTGTCAGCGGAGCTAAGTACATTCCAAACTTGTGATAAATTGAGCAGCAGGCTGTTCTAATCAACCCCGCGATGTCAGATATAGGGAGAATTGCACTGACAGCGTTAGCGTACAAATGAATAGCCGCCGCCTCAAGAGTTTTCGTCATTTCTACCCCCAATTTAGATTCGTATCGTGCATACATTTTATCTACCCCCGCATCTGACATTTTATCCACCTGACAAACTGAGAGACGCCTACCGAAATACTGCTCCGATTGCCCCCCAGCAACCAGCGCAGCTAGCCGCTCGCGTCGCGTCGCGTTTTCATTTTCTTTCAGGAAAGATACCGAATCGGCAGCCGGGCCATCTTTCAGACCCTTTTCGGCAGTCGGGCCATCTTTCAGGAAAAATACCGTGTCGGTAGTCGTGCCGGCAGTCGGAGCGACTGTTTCTCCCATTAGCTGATCGAGAAGTTCGTCGCAGTTCATTATTCAAACAGTGTTGGGTGTACTATTCTGAATAGTCTTATAAGTTTAACATCAACCTGTTTGTCATTAATTTTAAGAAAATTATAAAATTAATTATGAGTATCTACTGAATTATTCGCAACAAGTTGCGAATAATTCAGTAGATATTAGTAAATCACTCAGTAATTAATTCAGTAATTCATTAATAATTTAGTAATATTTAGCAAATATTTAGTAGATATCAGTAGATATTAGTAGATATTAGTAGATTATTTAGTAAATATTCAGTAATTCAGTAATTCCGTAATTAATTGATAACTTCATAATTTGTAGGTTGATCAGTCTTTAGCAGAAGCTTGGTGTGCTTAGTTTCCGAAAACATATGGCGAACCTCCAGGCGCTCCTCGCGCGTTGGGATAACGTCGTTCTCTCGAAGACAGTCATCGAATGAGTCTCGGTCCTTGCAGTGAAAGAAGGCGACCCATTGAGTTTCCTCGCGCAGATCCTTGAGGACGGCGTTGTACTTTTGAGTGGAGATCCATACGCTTTGCCCCGCATGGCGGCCAGAAAATGCGAGCTCGGACAGCATGTCCTTATTTTTGGTCATCGCCGCCTTGGCCGAGCAGTCGTCAATCACGTATAGGGTGGGCTCGCCATGGAATCTTTGGTAGAAGACGCGTAACCAATCGTGAAGCCTGTCGCCGGGATCAATAACGTATATCTCAGGGTCGGTCCATATCCACGGGCGTCGATGATAAGTCTCATTGTGCCGCACAGTGGGACACAGGATCACAAAGTGTCGAAATATATCGCGGTAGGACCCCTCGAGCAAGTCCAGGATGAAAACCGTTTTTCCGCATCCTGTCTGACCCACATATTATGGCAGAGTGGGCATCGCAAACTTTATTTAAATCTTTAGAATGATTTTTTATTAAATCAGTAGAGCGCTGAGACGTATCGGCCATCTTCGATGTTGAGTTGTGCGTCTGTAATTATATATAAGTTCACGTTCAATGCGCCAGCTACATCCGCCTCTTTGGTTATCCGGATCGTCACACCCTCGCTAGCGTTCTCAACTTGGCGTCCACTACCGTGCATTTGGTCGTCGTCGCTGGCTCGCATGTCTAGCCATAACGTGTACTTGGAAGTCAGGAACTCCGCGAGGGAGACGTCCGAGAGCTGCAGGTCTTTGGCAACCGCGGCAACCTCCGGGGAGCGCTTAGAGCCGGCAGCAAACTGATTTTTGGCTTCGTCCCACTGTTGGTACGCGCGAAGGTCCGCGCTGTAGAGTTGATTGGGGACTCCCTCCATCGTCACCTCTACCTTTGTGATGTTGGGGTTATAAAATTTGTCGCTTTTTCTGGCCCCGAGCGCGAACCGACCCTCCTCGAACCGCGCCGATTTACTGAGTTTTGATTAATCGCGCGAGTTTGGGCATCGTTACCATGTCGTACTCCAGCGACACATTGTCGATCGTATACGACGATGCCAGGTCGGTGGCCATGAGAACTCGGCCGTAGTCGTTGAACGTTAGCTCGTATTCGAGGCGGTCAGCCAAAGCGCTCTGATAGTAGGGCATGTGACTCTCCAGCAACTCAAAGTCGAGTGGGATGTAGAAGCGTTTGCCGTAAGCGGCCGCGATCGCGTTGTCGCTCGCCCCGATTCTCAGTCTGGTTACGTTCCTATTTTTGTCAATACCCTGATAGACTGCATTATTTTCGCGCTCTTGCGCCGTCTTCCACAGGTCCTGATAGCAATGGTAGACGTCGCTGTCGTCGATCGACATCACCTCATTACCAGAAACCTTTATCATGGTCTTCTTGACGATGGCGCGACCCAGGTTCTGAACGACGGTTCGGTCCGCGTGCGTCGACGTCAGCGAAATAGTGAAAGCGAGGCGAACAGTCCCCGGCACAATGACGTCGTTAGCTCCGAGGTTGGGGAAGCGGGCCAAGAGCTGCTTGTTCTGGTCGATCGTCGATGGGTTGTTCGTAATAACGACGCTCTGTCTCACGCCTTTCGCCCCAAGGGGCTCCCGCAGTCTGCGGTATGGATTGAGTTTGCGACCGTATTGACTCGAAGACATTTTCAGTGAAACTAAATACTCTATTAAACCCGTGTGGTTTTTTCTTTAATACATCGTTAAAGATGGATGATTTTGACATGGACGAATTCGGCAGAGACGATGTCCGAAATGATGACATCGATGATGATGACATGGATAATGATAACGAAACGCCCTTCATGGAGACTCCAGTTCCAATCCAATCGCGATTGCAGGAAATAGGTGGCGCTACCAACACCATTAATCTAAGTCGAGAATTACTCGAGTCAGCTGTAAACGACTACTACAACAGTTTGGCAGAAAAAGGTGTGGTCCCGGCTGTCGGCCGCGACTACTCCAAGTTCGAATTGGATCAGCGTGGTAGGTTGCGACTGAAAGCATCAAATGTCCCAATCATCAACATGAGGAGCGGAGAACCCCTATCGCTGAGCACCATTGCCGGAAAAACCCGGGGCTGTGGCGAAATCGTAAGGGATGAACTCGGATTCGTAGATTGGAAAAGGGATAAAACAATTATGCCCGCCCGCGCTGTAGAGGCCCTACAGTCTACCGACGAAACGATGGCGAAGACGGCCGCCGCGATAGAAACTGTCCAGCTCAGCGAGGTCCCTCGTGTAGCCACCGACGCTATTCGCACAATGGAGCTCAGCGAAAGCGAGATAGACGGAATACTCAGCACGATGGATGACCCCCGTTACCTCTTCGCGAACTCCGGGGACTCGATAAGGCTATGCAAACTGTCCGGGGCGAATTGGTGCATAACCTCGCCAAGCTCACGGCGCTGGATGAACATATCACGCTAGAAGAAAGGAAACTGGAGGAAGCCCGTGGCGATAGAGAATCTACCGAGCGAATCACCGAACGCCTGCGGTCGTTGCGGGATGAAAGAGCAGTTCGCTCGGAGGCTGCATCGGCTTGCCGTGAGGCTCTCCGCACCCAAATAAGTCGGATCCGCGAAACGATCTCGAGGGTTCTGCACGAGGAGACGACACTCGGTGAGCGTCTTCGCACTCTATTCAGAGAGCAGGGTGTCAAGATAGCAAGCATCATCGCAGCTCTCGGCATGACCATATCGACCATAGTTCTAACTATCGAGCTGCTCGTAGGCGGTACGGCGGCTGCACCCGCGCCAGCACCCGCGCCACCCGGCGGAGCCAAGGAGTGGGTAAAAAAGCATCTAAAAGCCCTCGCCAGTCTCTTGGCTAAATTAGCCGGAAAGGCGACTGCCGCGCTGCCTGTGCTGATCGGGGGTGTCGTCTCCTACTTATTATCTATATTATCGAAAAAGGCCGGATGGCTCGCCAAAAACACTTGGGCTTTAATCGTGGCGATCGCCGGTCTTCTACTATTCTCCGCCCGAGAGTTCCTAAAACCAAAGCACGAGTAGTCCGATCACCACGAGGGCGACGATGAGCCCTAATTTCTCCTCCTCGTGGGTTGTAGTTCCCGCTCCTGTTCCAATTTCTCCAATCGCGATTGGTGTGTTGATGATTGGATTGGGTGAACTGGTGGAACTTGATGGTGCACCCAATTCGTGAATTGGGGGTACTGGGGTGGGTGATTGCGGTTTTATGAAATCGCTTCCACTTACAACCTCAACACTGTTGAACCCGACCGTCTTGGTGGTGCGCTTGATGATATCATTGTTCACGTTACCATTATGGCCGATCTTTTGTTTGGCGGTGGCGATTGCGATCTGATTATTGTAACCGTCAACCCGGTCGTCTCGTAGTATCATATTGCTCGGCGCCATATAAAGACCTATTCCAAATACATAGTCTACTGGGGTGCTGGCATTCTGCAAAACGTCTTGATACTGCTTGATCGCATCCGGGAGGTCCACCGGAGTCCTCGACATTTGCCAAGAACTGTTTTTGTGCGTCAAACGCCTTCACGTCTCCTATTATAGAACTGCGCGCTTGCGCTTGTGCGCCGAGGACGGCCCAGACGTATGTGCGAATGGAGTCGTTGAGGCGGGTAACCCCACCCTGCGTAAACCCCAGACCTTTATCTAACATAAATGTGCCCCAAGCGTCCTGGACCGCAGCAGCCTGTTGTATGAAATCGACGTGAGCTCGATTCGGAGGTAACCAATTGCATGATGAGACGCCGCATTGCCGACCTCCAGACACTTCCGACCCGAAGGTCATCGTCGCGGGGTCAAAATTCCCGGCGTTCCGACTGACAATGTGGTCGCCGGAATGATCGTGTCTAAAATCAGTCTGCGTCCAATTCCCGGACTGGCCCCGAATGAGAACGTCCCCGAGTCCAGTGCTGTTAGGAAATGTTTTCTGTCTCCAATCCGAATCTTTTGAAACGTTAAATTCGTTACACAGTCTTTCGAACGCTCTATAGTCGTATGTGTTGGAAATGGGACTCCACCCGACGTCTTGAGATAGTAGAGTACCTAGTTCCTTTAAAAGTCTTCTAATGGTGTAATACACATGAAAGTTGTAGACACTTCGGAGCATGACATTCTTGGATGTCAGATGGTCTTGATGTGAAACTTCACATCTGGTAGATGCGCATCATACAGCGAAATTTAGCTGATTCTGCCAAAACTGCATCGGTGTTGCTTTCCATCCGTTCACAACCTCTATGGTAGTAATCTTGGGCAGCCTATATTGTTAAAACATGTTCGGGAAATTGGTGGCAAAGGCATGTCCGATCTAACTGTTAAAGTTGGGTGTACAAGGGGGGTTAACAACGGCTTTTTGCGTGTATTTACCTCCGACAACGTACTTTGCATTTGAATTAAAGCTAAATGCCTTGGTATCCATTGAAAGATATTATTATGTTTGCTACTATCACTAATGTTCAAAAAGAGAGTTGTGAACTTCAGAAGTCAATCGACAACTGCTGAGGAAAACGCAGGGTAGGCCTTAGAGCAATCACCTTCACGGTTGGGTGGCGAAACTTGGGGGAGCGCGAAGGGTTTTACTATGTGAAGGATGGACAACAAGTAGGGGTAAAGCTGCCTCCCGGACTGTGGAGTTTTAGACAGCTCAAAGATTGTGTCACCTCAGAGCTTGACGGTAGAGTCAACCTCACAATCTAGAAGGTTACCGGGCTCACAACAATAACCATCGGCCCAGATAGTAAGGTAATGGTCTCCCCGGCGTTAGGTACTAGACTCGGTTTTAGAGAGACATACTCCGCAAATAAAGGATGGCAGAAGGGGGATTCATCCCGACAGAGAGCGAGTTTTTAACTACCGGAAAAAACATATCACTGATCAATAGAACTATATCGGCGGCCACGGACGATATTCACAAGAGTCTACTATCACAACTTAGAGTATATGCCCTGGCTGTGACTACATAAACTCGTGAAGAAACACATACAGAACTAAACGAACTAGGCGGGAAAATAACCGAATTTCGAGAAGAGGCCCGGTCGAGGAATGGGGGAATCCGAACGGGTATTGAGAAAGCCCGAGAAGATCACCAGGCGGACCTTACGGAGGCGTATGGGGTGTTGCGCTCAGAGGATCGGACGGGGATTGCGGGATTAGGAGCCCGAGTGGTTGAATCTATCCGCGCCGTTGATGAATCACTTGTCGCGGTTGATGATAAAGTAAATCAAGTTCGTAGAGCCGCTCACAAAGCACTTGAGGATACCTCTGAAAAGGTTCGTGCTGAGGCCCATACCGCTATCGGGGGGCTTGCCGCGTTGTTGAACACATCTGTAGAGCAGTTTAAGTTATTGCAACAACAAAAACGTGTCATAACAGTTTCGGCTGAGAAGCGGGGCGTATTGAATGAGGGGGCGTATGAATATTCATTTGGTGCCACAGCGAGCAATATATATTGTGGATACGTCATGGCATCTCCAGGTTCACTTATACGAATGGCGGTCTGTTCGGTTAATGCTAGGGGTAAACCTGTGGGCGCGGTCATGGTAAAGCTCGTATTGGATGGTGAAAAACGGGCGATTGGAGTCACTAAACTCGCTGGAGATAGTTGGGGGGTGGTTTTGTTCGCCGGTGACGATCCAATTAGACTTTCCGAAGGTAGTGTTATTAACTTTGTTACGAAAATCGCTGACTCAGCGAGTTCTTCCACTGTTGTAACAATGTTAATTGAACTTGATTTGTAAAATTTAATCATTTTAACAAAATGGAGAACGAATCACCGCTTCCGAGCACGCTTCCAATCTCGATTGGTTTTGGCGAAAGAAGTTCAGATTTTAGGTTGGAAAATATCGTCGAAATACAGGATATTCTAAAACGAGAGGGGGAAACTCGGAGGGTAAATGCTAAAAAATATAGACGAGCGGCAAACATAGTGGAGGGAGTGAGCACCGGGCTGGCAGCAATTTCTATAAAGGGTGGGGCCGGAACCGCTGCATTATTGTCTACAGTCGTGGCCATTGCCGCGGGTTTGAGTGGTGTAGCCACTGGGGCAGGACTGCTGTGTATGGCGTTTAGAGTAGTGGGGAGAACATTCGAAAATAAAAGTAGAAAGCACGACAGAATATCGGTTCTCGCAAGGTCCAAGAAAAATAGCATCGACGTTGTCGTGTCCAAAGCGTTGGCCGATAACAATATATCAGACACTGAATTTGAGTCGTTGGTGGAGGAGATTTCTCGATATGAGGATTTAAAAAATACTGTTAGAATTACGGCGCGCGCCACCCTTCCCAAGATTGAGAATACTGATTGGGATAAATTTAGGTTAAAACTGGGAGATAAAGTGGGGGGAAAAGTAACAACACCACCCCCAATTCGCGAATTGAATTCGGGAGCAGCACCAATACCGTATATATGTAAGAAAATATACCTTTTTTTAAATTATTAATTAATTAATTATTTAAAACGACTGTATGGTATAAGAGAGACAACTCTGACAAGGACGACCCGCTTTAGAAAGTACACAGTTGTCTAGCTTGGCTCTGTATTCTATAGGTGGTCCGCACTTTTTGTCTATTCAGTTTATACACAAATTCGAGGGGTGTGGGACCGTAGATGGAGCGTAGGGACACTATGTAGGTTGGTGGTATCATTTTAACTCCCTATATACTACTCGTTCCCTCAATTTAACAATTCGTTCCCTCGAATTAAAAATTCGTTCCCACGATATAACAATTCGTTTCCTCAAATTAACAATTCGTTTACACGAAATGAAAAAATTCGTTCCCTCAATTTAACAATTCGTTCCCTCGAATTAACAATTCGTTCCCACGATATAATAATTCGTTCCCACGAATTAACAATTCGTTCCCGTGGGAACGAATTGTTATTTCGTTGGAACGAATTGTTAATTCGAGGGAACGAATTGTTATATTGTGGGAACGAATTGTTAATTCGTGGGAACGAATTGCTAAATTGAGGAAAAGAATTGTTATTTCGTGGGAACGTATTAATAAAAAAAAGAATTCTACGTCCACTGGGGGCTCCGTAGGAAATAAATCTGGCCTGAATAATGTATGGATTCCATGTCCGGGTATTGAAGTTTCTGAATCTAATCCATTAAATATGAGGCCAGTCGTGTTATTGTGTTTCTAAGAAGATGAGAGATTTTGCATGAAAAATATGTACAAAATGTACTGCCTTGTCCGTAATTGACGTCGAATGACGTCGAACTTGTCCGAGCAAGTGCGGAATTATATTCCGCATTTGCTCTGCGGATATTTCGTCATCTTGTGACGTCATTTACGAAATATATATTTGTGAATAGCATTAACTCTTTGCATGCTAGCGGTGAAAATAATATCCAACAAATTATGAGTATGTTTCTTATTTCTCTCTGTAAATATGTATTGGAATTTCATTAGAATTGCGTCCTCTGGACGCAATTCTAATGAAATTCCAAAACATATTCATGATATTTATAGGGAGAAATAAAAGAAAATACAATGAATTGTCGTCTGCTATTTTTTAACTATTTATAGCCGACAAATTTCCCAGAATGCAAAGAGTTAAGGTACAAAATCACGTGGTTTATCTGATGGTAAAATGTCCCCCAAGTGTATCCGAATGCTTAGCAACGGTGTCTTGTCCATCCACACTGTGACTTACCTAACTTGTCCACCTTGTACAATCTATGTGTTTTTCTCTCTAAAATGTAGCTTGATTGTCCGCCATTTCTAAAAAGTTTTGAAATCAGATATTCAGGTGTGACTGTGTTAATACTTTCTGTTCTAAGTGTTTCTTTCCATTCGTCTTTAATATTACCTATTAGTGTGAAGTACTTTAAAAAATCTCCATTGTTCAAATTGTACAATTCTTTCAGTTCATTAAATGTATAGAAGTGTTTTGTTCTGTAATCGTAAATATTTGTTATATACATTATCCCTTTATCGTACCAGTCTTTATAAAACAATGTATTGTTGTTTTGTTTGATATTAGTATTATGCCATAATATTTCACCAGCTATGACAGGATGTTTTTGTCTGTAGTTAATTTTACTCCACGATGTAACAATCTCACCTAAAAAAGTATACTTTTTGATTATCAGTTTTGCATCAACTTGATTAAAATTGCATTTGAACAATAAATCACCACCATGCTTGTTCAATTCACTGTTATAGGCTGTTTTCCATTGATTTTGTGATCCCTTTAATCTTTTTATCGAAGATGCTTTTAATGAATGCAAAAAGACGTGAATATTTATCATTTTTAATCCACAATTTTCGTAGTTTTGAATAATTGTTTTTCTACATATTTTATCAGGTTTTCCATCCCAAAGAAAGTCGTACATATATGTATTAATTTCTTTAATGATTTCATCGGAAGGATTTTCTAGTACTGTTAGCGGATACACCAGTTTAGGGAATGCAAACGTTTTTAATACCGCTATTTTTCCTATTAGTGTTAGGTTCCATCTTTTCCAGCTATTAAGGCAGTTCTGCAATGACTTAATTTTGGGTGTTATATTTAGTATTTGCAGTTTTGTTTTATCGTTTGTAAAAGTTATTCCTATAGTAGAGGCTTGTTCATTGGACCATGTATATAAGTTATTGTTGCACCATTTATTATTGTTATATCTAGTTACTCCCAATTTTAAAATAGTACATTTTCCTTTGTTTAATTTCAACCCAGATACATTTGCAAAGTGTTCTAATGTACTAACAAGTTCTTTAAACGATTTTTTCTGTTCCATCAAGTGTGAAGCTTGCATCATCTGCGAAAAGTGTTTGTTTTATTTCTTCCCCACCAAAAATTTGACCTTTAATATTTGTATTATTGTTAATTTTGCGTGACAATAGTTCTATGCATAGAATGAAAATGTATGCTGATAAAGGACAGCCTTGTCTGACGCCTTTTTTAACATTAAAGAAACTGGATAAATGACCGTTATTTGTGATACAGCTTTTAGCATCTTTGTAAAATAGCGCTACCCATTGAATTAGTGAGTTGCCAAAGTTGAGATTCTTTAGACATTTAATTATAAATTTATAGCTTAGACTATCGAAAGCTTTTTGAAAGTCTGCAAAAAATATCAATCCCGTTTTATTGTTCTCATTTGTGTCATCAATTATTTCCATAAGGGTTCTTACATTTTCTCCAATATATCTTCCTTTAATGAACCCTGTCTGGTTAACATTTATCAAGATGTTCAATACTTTTTTTATTCTGTTAGCTATTACCTTTGATGCAATTTTATAGTCAACGTTTAAAAGTGATATCGGTCTCCAGTTTTCAATAAAGAGTGTATTCTTGTCCTTTTTTGGTAATAGAGTAATTATGCCTTGTTTTTGGAGCTCCGTTAGTGTTACATTTTCATACGAGTAATTTATCGTGTTGATATAATATTGCTTTATATCATTCCAACATAGTTTATAAAATTCTGCTGTTAAGCCATCGGATCCAGGACTTTTCATGTTTTTCATTTCTTTTAAAGCTAATTGACATTCGTGTTCGTTTATGATACCGTCACATGATTGTTTCTCATCGTCATTTAGTTTATTTTCTGTTGAATTTAAAAAGCTACTATCAGCATTATCCAAGTTCAAGTCCTCGCTATAAATACCTTCGTAATAACCTTTAACATGATTCAAAATATTGGCATGGTCTGTTTCGATGTTATTCTGTATGTTTAGCTGTTTAATTGTTCGTTCTTCTGATCGTTTTTTCTCCATGTTTGAGAAATATTTTGTATTTTTTTCAGCACCTTCCACCCATTCAGCTTTTGATCTTAGAAGTATTCCTTTTGTTTTTTTCTTCCTTATGTTATCAAGTTTACTTTTTTCTAAATTGAGCTTGTCTGCTACATCTTGATTGGTTGGGTTTTCAGTTATTTGTTTTTCCAATTGTCGAATTGTTTCTTCTATTTTAGTTTCTTCCTCCCTTTGTTTCTTTTTTAGTTTACAAGAGTATTTGATTGCTTCATTTCGAATTGAACCTTTTATTAGCTCCCACATCGTGTTTGGGTTACACCCGTTATTATTGGTAGCAGTTTCGTGTATTGTATCTTTTATTTTTTGTTTAAATTCATTTTGTAGTAGTAAACTATTATTTAATTTAAAATAGCGACTTCCTCTGACTGTTTGGCATAAATTCAAATTTAAAGTAATTGCCGAATGATCTGAAAGAAATCCGGAAATTATGTCGCATTCTATGACCATATTTAGCATATTCGCTGTTATAAGAAAGTAGTCTAATCTACAAAATATGGGTGGTTTGTGGTTAGAATGCCACGTGAATCGTTTTTTTGTCTGGATGCCTGACTCTAAATATATCATATAAATCATTGTTGTTGATAATATCGTTTATTTTTTGCGAACATTTTCTATATGTAACAGTATTTCCATTTAATTTGTCGACTTCGAAATTGAGTACATTGTTGAAATCCCCTCCTATAACCATACTTTCACTGTTATTCTCTAAAATTAATTGTTCTATTCTTGAGAAAAATGTTACGTCATCATCATTTGGTCCATATATATTTAATAATATTGTTGTTGTATCGAATAATTTAATTTTTAATATCTGTAGGCGCCCCTGTATTACTTCTTTATGCTCAAGTACTTCGTATGTCGACGTTAGATTAAGTAAAATACCAATACCTTTGCCATTGGAGCTGTCTCCACTTATAAAAATGTCTTGACCCCATTGTTTCTTCCAAATTTCTTTATGTTCATGTGTACAGTGGAGTTCTTGGAGGAAACATATCGAGAATTTCTTTTGTTTTAGCCAACTAAATACTTTTTTACGTTTAGTTTGATGTCCAAGCCATTCACATTAAAACTGCATAATTTTATTTGAGTACCCATAGTTTATTGGAGTTTGAAAAACATGATTTAATTTTCAGAACTACTTGTGAAACTTGTTTATTTGTATTATTCACCCAGATATTATGAGTTATGTTTGACCTACTTTTGTATTGCCATATTTGTACCACTTGTGAGTAAAAAATGGGGATGGGGACGGGGGACAAGGAATGAATACGAACGTGTCTTATGTCGTGGAGTAGGTGCATATTCCGTTGGAAGAGGTTGTCGTGTGTGTATTTTTACTACAATGGTATGACATTGTGTCTTATACAATTAAATGGTCTAACTGTGATGTTATGTGTGATAATACAACAGTTTAGTTATTTTTTTTCACAATGAAGTAGTTATTTTACATGCAAGATGTCTAAGTATGATAGACTGTGTAGGCAATACATATTATTTACTAGTAAGATTCATATGTATTGCTTACAAGACATGCAGTGTTGAGAAAATATAGATACCAACAAGCGTTGTGGACATAATTCATGCAATATCATTATTGATTACGTATTTAATTTATTTTGCGATTGCTGCTGGTATCACGTCAGCTCATTAAAATGGCAAAACAATGTAGTACCATATCAGACTGCGCGAATGCACGGTCTGATCTCGCGCTACACTCTTGTAATATGTCGTAGTGTCCGTTTTCCCAACGGGGACTGCATTAAGGTAGTTGTTAAAATATTCTGATCTGAGATACACTGATATCATATGATGTAAGATACATTTTGCCAAATTGCGAATTGTACACTATACTATGCTAATGTAGTTTCTGTGATATTCTACTATGAGGTTACACTGATACCATATGCTGTACGGACTATTTTGCCCACGTGAGACTTGCGCATTATACTATATTAATATAGTCACGAAAACATTCTGATCTGAGGCTACACTGGTATCATATGTTGTAAGGTCCATTTTGCCAACAGGGGATTTGTGGCTTATACTGTGTCAAGGTAGTTAATAAGAAACGGTCTGACCAGGGGCTATGTTGATATCATATCGTAAGGTCTAAACAGATAAGTATTGTAAGTAACAGAAGTAATGACCAGTGTAGCCCCCGACTTACTAATAATGTAGGTCTATTTCACTGCATGTTTACATGGTGTGATAGTTGGTCTCCGAAAGAAAAACCCCGACTTACTAATAATGTAGGTCTATTTCACTGCATGTTTATATGGTGTGATAGTTGGTCTCCGAAAGAAAAAACACTGTACAGTTACAAAATTGAGAGACCGAATGTAGGAGCTATCCACATATTCTAGACCACGATACGTGTAAGAAATGGGGTCTCAAAACGAGCTCTATGTCAGAATTATGTATATTTACATGTCCCCGACCAGTGCAGTTCCGACTTGCCAGCAACGCATGCAGTCTGATACAGATCTGATACTTTATTGATACGTTGGTAGTGTTTTAAATGTTAAACCGTGTTTGCCCGGATTGTCCGCCATTTCTACCATTTTCCCATTTCAACCGACGGTTGGTGGGTGGACGGGCGAACGCGACGGTGTAAATTAACGGTAGGGGTTCCTCATTACATCACTATTTGCCTGGTTTGGCCCTCAGGTACGCTTTTATCATTGGCTATGTTGTTACCTGAGAGTTGAATTGGGTTATTGCCCATTATAAAAGTAGTAAGATTATTTCTGACCGTACTGCTTTTGGGAGGGGACCAAGTTATTCTGGTGTAGCGAGTGCCTGTCATCAGATCAGGATTATTCTGATTTCAGGGCTGAATATATAATTTTTTATTGTAAGTACATGTATTCAGTTGTGATTTAAATGACCTTAGCTGTTGATAGGCCGTTAAGCCCCAACAAGCAAACTAACACCGATGATTCCCTGGTAGCAGTTTTAGGGGGAATTACTCGTGATTTTCTAAGTTCGGTAATCTATTTATAGAAGCCGAGCGAGGGAGCCGTTTCACTAAACTTTGTACGACTAAAATATTCGTTCGTAAGTGCAAAATTATGATAGTCTGTACATTTCACATTAACAATGTTTTCTTGTAAACAATTATTGGATTTAGATTTATTGAACATAGGCTGCATATGCAGCATATGCTCAATAAATGTAAATCCATGAATTGAAATTTCATGACGATACTAAATTTGCACTTACGAACATTTTAGTCGTACGAAGTTTAGTGAAACGGGCCCCTGATACATAGCCGTTTAGACTTTTGTGGTCAGCGAATAATGTTTACCTGATCACAATGATATTAAAGTGATCACGAGCGGATATTACCATTTACTCCCAATTCCAATCGCAGAGTACTTTAATGCCAGAGTTTCGAACATATGAATCGAACTTAAGCTACGGTTATTAATAACGGGTGGTCAGCCATTGTGCATTTAAAATGCAATAGAAATAGCCGTACTGCTTTTGTGGCCCGCGAAAAATGTTCACTTATAATGAATGCAGATAACTTAAGACACCGGAGAAATGGGGATTATTGGTTTTGGCGAGCAGTGTAGATCCAGATCAGACCGTGCATCCGCATGGTCTGATCAGGATCTGCACTGTTCGCCATTTCATCGATGAAACACCCGTCATTCTATAGATCGTTATTAGGCTACAGGAGTGTGTTATTTCATCAGGAGCTACACTTAACACAGATCTGATAAGCCGCATTTCTCCGGTCACTCGACCGCAAATGTATATGTATATGTTTATTGTTGTTCTAACATAATTGTATAATTGTATTTGTTGAACTTATTTAAAAACACGGGTCTTACGCCATAAAAAAATAGTTAGCAAGAACTTTAGCTTGATCGCCTTTTCAGTGTGATAAATGTTTTTTTTTATACTAAAGTTATGTTATTGAATATGTTTCTGTAGTCTACGGGTGGGACGATTAACCGCCATACTCGATTATTCTGGATTCGTAACTCCATGGTTCGGTACACGAATACAAGCTTCAGAATAGGTCTGAGAATGGAAATCTATTAATCATTTTGAGTTTTCCAAAAATCTGTTTAATTCGTTGTTGTTTTTATAGCTGCTGTGAAATTCCCGCTCTTATTTTTTTGGCGAAATGCTTTCCACTCTAGATTAATTATTAGTCTATGTGTCATCCACAAACACATACTGCGAAGTATTTCAGGACGTTCAGTCCGTTGATTAACATGCTTTTACATCACAGGTATAAATCAAATTATAAATATCATAGTACATGTAAATCATAAATATCATAGTACATGTAAATCATTAATAGCATAGTGCATGTAAATCATTAATATCATAGTACATGTAAATCATAAATATCATAGTACATGTAAATCATAAATATCATAAATATCATAAATATCATAGTACATGTAAATCATAAATATCATAGTACATGTAAATCATAAATATCATAGTACATGTAAATCATTAATAGCATAGTGCATGTAAATCATAAATATCATAGTACATGTAAATAATAAATATCATAGTACATGTACATGTAAATAATAAATATAAAAAATATCATATTACCTTTGAATTATAAATATCATAGTACATGTAAATCATAAATATCAAAGTACAAGTAAATCATAAATATCATAATACATGTAAATCATAAATATCATAAATATCATAAATATCATAAATATCATAAATATCATAAATATCATATATATCATAGTACATGTGAATCATAAATATCATAAATATCACAAATATCATAAATATCATAAGTATCATAAATATCATACTACATGTAAATCATAAATATCATAGTGCATGTAAATCATAAATATCATGGTACATGTAAATCATAAATGTCATAGTACGTGTAAATCATAAATATCATAGTACATGTAAATCATAAATATCATAATACATGTAAATCATAAATATCATAGTGCATGTAAATCATAAATATCATAATACATGTAAATCATAAATATCATAGTGCATGTAAATCATAAATAACATAGTACATGTATTCATAAATATCATAGTACATGTAAATCATAAATATCATAAATATCATAGTACATTTAAATCATAAATATCATAAATATCATAGTACATTTAAATCATAAATATCATAAATATCATAGTACATGTAAATCATAAATATCATAAATATCATAAATATCATAGTACATGTAAATCATAAATATCATAAATATCATAGTACGTGTAAATCATAAATATCATAGTACATGTAAATCATAAATATCATAAATATCATAGTACGTGTAAATCATAAATATCATAAATATCATAGTACGTGTAAATCATAAATATCATAGTACATGTAAATCATAAATATCATAAATATCATAGTACGTGTAAATCATAAATATCATAGTACATGTAAATCATAAATATCATAAATATCATAGTACGTGTAAATCATAAATATCATAGTACATGTAAATCATAAATATCATAAATATCATAGTACATGTAAATCATAAATATCATAAATATCATAGTACGTGTAAATCATAAATCATAGTACATGTAAATCATAAATATCATAAATATCATAGTACGTGTAAATCATAAATATCATAGTACATGTAAATCATAATTATCATAAATATCATAGTACATGTAAATCATAAATATCATAAATATCATAGTACGTGTAAATCATAAATATCATAGTAAATAATAAATAGCATAGTACATGTAAATCATAAATATCCTAAATATCACAGTAAATCATAAATAGATGTAAGATCCTATTGTCAGATTTTTCTGGCGAATCATATTCAAGACGTCCTCATTACATATGGGATAGACCATTATTCTCGGACCACAAAGGCATTACGAGTGTGTATAATATGTATTAAAGGAACATGACCTAGCACAAAATGTTCTTGATACCAGAGACATTGTCTGGGACATTTTCTGGCAAAATAAACATTCATTCACCATTACCCACGTATTGATTGGCATTATTATACATATTATATCAGACGTAAATTTCCACACTGATATCAGGGACGATCACCGTGTATCGTTAAAATGCTAACGGACTACTATTTATTATTGGTATTTATTTTTTGATGCAATGATCATACTTTATAATCTGTCGAAAAGATTATTTTGTGCAGGTGACGCATTTAATTAGTATATATAATAAAATAAATAGCATGCCTCATTTGCATGTGAAATTAGCCTTATACCACTGCGAGTCAGTATCAATACAATAAATATTACTAAATGATTAATTATATCTAGATAGCGGGCACTCGTAATTTTTAGAACTGGTGGAATAGTGACACAATTATAAACTTATTTAATTCCTATAAAGAACAGTTTGTGCCTACTGAGTGGGCATGTACCTTTATATGTCGCTCTGATTTAAGAAAGGGGGCTTATGTGGTCAGTGTAGCACCAGATTAGCATACGCATCCGCGCTATTGTAAATAATAAGTATAAGATATTAGATATATACAAATCAGATACAGTGAAACATCTCTAAACCGGACACCCTGTGAGGTCCCCTGGGTTAGAGAGGTTTCGCTGTAAATCAGGCACACAACCATTCTTAGACATATGTGTGTGTTATGCGATCATGAACATACATTGTTACCTGAGATACATGGCCAAAAAACCATAACAATAATATCACAGATGTTTTTGGTATCCGATTTAGAGAGGTTCCATTGTATATGTCGCACAATATATTTACAATAGACACGTACCGGTCAAGACAGAACTATGTGACAATAGTTTCGTAACACAATTAACCGTTAGACCGCTACACACAACAACGTCCCCACGAGTTAGCAATTCGTTCCCTCAATTTAACAATTCGTTTCCACGAAACAACAATTAATTCCCACGAACGAATTGTTAATTCGTGGGAACGAATTGTTATATCGTGGGAACGAATTGTTAATTCGTGGGAATTGATACTTTTAGGTACATTTAATGAATTTACAGACCTTAGTCCGTTACTTCAACCTGTGGTTGTGTCAACCGCAAGTACGCCTTTTACAGAGATTGAAAAGCGAAAAGGGAAATTACGAAGTTTCCCGAAATTATTTCACCTTTTCACACAACTACGAAATGTTTGTTTGTTTATTGGTGTTTAACGGCCTATCAACAGCTAAACTCATGTAAGGCCGGGCATACGGGTTCAATAGCTATCGCGTGCGCACGCAATAGTAAAAAATATGTCCATGTCCCCTCTGTGCCACCGTAGAAATCACAAAATCAGAACGGAATATTTACATAGAAATCTCCTTGTTCTCATATGCACGCATTTATAGTCCATGAGCTAGATATACCCTCGAGAATCTCCCCCCCCCCCCCCAAGATCCTCCGCGAGTGGTATCAATTTGTTCAGGAGACATCTCTGATTGATATTAAACATGTTAACAATGAATAAGTTGGGATGAACTAGGAATGGCGGCCATTTTGAATAAATGGCCGCCGTCCAAAATTGCTTTCGTTAATAGCTCGGTCTGTCGTACACACAGAGGAATGATTTTGGTGTCTATACCCGAAATTTCGTGTTTATGCTAATTCGTCTTTGACAAAATCGAAATTGCAACGCGAAAACACACCAATGGTAGGGATGTCGGAGTTTTCCCCGATTTACGGTTTGCCTTCTGACCCAATGTTAAATTTGGCCGTTTTCAAAGTCGATTTTGTATCAATATTGGACGATTTAGTTAATAAAAAACATACACGCACATTGTGTAATGTATATGTTATGACTTACGATGTTGGCAGAAAATGGTCAGAAAATTTCCGAACTTCTCCAATTTCAAAATTGAATAACTTCTTAGCGAATCAAGATATCTTGATGAAATAACTTGCATTGCACAACTACATTCCTCAGCTTTAATTTGATACCAAACAATCCATACAAATCTCAATTTTTTTAAAAACTCCGATATCCCTAACAATGGTTTCGCGTTCCCTTTTGGACTTAAAAGCGAAAAGGCGAACTGAAGATGAGACCGCAATCAAGCACCATAGTTCCTGCGAATATTAATATACATGCTAGTGTAATATAATACAAACGGTTAATAAGTTTTGTTGCCATGGTAACGGCAACAACACGACGATAATGACAGTTTACTGTCGTAACTTGGTGTACATCAATAAAGTACACGACGTTCGTATAGTGTGTAGAATACCATTAACAATGGGCTGACAAACTGCGACTCACTACGACAGAACGTGTCTTATTGAAATTGCGGTCAGTGTAGGCCAATATCAGACTGAGCATCAGCTCAGCCTGATCTGAGCCTACACTGTTCGCAAATTAAATCAAGGAAACATTTACACAGAAAAAAACGCACAAAAAATAAATTATGATGAAAAGTAAGAAAAAATAACGTAGCATAGTCTACAAGCAAACCATATACAGTGGAACCTTCCTAAACCGGACATCACGAACACATCTGTTTTTGATGGGTTTCTTGGTCACTGTATATTTATTAGCGAATCTAGAAATTATGAGTACCCACAGTGGGTATAGTACGTCACGTGCGCCTACTAGTTGGATGGAGAGCACTGAATAAGAATCAAAGGACTGAACGTCATGAAATTCTTCGCAGTACGTGTTTGTGGATGACACATAGACTAATTATTAATCTAGAGTGGAAAGCGTTTCGCGAAAAATAAGCTCGGTAAATTCACAGCAGCAACAACAACGAGTTAAAGTTATATTTTTGAAAACTCAAAATAATAGATTACTATTCTGATACCTTTTCTGAACCGAAATTGAAGATTGTATTCGTGTACCGAACCATGGAGTTACGAATAGCGAATAATCGTGTATGGCGGTTAATCGTCGCATCCTTAGACTACGGAAACATGTGCAATAACATACATCTATCACAAAAAAAGCAAACATAACAGTTAATCACTGAAAAGGCGATCAAGCTAAGTTCACGGTGCGGGTACCACGTGACATTTTGCTAAGGAGGGGCACTAAAACAATGGCGGATCGACCGGATTCAGGTAAGATTTATTATCATAACTTTGCGTAAACCTATTCAAATAACAGAAATCATGTACGAGAGCCTTGCCATTTGAAAAACCCAAACTCTGCTCATTGTTCTACTGCTAAAGACGGCCTTATTTTGTCTAAAAGTGAAACCGCGTACGTGCGGGACCGAAAACCCAGTAGCTAAGAAGGGGTCACATTTTACAATTCCTTGGAAAACTGCCATTATAGCTGGACGAATATGGTGCACGAATGAAATTACGCGGATGTCCGAACGTACAAAATCACATGGCGTGTTTCATATAACGGTAGGATTTTATTGCAATAAATCGATATGGCAGCTTAACATGGGCCGAAATGGAGAAAGAAAGAAAGAAAGAAAGAAAAAATGATGTACAGAAAATGATCTAACTTAAAAAACATAACAAATGTATTAAACACCGTATATTTGACGACATCCCACACCCCCACCAAACCCCACAAATAGCTAGGCACCCCACACCACCCCCACCCCCTTCCACACACACACTCTACCATAATAAAATCAAATTGTAACTATAAAATCAATATTTAATGGAATCGTATCAATAATGTTTAAGAAGGCGAACAATGTTCTTATTTTATAGACAAAACTAGTTTACCAGTGTTTTACACTAGTTTAAACGTATTCAGTGTTGATTTGATAAAATCAACACTAAATACGTTTAATCATGGACATAGTCTATGGTTTAATTGCGCAAATCTGTTATTACGTGTAACAGATGGACAGTGTAGTGTCTGTTTCCCGTCAATTTATGTCACCTCCTGTCGCCTGGGGGCCAAACATCGAATCTGCATTTCGTCCACTTGACACGTAGCCACAATTACTGGTGCTGCACTCCGCGCTGGCGTAAAATGTTTCACGTCGAAATAGGCGTTTGTTATTAGCCGATATATTTATAGATCGGCTATATATTGGTTATCCATTGGTTTGTAAAAAAGTTTGTAACCACCCTTTTCTCCTATATTCGGTAATCTACAAACGCGAAATTTGTTGTATCAATTCCAAATTACATCAACCGGATAATTTTTCATTTTTGGCCATTATCTCTGTTGAAAACTTTAAATATAGCGAAATAACACAATTTGGCTATAAATAAACGTTTTCACTACAAGAGTTCGGTAAACTAAAGTTAGGCGGTTTGCAATTTGGCTATAAATAAACACTAAATTTAGGCGGTTTGCCTTCTAGTCCAGGGGCAATTGTATATATATATATATATATATATATAAGATTCCGGCACATCGTGTTAATTTATGGCACCCTGTGTTTTTATAAACTTGAATGTATAAGGTTTCCAAAAAATCAGGGTGCCATTTTTTAAACCAAGTTGAAGGTCATTTCAAGGTCATGGAACTTTATGCTTGACGGAAGTCGAAAATTGCCAATATATGAGCCAATAGGTCATAGTCCTTAACTTGGAAATTGGTGTAAGTTGTTAAAAAACATTTCTGATGGATATATTAAAGAATTTACGTAAACTACACTAATATTCAGTATATAATTATCAAAAATCGGGTATTTATGAGATTTCGGTTGACTTGCTACATATTTGTGTAATGCTAAGCGCCTTCACCTATATTCAAAGGTTAATTCTTTCAACTGGAATAATATTGTTTACAGTTGACTACCATAAGTATTGCTATGATCAGATAGTAATGATAGCTAAATATAACTGGGAGAATTTGGTTGGGGAGGAAATCAACACTTCTGTCACTTTTCCCTGAGATTCCGTAGCTACTAACATGTGGACATATATTGAACACTGATTTGATCGGCTAATAACATCATGCTCTGCATGACTTTTTCTTGTTTGTTTGTTTGTTTGTCTGTTGGGGTTTAACGGCCTATCAACAGCTAAGGTCATTTAAGGCCGGGTCAATGGGATTAGTACTAAATTCCATATATTACCCGTACAAGTACATGTACAAGTACATGTTCAAGTACATGTACAAATGGGGGGAAAATCCCAAAATCAGAACTGAAAATTTACAATAAAAAAACTATATATTCAGCCCTGAAATCAGAATAATCCTAATCTGATGCCAGGACCTCGCCACACCAGAATCACTTGCCCCCTCCCAAAAGCAGTTGGATCAGTAATAATCTTACTACGTTTATAATGGGAAATAACCCAATTCAACTCTCAGGTAACAAACGAGCCAAATAAAAACGTACCTGAGGGCCAAACTAGGCAAATCGTGATTCCTATCAGGAGGAACCCTACCATTAACTTACGCCGTCGCGTTCATCTGACCACCACCCACTCGAAATAGGCGCCAGTTTCCTGACGAATTCCAATTCGGCCACATGCAGAAGATACTACATAAACATATTTGAGTGTAGGACAAAATCCCCCCGGACATAATCCCCCCCCCCTCCCCCCCCCCCCATGATTTTGACACAGGAGGACAAAAATCCCCCCCCCCCCTCGAAAATCACAGATAGGACATAATCCCACCCCCCCCCCCCCCCCATCAAAAAAATTCAAGGTATACAAATTCCCCCCAATGAAAAATGTATCCTAGGACAAAATCCCCCCCATCCCCCCCCACCCCTCCCCCCCCCCCCCCCCCACCACCGTCCAGAATGAAGGTAAATCATATTCAGTATTTTTATTTACACAATAAACATCAAACATCAAGCACATTTAATGAAGTATTTTCAGTTGCACAATCAAACAAGCACATTTAATGAAGTATTTTCAGTTGCACAATAAACGTCAAACAAGAATATGTATGTATCGTTTGTACATTTGTACTGATGTCGGGCCCAAACCATACTGTTTTAGTGAAGAATCGATTACCATTCCAAAGAATTATTCGCCAAAACGATAACCAATCAGGTAATCCTTAATCAACTACTTGAAATAAATCAGGCAATTCAATTACCCTGATGAAAGAGGATTAGTGGGTGAAATTTGAAAGCCTGTTAATGCAATGATTCTTTCAAAACATGTCATGGGGGGATTTTGTCCTCCCTTGAATGTTGATGGGGGGTTATGTCCTACCTGTGATTTTGGACGGGGGAGGATTTTGTCCTACCTGAATTTTAGACGGGGGGATTTTGTCCTCCTGTGTCAAAAATCTTGGGGGGGGGGGATTATTGTCCGGGGGGATTTTTGTCCGTATCCCACATATTTTCGTCTAGTAAGTAGAGCTTAGTGGCACCTAGCCCGGAAAACGGTTCATTTCTTCGACGTGAAACATTTTACGCCGGCGCGAAGTACAGCACCAGTGACAATTACGTGTATCAAGCATCATCCAATTACGTGGCTATGTCTATAGCAACGACGTTTATGACATTTGTGGCCAGTTTGTTTGCCTCTTAGCACATTCAAACATACTGACAAGTATTCGCCTCCGATATGTTACAAGGTGCATGATCACGTGGTTACAACAACAATAACGTCGCCCACTCCAAAGTAAGTATTATTTGATATTTTCCTTAATATGCAAAGGATTTTGATGAAATATGGCGCACCAAACGCGTCTTCAGTAGATGCATTTGTTGGTCCAGTGAGTTTGGCACAGACTTATGTCGTTTTTGCAAAGAATCGAAAATACAGAGATCACCAAATGCAGCTTAACAAGACGCGTTTGATGCGCCATATTTCATTAAAATCCGTTACATAATAAGGACAAAATAAAAGAATACGTACTTTAAATCGGATGGATTCTGGAAGTTTCAATACTTGTTGTTGTTGTTAGTACCACGTGATCATACACCTTGATATACATGTATATCTAACCACATAAATACAACCTGATACGACCACTAAATATTGGGACTATCAATGCACCATCGGACTAGCAACAGCCTAGGCGGGATCAACATGCGGTCTGCGGCCTTCTGTATGCATATTGGACAACGTTTTCAAGTTTTGGAGGCCATCTTGGACGCCATATTGTTTCAAATATAAAATTATTGAAGCTTTGATAATAGTGAATGTAACTCGAAGAAAATTCAATTCATATAAAAATATATGTTATGAAGAAAATGTCAAATATATCCAAGATGGCTGCCAAGAATGCCAACAAAATATGTAAAAGTTACATTTTCAACTCTCACGCATCAGGAAGCCAAAATTGTACATGATTGCCAAAACCAAGGACACCAGGAGTCAGTTAAGGATGAAATCCATCGTTAAAAGTGCCCATCGCATGCTCCAAACCAACCGCCATAGGGAAGTAACCCGAATTATCTGTAACGCAGGGCAAATCGCATTGCGTTACAGACAGAAAATTTGGGTTAATTATGGAAATACTGATGCTCAGAGATTAGAGTGTCACATAAGCTATACATTTGTGTTTGTTTGTTGGGGTTTAACGGCCTATCAACAGCTACGGTCATTTAAGGGCGGGTCAATATATTTAGTACTAAATCCCATACAGTACCTGTACAAATGGGGGTGGGGGGAATCCCAAAAATCAGAACTGAATATTTACAATAAAAAAACTATATATTCAGTCCTGAAATCAGAATAATCCTGATCTGATGCCAGGTCCTCGCCACACCAGAATAACTTGGGCCCCTCCCAAAAGCGGCAGGATCAGCAATAATCTCTTGTAATGGGAATAACCCAAGTCAACTCCCAGGTAACAAAAGAGCCAAAGATAAAAATGTACATTAGCGCCAAACCAGGCAAATCGTGATTACTATAAGGAGGAACGCCGTCTCGTACGCCCGACCGATAGGCAACGCTGGCCATGCAAGTTCCTCTGCACAAAGAACAAGGACTCGGATACGTGCAGAACGTGATAATGAAACGGTAATGTAATAGTGTAGATGTAGACTATTGAATTCCTGAACCTATGGCTCTGCGCCGAATGTAATACAATTATGCGATTTTATCACGCAGAAACTTCCTTTCATTTAACAATTAGCATGTTTGGTGGCATGACCTGTCATTCCAAATAAATAAATAAAGCGCTGACGAGACATGCGAACTTCCCGATGCACGGAGGTAATTAATGTTATTGCGTTCAACAAGATAGAAAATCATGTGCTGTCAAAACAGTTTTTCGTTAAGAATTAATATAAAAATGAAAAACAGCAGACGACAATTTCCGTCTCCAGCGTAGTCAGGGTTAAAACTATTCATGCATGGTTGTGGTGAACAAATGGTACGGAACAGGTCCGACAGGTCCGGCGGCGACTGCCGGACCAATACTTTTGACTTAAAAATGATTGTTTTATTGAAATATTTAGAAATCATAAAGACTGAAAAAGACAGTCAGTAATATTGACACAACCACCGCAACTACTACTACTACTACTACTACTACTACTACCATAATGTACTACGCAGCTCGCAGGAACTTATTAATTTGGTGTCAAATTCACATTACGGAACATAGGAAATGTTATGTTGAAATGAACGCAGATGTGTTTGCATTGTGTGTACTACAATGACGTCATTCGGTAATTGTCATGTGACGCCGTTCGACCAATGGCCCGTTCCACTGTTATCTAGTCATTGCAGGACACCACAGGCCTGTATAGTGGTTTTGACAAAACGTGTAGATCCTCTAGCGGCATCGATATGTCATGATTTTAAGCTGAATTGTGCCTGGGCTTAACGGAGTCGGGACGATCGTGGATTAGTCACTGGGCAGTATAAGACCATTAGAGCAAAGCGTGTGTGAAATATCAAA
>CM055274.1:36047369-36106921 GCA_029237695.1 Conchocele bisecta | reverse complement strand
TAAAAACCTTAACCAATGTTGCCTAAAAACCTTAACCAAGGGGAATTAACTAAGTAATTCAAGGTTAAATGTAGGTCAATGTCAAATATAGGTCAAGGGTTGTTGATATACATCACTAGGACATGAAGTTGTGCAAGTTTGGTGGGTGTAGGGCCAGGAGTATTCCATATACAAGCTTGACTAAACACCTTAACCAACGGCGTGACGGTGACGCCTACGCCGACGCGCCGACGCCGGAGTGACTACATAAGCTCTAACTATTCTTCGAATAGTCGGTCTAAAAATGAGTTTCACAGTTAGCTTATAATGAGCATGTAACAGTACAATGCTATGATATTCGAAGACTGGGTATTGGCATGCGATACACGTAGATGTATCTTGTTAACATCATGTGAAATCCGCTCAGTGAAAACAGAAAATGGTCTGATGGAGTAGAGTTGTTTTAGACTTAATTATACAAACTTCGCTAACACTTAAGTGCGTATGAAGCTATATCTGTAATATTTATATATCAGTGGAACAAAACAACATTTATTGTTTGATTTAAGGCACGATACTGGATTTCATATTGCCAAACTTATAGGTTGAAGCTCAGAAATAGTAATATGAAGAACATGTAATTGTATAATTTGAAATAGTTCACCATCTTGGGAATTCAAATATACCAAAATCAAAGTAACAAAGTGGCTATGTCTGTTTCATACAAAGGCCGTACTTAATCAGGTATATTATAATAAGTTCCAAATAATAAATCGTGTCACAACAGAAAAATAAACATTACGGCGGTAACTGTCTTATCCAATAGTATATAGCCCATACTAATAAATTACTGAGGTAGAATGTGGCGGCCATCTTAGAATTTGGTGAACAGTAGCCAATTTCACCAACATTGCAAAGCATACTTTTCTATCAAAGTATACTTTGAGGGAGAAATTTTCAATTTTAGGATAAATTTATTAATTTTTATTATACTGAATTTATTACATTATCACAGCCATTATGGCTGTGATAATGTAATAAATTCAGTATAATAATTATGCATACTTTTAATCATGAAATACATGCATTTGTTCGTTCTATTTGAAACAATGCATTTCAGGAAAAATAAATGATTACTCCCTCAAAATATACTTTGCTAGAAAAGTATACTTTGCAATTTTGATGAAATCGGCTACTGGGCATTTACCCAAGGATGTGCTACATTATTTGTACTGTGGCAATATAATATTGTTTACTTGTTTTACATGATTAATGCCATCAACTAGATAACACGATGTAAATTGATGAGAAATCGTGATATTTGGCGGCCATTTGGGATTTTGGTACACAAAACAGTTATCCAAGTATGTTTTGCTATTGTCATGGCCATTTACTGTGCACGTACTATCGTACGTAAGTATGTTTTGAAATGTTAAATGATGATATATAAGTGACACGGTGGCAAATTAACGGAGATTATTATTGTTGATGGCCATTTTTGATTTATATACATACTTTCTCACGTAATAAATATTTTGGAAGTAGCATAAACTTTTGTTTCACTTATAAAATATAATTCAAATACGAATAAACAAATAACTGGTCATATCAAATATTTTTATATATGGTTTAGTGTGGTGGGATAAGATAGTGGTGTATTGGCGACAATCTTGTATTTTGTCGGCCATTTTTTATGAAACTGTTCTAGTTCGATTGTATGTATTTACCTGTATTTACCTGTATTTACCTGTACCCGCAGCTGGTACCCCTCAGGTTCCCGGCCGCGGAAATGGGGTAAGCGGTATGGCATCCATTACAACCCCATATGTTCTCTTGATGTGTTTGTCAATTCGGTTTTTAAACATGTTTATTCTAGTGGCACTTACTACACTGAGTGGCAAATTGTTCCAGGCCAAGATTGTTCTCTGTGAGAAGAAACTTTTACGTAGGTTTAGCCTGCTGTAGTTCATATAGAGCTTGTGAATATGTCCCCGTGTAGATTCGGTTAGGTTTCTTTCGAATAGGTGATGTTCCAGGATACATTCTCGGCCGGTTAAAATCTTGAAGACCTCGATCATGTCACCGCGATGCCTTCTAAGTTGAAGAGATGAAAGATGTAAAATTCTCAGCCTTTCAGGATATGGTTTTTCTCTTATTTCAGGAATCATCCTTGTTGCGCGACGCTGGACTTTTTCCAGAAGCTGAATATCTTTCATTAAAAGCAAGGGCTCCAGGCCTGAATTGAATATTATAGATGGGGCCGTACTAGCTGCTTATAAAGCCTGACGATGATGTCTTTCCGCTTGTACACTATATTCCGATTGATGCAACCCAGCATTCGATTAGCACGCTTAGCAGATTCAGCACATTGAAGAGATGGTTTAAGATCATTTGATATTAAGACACCCAAATCTCTTTCTGTTGAAACAGACTCAAGACAGTACCATTCATTATGTATTTGGCATTGTGATTATTATAACAAAATGAATAACACTACACTTTGACTCATTGAAGACCATCTGCCAATCCTCTGACCACTTACATAGACTATCAAGATCCTTTTGTAATATGTCTATATTTGTTTGACTTTTTACCTTACGATAAACTTTGCAGTCATCCGCAAATTTCTTCATGTAACTGAATATACTTTCATCAATGTCATTGACAAATATTAATAAATAGTAATGGGCCCAATACCGAACCTTGGGGAACACCACTAGTAACGTCTGACCACACCGAAGCCGCTCCGTTAATCACAACGCGCTGTTTCCTGTTTGAGAGCCAGTTCTCTATACAGTTAACTATATTCCCAGATATGCCGTGTGCCCGCAGCTTTACGAGTAGTCTATGTCGAGGTACCTTATCAAAAGCTTTTGAAAAGTCCAGGTATATTGCATCTACAGGTTCACCATTGTCTAACGCTGTTGTTACATCCTCCAGAAATTCTAACAAATTGGACAGACACGATTTCCCTTTGGTAAAGCCATGTTGGGATGAATTAATCAAGTTATGTTTATCAAGATGAAGATATAATGTATCTTTCACAAGAGATTCAAACACCTTACATACTTGCGATGTTAAACTGACTGGGCGATAGTTACCACACGTCGATCTCGACCCCTTTTTCTTATAGATGGGTGAAACATTAGCTACCTTCCATTCAGCTGGTACAATTCTTCTTGTAGACATGTGTTGAATAGAATCGATAACGGTAGACTCAAGTTAGATGCCAGATTCTTCAATAATGTTGAACTAATCTTGTCTGGACCAGGAGCTTTGAAGGAGTTCAATGAATTAAGCTTCTTAAAAACTAGCGACTCAGTGAAGGTGAATGACTGCAAGTTATCATTGTCAGTACAACGTGATTCAATATCGGGAATGTTCCTTGTATCTTCATTGGTGAATACCGAAGTGAAAAAGCCATTCACTTATTATCAGAAATCACTGACCCTTCCTGGTCTTTGAGCGGCCCAATACTGTCTTTCACTTTCTGATTCTGTTCTCATATACTTGAAGAAACTTTTACTGTCTTGCTTTATATTATCGGCTAACTTAGCTTCAAAGTTCTTCTTGGCATTGTTCAATTCAAACTTTGCGGTATGTAATTGACTTTGATAACGCAACAAATCCTGCTCATTCTGTGAATGTTTATATTTATCCCACAATTTGGATTTCTTACTTTCGAACAGCCCTTAAAGCTTTCCTTGTAAGCCAAATTGGTTTAGTGTTTAGTTTCATAGTGCGTTTTGGTACATATTTATCAGTAATATTGTTTATAATATCTGACATTGAGGTCCAACATTCAGCAGCATCTTTCTCTTGTAGGTATTCTTCCCAATTGTAAGTCGATAGTTCATTGCGCATACCATCAAAGTCTGCTTTCTTAAAATCTGGTGCAAATTGCGTATTGTTAACCACATATGAATATTGTCGCATGTACATTACACAATATAGCTTCATGATCACTAGAACCTAGAGCGCCTATAGACTGTATGCTAGAAAACCATTGAAGGTTCACTTGTAAAAATAAGATCCAACGTATTTTGCTCTGGTCGGAAATGATACATGTTGACACAAATACAAATCGTTAAATAAGTCTAGAAAGATCATATCTGTTCCATTTGCCGTCTGAAGTGTCCAGTTGATTGACGGAAAATTAAAATCACCCATTAACAGCACGTGCTTACCCGCCAGTTGACTAGAATGTCACAAAGTTTCTCATCATTTTCCACGCTACTATTTGGGGACCTATACACACAGCCAACCAGAAGTTTTGATGTAGAATCTCTGTCAATTTCACAGAATATACTGTTTGTAAAATCCTTGGCCGCAGCCAGATTCACCTCAGCACATGTAAAATAGTCTTTGATATATAAAAGGACACCGCCACCACGACCGTTTAGGGTATCTTCTCTATCTTGTCGATACAATTTGTACGAGGGATATGCAACTCTGAGCTGAGAATGTCACTATGCGCCCAAGATTCTGTAATTGCTATAATATCAGGTTCATGTATTTCAATACAAGCCAATAATTCACAACGTTTATTTATAATACTTTGAGCATTGATGCTTAAACATGTTAAATCCTCTAACTTCCCATGTTCTATTACGCTTGTTTACTTTTCCACTCGCGATACTAAAGTTTGGATTACCTAGAAAACTGTCTGTTTCTGAATCGCTTTCACTATCCGTGGGACTAGAACCATCAAAATTGCTGTTCACTATTAAGATGTCTGTATCATCCGAACTGACACTACCTGTATGATGCTCATGATTGTGCGATTCCACAAATTTAGATTCCTCAATCAAAGGCGAAGATTTAACAAACACACTGTCATGTATATCGCTACGCGTTATCACAGAATTATTAATACTGTCACCATGGTTACTAAACAAATGACTAGAAATGAGATCATTAACAGTTGATAGATCCAAAATATTGGCTCGATCCATAAAAGCATAATTGCTAACTGAACAATTTGAACGTGAACAACTTAACAATAACTTATTTACATGAGTGGCAACATGCCACACTCTAGTCTATCTTTACACACACGACCCTCCTGTTCCATGGAGGCCCCTCACGATGTGCTTGTAAGGGTTTTTTCCGCCAGTTGCTTTAGCGTTCCGCACCTGTGCTTCCTGGACGAGCTCCCAGTTTCTTGCGCGCTCTGCTTTGGTCATGTCGTGTGATATACTAACATTCCTAAAACTGCTCATCTATGGCAGGGTTCTTCAGCTCCTTCAAGCTCCCCATGAATTTCATTTTCATTTGTAGAGTCGTGAAATCGATGCGGACCGGTCTTGGTTTAGCATTGCCATCCTTGTCGCGAGAGTTATTTTTGAAGCGATAAGTAGCTAAAACACTAATCTCTTCCTGAATTATGGCAGCACACATCTGTTTCATGAATAACGCGTCGCGTTTGTTCTGCTCCTCTTCCGAGTAAGGCGAAATCTCTGGAATGTTGTACGCGATGGCACTATTTGCGCGTAATAAACTATCGCGTTCCTCCGCACGCACCGTCTGCCTCTGAGAGCTAGGTTCATTCTGCATTTTCTCGCGCACAATGCTGATTTTCTCCTGAACAATCTTCTCTACCTTTCCGTCGTCGACACTACTCAAATTGAAATGGTTTAGTTTTTCATCAATCAGTTTTTCAACTTTAAGCATAGTCTGGTCGAGGCGAAACGAACTAACTTGCTCATCAACAATACTGCCTACTGCTTCTTCAGTTAATGCTGCGCCGACTTGAATTTCAACAACACACAGCCTTTCGTTCATGCTCTTGGAGTTGCTTTCGAGTACCATCATCTTGGAGAACATGTTCTTGGCATTGGGTAGTGCTATCAAGCAGTGGGGACAGAACCATAATATTGAATCTGGGCTGACAAGTAATGTTTTATACATTGGGGCCTCTAGCTGCGAACAATCAAAACAGTAACGGTTTGTGCAAAATCCACACTGAATGGCCACAACTTTTTTATTTCTAAACACCTTTTCACAATCTTTGCAATTCCATGAGTCTTCACAATTTGTATCTGCTTTCTGCTTCTTACTACTGTCTACAGCTGGTTTGTTAATTGTTATTGATCTATTGACAGGAATTTTGTCAACTTCAGGAAGTTTCTTTGCGTCTTTTGTTTGACCCATTGTGAAGGAGTGGGTGGGGTATAAAGGTCAAATGTTCTTACCCGAATTACCGTGCTCAGAGCGTTGCTACACTAGTGTTACCTGTGCCACTATAATGTATAATATGAGTTAAGTCATTTAAACCGATGTGCCACTAGCTATGTCATTTTACATAGGGGATGTATTCGTTGAAACACAAATTACTTTGACCCACAAATTTTAGCGACCATGCTTTTTGGACGGACTTGATTTCCCTGTAAATGACAAATACCAATTTAAATGTTTTCAGTACGTTTTACAGCGTGTACATGCGATTATGCGGTAGTTGTATGTGAACGTTTGCAAAACAGCCCTTTTACGGGCAGAAATGTTGCTCTTAGGGGGGTCCACTTATAAGGGCATGTCAACTTTAAACGAAGACTGATAATACCCCACCCCCCCCCCCCCCTCCCCAGTGGTAATGGTGACCCCTCCTGGCTCACCCACTATTAAATAAAAATGTAAATAAAGGAAATGAACATAAAAGGAATAAACTTGAAAAATAAGTAGCACTCATAAAAACACAGTATAAATATATTCATTTGCTACAGGAGGGGGTCCACGTCGACTCATGGGAGCTCGTGATACCTATCCATGGCTACGGCTAGTTCGTCCCAATGACGGTTCGCCCCCGAGACTGTTCGTGCCAATGACTGTTCGACTCGGGACGTTTCGCCCGGAACGGTTCGTCCGTTCCATAATAAAATCAAACGACTGACATTGTTCTCAGTATCTGTTTTGGATGACACATAGACTAATAATTAATATATAGTGGAAAGCGTATCGCGAAATATAAGAGCGGGAATTTCACAGCAGCATCAACAACAACAACAACGAGTCAAACATATATTTTTGGAAAACACAAAATGATAAATATAATTCTCTTCTGAGAATGAGTACCGAAATCGAAGATTGTATTCGTTACGAATCACGAATAATCGAGTATGGCGGTTAATCGTCCCACCCTTAGAATACGGAAACATTTGCAATGACATAAATTAATCACAAACAAAAAAACATTTATTACACTGAAAACGCGATCAAGCTATGTTGTTACAACTATTTTTTTATGGCGTAAGACCCGTGCTTTCGAAAAGTTCGACCAACAAAATATGAGCTGCGACCGACATATGCTCATTTGCATAAAAGCTGTAAGACATCAAATTTGGATGTTGGTTGTATAATTCTTCGCCATTGCTCGAATAAAAATCGACCCACGATATATAGATCTATTTAATCTGTATATAGTAAAGTATCGATATATTGACTGATTGATTGAGCGATTAACTTATTTATTGATCAATATACATGTACCAATACCATGATTTATGGAAGACAGACCAAACAACAACAATAGCAATATATATTATATAGACAGTATTCACAAAGTAACGACTACCCGTGATATATGTTTGCACAGCATGAAAGACTTTAATCCTACGAAAGCGGGAAACGTCTTTCTCAATACAAACATGGTTTGACATCACTTTAGAATCATTTCCATCGGAAATGATTCTAAAGTGTTTTCAAAACATGTGTTGCTGAGAAAAATGGAAAATAAAAAAAACAATCAACATAGAACGCTATCAGGCTACAGGAGGATGCTATTTGATCAAGAGCTACACTGGTAAAAAATAAATAAGCCCCATTTCTCCAGTCACAACCACATATAACAGTTTTCTATTTGACATAGAATGGACGGCGATCATCTTGGATTATGACGTCTTGTAGCTTAAGTAAAACTATTTATAATTGAGAAACGCCATGTGATTTTTATGCCTAAGAACATTTGCGATTTTTTTCTCACGACTTCCGCATTTGCTATGAAACATTTCCTCACCTTTCAACGTCATTTACGAAAACTATCGTAAATGTTGTAAATATATTTCATGAAATATCGCACATGTTTGAGGTAGAAAAATCATATGAAGTGTCTCAAAAAGTATTTATATAAACCAGATGAAACGTTATATAAATCAAGACATGACTGCTCAAAACCTCTGTCAGCTTAAAAGTACATGCCCACTCAGAGACATCATCTGAGACATTTTCTGCCAAAATAAACATTCATTCACCATTACCCACGCATTGATTGCATTATTATACAGTTTATAATTCCAGCACAAAAATATTTACACAATTCCCTAACATTTGATTGCTCCGTAGCAAGTTCTGTCCAAAATTTATATCCCAGTAAACTCCCACGCCGAACTACTTTCCGTAACCGTGAGGCGCAGTTAAAGTAATTCTAAGAAAACGGAAAATAAAACATTTTCATTTTTTTGATGAATTTATTTCAAATGCTGGAATTATAAGGAAAGAATGGCCTTTTTGTGGAATTTATCAGGGATATAAACTTGGAAAAGTCGCGGGATTACTGGACGAGGCCTTCCGGCCTTCGTCCAGTATTCCCGCGACTTTTCCAAGTTTATACCCCGATAAATTCCACAAAAAGGTCATTCATTCCTATATTACCCACGCATTGATTGGCATTATTATACAGTTTATATCAATTGTAAATTTCCACACTGATAACCTTGTTTCCTTAAAATGTTAACGGCCATAACTACTTATTATCTGTATTTATTTTTTGATATGCAATGATCATACTTTATAATCTGTCGAAAATTTTATTTTTTCACGTGACACATTTAATTAGTATAAATAATTAAAAATGATCATGCCTCATTTTCATATTAAACTAGCCTGATACCACAGCGCGTCACAAAAAAAATATTACTAAATGATTTTATCTGTATAGCGGGTACTCGTAATTTTTATGACTTGTAGAATAGGGTTTATGCCTGATTGCCCAACTTTTATTTCCAGCATTCCTGATTCCCCGAGTTTAATTTTACAGGTAAATCAGAAAAGGCGAGACCCAAAGCTATAATCTGTTTCAATAAACTATTGTTGAATGTGTGTGTTAATTTATTTCAAGTGTAGATTATTAACCCTTAGCCTGCTGATCGCGAAAACTGTCGTCTGCTGTTGTTGCTTTATTTGTTGCCCTGTTTCTCAATAAAAACATGGTTTGACAGCTTTGACAGCACTTTAGAATCATTTCCAATGGAAATGATTCTAAAGTGCTGTCAAAGCATGTTTTTGATGAGAACAATCGAAAATAAAACATAAACAGCAGACGACAACATTTCATTCAGCAGGCTAAGTGTTAATGTCAATTATCATACAAACCAACTACCGACCGATTGAACGGAGGCCACGCACCCTCAAGTTGCGACTTGAGAACGGGGAGATCGGCACGATGGAACATGCGGACGAAGCATCGAAGCTGCTGCACATATAGACACTCATTGTAGGAGACGATTATAGTGTGCTGTCAAATGTTTTTGAACGTATCAATGTGCTAAACAAATATTTATTTGTGTTGAAAATAAGAAACTATAAAATGATTTGATAGTGTGATTTCGGTCTAATCATTGTAGGAGACGATACTATTATGCTGTCAAATGTTTTTGAACGTATCAATGTGCTGTAAATTATGTAATTGCGTTGAAAATAAGAAACACTGAAATGAAATACACTATCATTGAGCTTCTTTTATACATATTTCCTTACGTCTTGTTCCCGTAGTAACCTGCTGAAACAGTGGGAAAGTAATACTATTCCTTAGGCGGGAGTTTTTTTATTTTTCGTTTCTCAGACCCGCCGCCGCAATTTTGGCGAAAACCAAACAAAATGTTTTTTTTTCTGAAAATGATTTAGTAAGATACCATAGCTTCAGTTCACATGTAAACGTAACAAAGCAAAGTATCGATGTCATTTCCTAAATATGTACGTTTTTCTGTAGCACTTTCGTGAAAAATTGCAGATGGGATTAGACTCAAAATCTCATGGAAAGTCTCGTATATATTCAAAGTGATATTCCAGTCGAATAGGTTGTATATCTGAGTGACTTTCTAGTCTGATGAACCTTGTATAATATTATATCTGAGTGACTTTCTAGTCTGATGTTTGTATAATATATTCAGACATATTAATATTTGTCAAGTTTATCAGACACGGCTTGGAAAGGGTAGGAATTCCACGGTAAACCTCGGAATTACCCACCTGTTTCCTAGCCTAGCTTGATAAACTTATCAGAAGAACTAGCCTGATATATATATATATATATATATATATATATATATATATATATATATAATACATTACTGTTCTGTTCACATTTATGGTGATTTTTAGTTGGTTTATATCTTATATCTGATGTTTGTATAATATATTCAGACATTTTAATATTTGTCAAGTTTATCAGACACGGCTTGGAAAGGGTAGGAATTCCACGGTAAACCTCGGAATTACCCACCTGTTTCCTAGCCTAGCTTGATAAACTTATCAGAAGAACTAGCCTGATATTCTTTATATATATATATATATATATATATATATATATATATATATATATATATATATATATATGAGTAATACATTACTGTTCTGTTCACATTTATGGTGATTTTTAGTTGGTTTATATCTTTGTTTAATATTGCGTCACTTTTTTTTTCTTTTTTTTTTCCTCGCCCTCTGGACATATTTGTTGGAAAAATCTGAGAAACAAATCAAAAAAAAAATCCGGTCTTACGTTTTTTTCTCATTTCTCCACTAATCAGGCATTAATGGCTATGTTAATTACTACTGATCAACCGTTGGACAAATTCCTGTTTCCCCCACACAAAAAGTGACCAGTTTTTATAAAAGTGGGGAAATCAGGAAGACACCGTGGAATAGTGACACAATTATACGCTTATTTAATTCCTATAAAAAACACATTGTGCCTACTGAGTGGGCATGTACCTTTAATGGACTGTTATATCCTTAAAACTGTTAAGGACATAAAGGTCCTGGGTCTCAGGGGACCGTTTCACTAAACTTCGTACGACTAAAATGTTCGTAGGTGAACATTTTGGATCGTCTGGACATTTCAATTGATGGATTTTCATTTATTGAGCATAGGCTGCCTATGCAGCCTATGCTCAATAAATGTAAATCCAATAATTGTTTACAAGAAAACATTGTTCATGTGCAATTTACAGAATTTTGCTCTTACGAACACTTTAGTCGTACGAAGTTTAGTGAAACGGCTTCCAGATGTGGATGGAACGCGAACAAAACAGTTAGTAAAACATGAAGTCCTTAACACTGTTAATGCGCATGCGCAGACTGATATGGGACTACACTGGTCTCATACACAACAAGCCAACTTGTTTCATGAGGAGTCGCATAATTATATGATCTGTATTGTTATGACAGAATAATACGAATTGACAGTTTGACATTGTGTCACTCGTTCGGTATGGTATGTAAAGTATATAATTATCTACGTTTTGAAAACCACTGTCTGTTTCACAGGCTTTCGGCGTATTTCGGCTTTCATCGGTATAACTACATACGAATAACAAGGCTTATAACTTTGGTTGGACACGACCTCTTATCATAACAAATTCCGCGATTTTATATTAACGTTAATGTTAACAGTTTGGCGGAAAGTGCACATGTTCAATTGAGAATTATTGTTATCTTGCTGAAATAGCATAGCTGGAACATAATTATGAGAAGAATATCGAATTACAGCTGGTTATCCTAGGTCGGACATGACCTCGTATCATAACAAATAACATAATGTGTTTAAGGCTCTAATATCAATAAATTGTAGGAAAGTTCATTTGAGAAGTATCGATATCATGCAGAAATACATAGAACGCATAGGCAATTACAATTTTAAACATGCTATTCTGTTATGATATGAGGCCGTGTCCGACCAAATGTATAAGCCTTGTTATTCATATGTAGTTATACCGAAGAAAGCCGAAACAAGCCGAATGCCTGCGATCTGTCAACAGTCAACATCGATTCTACTATCACTTCCAAGATTTGCATTAAGCACAGTTTCGATAGGTTTTTGTTCTGTACCAAGGATGGATTTGAAATATTAACTGTGTATTTAATATAATTTGTCAACTTGCATATTTCTACACTCTCTTGGTGATTGGATTGTCAAACAGCCCCTTTAATATGCATGGTTTTCAAAACTGGCAGTAGATTCTACAAAATACTCGCAACTACTTGGAAATACTCAATCATTATCATGATTATACATATAGAGTAAATTAAGACACGCATATGCGATTTTGTACCTTCGGACATCTGCGTAATTCATGAAATTCGTTTAAAAAATGTTCAATTTTTTCCGTAAATGTCGTCAAAAGTTGACACACAATTTCCAGGGTACAAAATGGCTGTGATAATGTAATAAATTCAGTATATAAAAAATAAAAAAAAAAAAAAAAAATAATAAATTTATGCTAAAATGTAAAATTTCTCCCTCAAAGTATACTTTGCTAGAAAAGTATACTTTGCAATGTTGGTGAAATCGGCTACAGATGATGTCTCTGATATAAATAACATTCTGTGCCTAATGAGTCGGCATGCACATTTAAAATGTATTGTATAGATGACGGATTGGCCATATAGAGTAATGTATTACAATACATGTATGCCTCTAACATGAGACGGTGGCAGGTATTCTCTTGGCCGTAGGGACGAACGGTTTTACGTGATATTATCGGGGAAAAGAACCATTTCCACTGCAGAAGATATAGCATACTTTGATTCATATCGACCGACGTACAGTAATGTACGGTTTCCTGTTAGGGCCACATTACATTCTCGCGTTCTCGCTCTCTCGACTTATACACGAGATCGCGAGATTGCGAGAACGCGAGGCGAGATCGCGAGATTGCGAGATCGTGAGAACGCGAGGCGAGATCGCGAGAATACAAGAACGCGAGGCGAGATTCTCGCGATCTCGCGATCTCGCATTCTCGCGTTTTGTACGGTGGCACAGAGGGGACATGAAACTATTTTGTACTTTCGTGTGCGCACGCAATAGGTTTTATGCTGATCTGGAGCTACCCTGGGTGGCATTAGCAAGTTGTATGGTTTCCCATGTACTGGCTCATATACAGTATACATGTAGCACGGTAAATAGACGGCAGTACGCCAATGAACCTAAAAAACAACAAAAGCGGCGCCGGACGAGAGATGGTTCGATTATTGTCCGACTACGTACCAACTGAGCTAGGGAGGAAGATGTAATACATTTTGTGATGATCAGCCGGTATGTCCGTATGTATAAAGGTATTGTATAATCCAAGTGGAACATACATGTACCTACATAACGCCCATGTATATGTATAGCTGATTGTTTATGTCAACAACTTAGAGTTGTTAACTTTTGTTATAACTGTTTAATATTAGCAATTGTAGAAGTGCACACTTTCTTAAGAGAACATACAATACAACTGGCGATTAAATTCTGACAAGTGAGACAACCTGCTGAACTGACGAGTATGTCGTTTCATTGCGTGCGCACGCGAAAGTAAAACATATTTCCATGTCCCCTCTGTGCCACCGTAAAAAACGCATTCCCAGCGAGCATGGCATATATTTACTTCCGACCGCGAGATCGCGAGATCGTGAGAATGCGAGATCGCGAGATCGCGAGAATGCGAGATCGCGAGAATGCGAGATCGCGAGATCGCGAGAATGCGAGAATGCGAGATCGCGAGATCGCGAGAATGCGAGATCGCGAGATCGCGAGGCGAGATTGCGAGATCGCGAGGCGAGATTGCGAGATCGCGAGGCGTGATTGCGAGATTGATCTCGCGTTTTCGCGATCTCGCCTCGCGTTCTCGCAATCTCGCGACCTCGTGTATAAGTCGAGAGAGCGAGAACGCGAGAATGTAATGTGGCCCTAACAGGACACCGTAGTTATGGTCGGAAGCATATTTTAACGACGCTTTCAAAAGTAATTCTCCAAACCTGACGATATATACGCTTCACTTGAACTGAACTGTCTTGCGTCACTACCGATGCAGATCAATGTGGCACTCATAATCTGGGAAATATGCAACGGCATGTATCTCATTGCTGTGGTGGCTGGATCATAAACATGCATATTGATATCATGGTAAACAACACTATCGGTATTGTGATACGGTGGGTAGTTTCCGTGATACGGTGCAGACAGGGTATATACATATCGCCAAGATGGAGTCGCGGGACGACAGAAGATGAGTGTCAGTTTAATTAAATAGTTTACAGCTTACAGGACATTATCAGCAACGTATGTGGTATGTACAGACGCAGAAATGAATATGATGTACAACGATCACGATCACAATATGAATGACAACGTATTTTCTGAATAATTCGCTGGCAAACATGACACCTTTTTGTGCGTGAATTTCTAATCGAGGGAGCGTGATGAAAGTGCCGATTTCTGGCTAACAAACACGTCTTATTGTCCCTTTTCGGTGGGGATATCGAGTACATACATTCTAAATGATCCGTGGACAGTGTCAGCTCTCTGCACGCAGGATATGACATGTTTTTTTATGGCATTTTCTTATTTATCTCGTTATGGTGTGTACCCCCTGTTATGGTGCAGAGTTTCCGTAATATATTGTATAAAAGGATACGGTGTTGCGTGAAAACAAACTACTGTTTGTACCGGCGCGACAAAATAGATACGGTGTGTCGCACATTTCTCTTCAGAGCCAGCTGACATAAGGTGCGTTGATTACAGCACCATTGACTGTCAGTTGCACTGTTCTCCTATTATAATTATAAAACAAGGTCAAATGCCCAATAATGCTGTTTCTTTCTATATTGCAACGCCCCCTTACGTGAATTATGTTCAGAATCATATTTTATTCATATATAAAATTATACATCAAATAAATCCAGTTTCGAGGTAATTATAGCCGACACGCATGCTATTTACAGCCTGGTGGACTGAAGCAGTGTGGGTAAAGTGTCTTGCACAATGACACAACGCATGTGGATATGTGGGGGGTGGGTATATTGGGCTCAGGTTGCTCGATCTTCCGTCTTACAGTCACAGAGCATTGCAATTTGTTAAAAAAAATACAACACAATAACAGTTGACAGCTACCGTTGTGCTATAAATAAACATGCAATGTAAATGTATTCGTATACACTCGATAGGACGATGGCTAGCACGAAGTTGTCTTGCCCAAGGACACGCCGAATCTACAATTTGCAGCTGTAGATGTCACATTGTGTGTAATAGTAATACAAATACAAATCCGTCGTTACTGATACATTTAACCCTTTCAACCCTAAGTAACTGGAATGGACTGTGATTTGTTAATTTTGCAACCAATCTAAATCATCACAAAATGATTTTCAGACCAGTCCATTTATGAACATGGGGTGTTTTTGTTCTCAAAATTGTGACAATTAATTGCAAAAAGTGCAGATCCTGATGAGACGGCTCGTTACGAGCCGGCTCATCTGGATCTACACTGTTTGTCAATACCAATATACAGGCATGCGGGTTAAGAGTGAAAGGGTTAAGGGGGTGCGTACGCACCCGTCGCACCCTCTCTGCGTACGGGCCTGATACAATTCCTTCGTTACTGGTACATTTAAGAGTTTACCAAATACGAAATTGTATTCACTAAATGCAATCTGATATGCATAAATGAAATTAAATCAGAAACAGATATGCGTATACAGCAAGGAAGACGCTATGAACGTGTACTGTAACGTTACGACTACATGTACGTTTTGGAACTTTCACACTAGCATTACATAGCATGTTATCCATATAATATCACATATTTTACATACATACAATCTGATATGCATAAATGAAATTAAATCAGAAACAGATATGCGTATACAGCAAGGAAGACGCTATGAACGTGTACTGTAACGTTACGACTACATGTACGTTTTGGAACTTTCACACTAGCATTACATAGCATGTTATCCATATAATATCACATATCTACTGTACATACATGTATGTAAAATATCGGTAAACGATATACTAACACAAAAAGAAATTATGTATCGGGTCCATACGCGAACTGGGCTGCCGACGCCACATGCTCACATGCCACTCAACATTACTCGTTTCTGATCATTTATTTTCATATCAACCCGAGAACGTATTTATATTTTGGCATAAAATGGTAAAATAGTCAATGGTCTACATACAATTGGTTTGTTTCGCTAATGGTACACCGATAGTCGGACTAACATACGATACTACACTTATATCGTTTGTCATTACCAGCTGTCAACAACGACGTCAGCTCTGTCAAAAGCGTAAATGGAAGCGACGTTTCCGAGGTCATTTACTCGATAAGGTAATTTTCGCCATAGGGTACCTTTTCGCACGACGCGGCTCATATATAGTTATACCGATGAAAGCCGAAACACGCCGAATGCCTGTGATCCCATGTACTTATATTATACATGCATACTTACATCTTATATCATTTGTAAACATGATCAGAGTGAATAAATAGCTTTGTGATATATCTGTACAGATTATTTCGCTAATAGTCTTACTATTCAATTACATGCTACAAGTAGCTTACGGCGTTTTCCCAATTTCCGGCTTTCTTCCAAATGAAGCGCATAAATAATTTATGGGTCTAATTACGCCAGGCAATTTAATTGCAACATGTAGCAGGATACCAGCTAGCTGTATGTTTTCTCAGTTTTAAGTTTGTATTTCCATACATAGTCAAATACACAAACAATACATTAGTTACAAGCAGTTCAACAACATAGGTTACAATCCTTGTTTATAATCAACTACGAGAATCGTAAATAATTATAGAATAATACGTACTGTTCATACATGGTTAGGTTGGTTTTATTTAAGAATGTTATGTAGATGAGGGAATAGAGTCGAAGTAGTATGTTGAGATATGGCGAAGATGGTTTAGTGAATAATAATTGAGCAACACAACACAACACGATACGATACTATTACGGTATATGCTGTTATAACTAACTGTAATATGTATATGTATGATCAGAAGGTACGTGTATCTCCAATTGAGTGTTAGTCTAATTGGATAACATTCCATTTTCGTTCATGAACTATGAGCTTATTTCTATTCATTGCAATTTCCTTTTCAATATTTTGTGTTGCCTTTTGGTGAGACATAAACTCTGAAAACTGAAAATTTAGGTTCCGTGTTTTGTAATTTACATGTACATGTATATATAAAGTATTTTCCTAGAATGATACAAAACTTGAAAAACGTGTTGTCTTGCTCATATTGCCCGAAGCAAACAGTGTGCCAATCAAAGGTACATACACTATTATTTAAAAAGGTATTCAGCTGTGACCAAACTTGTTGGCTTATAGTGCATTCCCAAAAAAGGTGCTTATTTGTTTTGTTTATGGAGCCATGGCGCAAAAATCACACAAATTGGAGCTGACAATGTTACACAGGCCCGTACTCAGAGGGGGTGCGACGGTTGCGTGCGCTCCCCCCCCCCCACCCCTTAACCCTTTCACTCTTAACCCGCATGCCTGTATAGTGGTATTCAGCCGGCTCGTGGTATTGGCAAACAGTGTAGATCCAGATGAGCCGGCTCGTAACGAGCCGTCTCATCAGATCTGCACTTTTTGCAATGAATTTTCATAATTTTGAGAACAAAAACACACCCCATGTTCATAAATGGACTGGTCTGAAAATCAGTTTGTGATGATTTAGATTGGTTGCATAATTAATAAATCAAAATCCATTCCAGTTACTTAGGGGTGAAAGGGTTAATCTGCCGAGGTCTGTCCGTGGGTGTGCAAAAACAATGTTTAGCTCTTCGCGCCGTCGATAACGCACCCCCGCCCCCCCCCCCCCCTCTCCCTCCCCCCCCCCCCCTATAGAACTTATAGTGTTTGTAAAATGGTTTGTATAAACTTCCTTCCAATTTATATTTTTATCCGCGAATTCGTCATCGCATTTGGTCTTGGCTTTATGCACAACCGGTTTCTGTTGATTCAGAAACATGTTTTATCCCATCAACACAGTGAGTATGTGGCGTGAAACACGGTGCCGTGAAACTTTATTGATATCCAGTCAATACAATTTTTGCATTTTACAGCCATTTGTAGGTGTTGACGGGATAAATAGAATAGTAGGTTAGTGCCGTGAATGGGAAAAAATATCTGGCTCGGCACGGAAACGGGATGTGCTCGGCAGAGCCTCGCCCATCCCGTTTCCTGAGCCTTGCCAGATATTTTTTCCCATTCACGGCACTAACCTACTATTCTCTATATATAGCTTCTTATTACATTCGGTCGTGGTTTTAATTTCAAGTTGTTTCGTTAATAGTGTCGTTGTATTTACCGTGTTTATTCTTTCATTTTTAGCCAGGTTTTTTGAAAAAAAATCCAGGCTATTGGATTGGCGAAAGCCGGGCGGTCGGGCGGGCGGCGGGCGGGCGGCGGGCGGCGTCCACCATCAATGTTAAGTTTTCGTGTTTGAGTCCATTTCTTTCTTACTGTACCACCTAGGACCACCAAACTTTTTTTTTTAACTTCACCCATTTTTTCCGCGCAGTCGACTTAGCCATTTTCAATGTTAGGTTTTCGTGTTTGAGACCATTTCTTTGTTACTGTACCACCTAGGACCACCAAACTTTCACAGCTTCATAATCAAGGGGTGCCCACCACATATCACTATCCAACATGTTATTTTTTTTTTAACTTGACCCATTTTTTCCCCGCAGTCGACTGAGCCATTTTCAATGTTAAGTTTTCGCGTTTACAATGTTAAGTTTTCGTGTTTAAGTCCATTTCTTTGGTACTGTACCACCTAGGACCACCAAACTTTCACAGCTTCACAGTAGGGGTGCCTACCACATACAACTATCCAACATGTGACCATTTTTTTACCTTCACCTATTATTTCTACGTAATTGACTTAGCCATTTTCAACGTTTACTTTTTAACGTAGGTCTGGTTAAAGTTTTTTGGTTAAAACTTTTTCGTTATACTATATATCTGCAACTGCTTCGCCCATTACCTTGAAACTTCACATGGGTGTTTATCATCATCCATATTTTCATTCTAACCCCCAACCGTGCGGCCCCTGTGCCCAATGTCAAGGTCAAATTACTTTGAAATTTGTTGTTAACGTTTTTTTGTGTACTATATCTCTGCAACTGCTTCACCCATTACCTTGATACTTCACATGGGTGTTTATCATCATAGTCGCACCCGCTTGCGGAAAGCGCGATATCGCCGGCATACGTCCGTCCGTACGACCGTACGTCCGTGTGTCCGGTTAAAGTTTTTTCGTTAAAGTTTTTCCATCTACTATATCTATTTTGTTAGTGTCCATGCCTCGCCCCAAGGCGCGACATGCAGGCAACAGCCATATAGTCTACAAAAAGTGGGTATAATTATGTTATCCAATTGTCTATGCTTGGAAAAAACCTGGCCTTCGTGGCTTTGCCTCGTTTCTTGTTAATTCGTGTTCTCCAGTCTTGAGAAATGTACGAAATCAGTTTGAAGTATTTTAGGTAATCGTTATTACTAATATTAAATAATTATTTGATTTCTGTAAAATTAAAGAAAGATATAGTTCTATAATCGTATAGTTTTTCTACATATTTAATTCCTTGTAGTAAAACATTCTTCCATTACTTTTTATTTTTGAATTTGCTTTGATATTGTTTCTGGATTATCGCAGCAATTTAGCTTGCACCATGATTTAAGAACATCTGTTTGCGTCTGTAGTTTGAGTTCAGTTTGCTTACGTTTAACGGCCGCACTGTCTCTATGGACTTGCACACGCAAAAGGCGTAATAAAAATTTGGGCCGAATGGGAATGTTGTGTCTGTGCATGCTGGGTAGAACCAGTTCGCGGGCTTAAGGCGCCAGAGGCAAAATGTGCAGGCAGATCACTGACGGCGGCCCCATTGGGTGGCCTCGATTGCAGTGATACGGGCACTAAGTCCATGTTTGAATTATGTGTTTAGGCCCGCCAGTGGCCCTATTGTTGGGTATTATTGTTTGCGGGTCGATTTATGTGTAGTATTCTCTTTTGGTGGCAATTGAGGGACTCGGTGGGCCCGGTCGTTGTTGTTGTGAAGTGAGGTTAGGTGGTGTGAAGGGAGTCCGCCACGCTGAAGACACCCGTGGGTCCCGTCCTCATGTCTGATTTGATTATCTCGATAATTGCAACTTGCAATACTTAATATAATTTCATCTTTATTTTGATTTGGCTAGAAATAATTAATATATATATATTCTTTATTTCCCCCATGATTGGAGATTTGTAACATGGAATTGCATTTAACAATTATTGTAAGTTTTAACATATACACTAATTCAAATTTAAGATCGTCTGTAAATTTCAATTTATGGATTTACATTTATTGAGCATAGGCTGCATATGCAGCCTATGCTCAATAAATGTAAATCCAATAATTATTTACCAAGAAAACATTCTTAATGTGAAATTTACAGACTATCATAATTTTGCACTTACGAACATTTTAGTCGTACGAAGTTTAGTGAAACGGCCCCCTGCTGTCTAGGAAATTGGTTGTTCTATACCGCTACACTGCAGCTAACGGTACATGGGGCCGTTTCACTAAACTTCGTATGACTAAAATGTTCGTAAGTGCACATTTAGAATCGTCTGGAGATTTCAATTCGTGTATTTAAATTTATTGAACATACAATAAATGTAAATCCAATAATTGAAACATAGTTAACGTGAAATTTACAGACTATCATAAGTGTGCACTTACGAACATTTTAGTCATACGAAGTTTAGAAACGGGACCCTGGTTTGTGGAATAATAGCCGCTTGCCATTGTTTACAAAGGCGCGTAGGGTTATATAAATCTGTCAAGTTGTAAAACACAGACTGGTAAAACGGAGATTTTATATGCTGTGATTTTTCATATTTTATAGGCTGTGATTTCAATTGACCAATCAGATGCGTGATTTCTATTTTTGGTGCATTATAATGTCTCATTTGCATATGAAAATAGCCTGATATCACCGCGAGTCACTAAATGATTATATCTGTATAGCGGGCACTTGTAATTTTTAGAACTGGTGGAATAGTGACACAATTATATACTTATTTAATTCCTATAAAGAACACTGTGTACCTTTAAGACATAGTATGTAGCAAAACAAACTCAATTGTCAATGTCACTTTACTTGGACATTCTTTGATTTCCACAATCGTGATGACGTCTTAGTATAATTATACAGAGCTCCAGATAAGGTGCGTATTTGCGTAAATACCTAATTAAAATTGCCAAAAACTCAATTGAAATCCGAAGTAGCGAGTATCAAAAAGCAATGAAAAATTTGTGGTATCTTTATCATGCTACAGAAAACAATAAAAAGACCACAAATATAGCATATTTTCTTATTTTTCCATGAAAACACATCTTGGTCCAAGGAGACAATTCTAATGAAATACCAAGATGTGTTTTCATTTAGAAGCAAAATATTCATATTCAATGAGTGCGGTCTGCTGATGTGTAAACAGTTGTGTGATTCTATTTTACACAATTAAAATTTTGAAATACCAAATTGCTTCAGAAATGATGGAGTGACAATACTCAATTACTAATTCCTTATCTGGAGCCTGTAATATATTATGGTTTACCTACCCCCACCCCCTTATACATGCGGAATACATGCAGTCAATGTTCCTTTCATTTTTCTGATTTCTTCTCGGAAACATTTTTTGTGACCACTCATTTTAACCATCTCGCAGAGATTACACTTACATCACAGACTCTTGTTTAGAAAATACAAAATAATAATTTTAAATTTCGTAACGGTCAGGGTTATAGAGAATAGTAGGTTAGTGCCGTGAATGGGAAAAAATATCCGGCAAGGCTCAAGAATTTCTTTATTTCTCATCAGAAGTATATGTTGTGACCACTCATTTGAACCGTCTCGCCGAGATGGTTCAAATGAGTGATCACAACATATACTTTGGTTCAGAAATAAGGAAAATAGATAGAGAATAGTAGGTTAGTACCGTGAATGGGAAAACATATCTGGAAGGCTCAGGAAACGGGATGGGCGAGGCTCTGCCGAGCACATCCCGTTTCCGTGCCACGCCAGATATGTTTTCCCATTCACGGCACTAACCTACCATTCTATTTATCCCGTCAACACCTACAAATGGCTGTAAAATGCAAAAAAATTATTGACTGGATATCAATAATGTTTCACGGCACCGACGGTTCAAATGGTGGTCACACCATATATTTTTAAGAAGACATGAACAAAATATGTTTTATTCATTATTTTTTTAATTCCGTATTCACAGTATGTAATGTGTTAAAAACCGTTAGGCAAATCCAAAAGCAATTACGCATGCTAAAGCCCCGATTATATAATATATATGACTTCCAGCTGGTGGGATAACTAAACTAGCTAAATCATGGATATGTTTAAATACGACGATGGAATACATGCATACCTGTAGTATGTATTTTATCCCGTCAACACAGTGCGTATGGGCCGTGAAACACGGTGCCGTGAAACATTTTTGATATCTAGTCAATACTATTTTCGCATTTTACAGCCATTTGTAGGTGTTGACGGGATAAATAGTAGGTTAGTGCCGTGAATGGGAAACAATATCTGGCGCGGCACGGAAACGGGATGTGCTCGGCAGAGCCTCGCCCATCCCGTATCCTGAGCCTTGCCAGATATTGTTTCCCATTCACGGCACTAGCCTACTATTCTCTATTTACTCTTTCATCTGTCTTGTATATGGGTCTGACGAGGGAGGTGAAAATGTGTAAACATACATGTATCATGAAAAAAATCATCCATAAACAACGAGAAACATGACGTAACGTCATGTTTCTCGTTGTTTATGGATGATTTTCTCTCTAAAATACCTACAAGTTTAAGACCGCAAAATGCGAGGACAGAATCATTGAGAAAGGGCTGTTATTGTGACACAAAAAATACACCGCAGGTCTCTCAGCTAGAAGGATACAGGAAATATAAAAGACAGATGAAATAGTAAAAGTCATCAGTATAGCTGAGATCATATACGCTTGTGTACCAGAAATAGTTTAGCAATCGCTTTGCCATAATTTCCTGAAAAAATAAACAGTGTGCTTATTCATAACACATTTTCAACATTATGAATTAAATAACCAGTTAAAAAATAGATAATTAATGACGCAACATGTGTCCGTAACCGATGTCTAAAATTGCCCAAGTTTCGAAAATGTGGACTGTTTGCCATTCAAAAATCAGAGATATAACAATTAATATTTTCTACAAAACTCAATACGAAAATCACTAACATAAACGTCCAATAGAGAAATCGGCAAGACTTGCTATTAATTTTTTAAAAAAACATACCATTGTTCGAATATGCGCCAACACTGGCTATATATTCCCAAATAGCTTTGATGTTACAACTCTGTGTAGAAATCAACACTACTTCCAGCTTCGCCGTCGGAATACACATCACACACACACACTGCTGCTGCTTGTTTATATAATTATGTCAGCGAAACACTCCCCGCGGTATGTGCACTGTAGCCGCGGGATAAATCCGATACTACACTATACATGCGAAAACTATACTGTGTATGTATTGCTACAAGTATTATATTCCATGTGACTTACGTCGCTGCGCCGTTGTTTGGTAATCTGTGGTCTTCACAAACACAGAACACAAAGAAACGTTTTCCTGTTGCCACTATTCCGGTATTCTACTACGAAAGCCGACGAGCTGTGCTCTCGAAAATTGGGCAGGCGTGTAGGAGAACATCGGCGTAGTAATTTATTACGCCTGTCTTTTCCAGACGAGTCGGAAATGAGGTATAATACTTGAAGCGGTCAGGGAAAGAAGGGGGCTAACTCCATGATGGAGTTAGCCCCCTTATTTCACTGGCCCCTTCGCGGTTGCGTATGGTGATCTGGGAGATACGTTCGTCACAAACGTCGTGGTGTTCCTTTCACATAATGCATTTTAATTCACTGGTAGTCAATGATAAATCAACAACTGGAGAAAAGAGGAAAGAACAGAAGAAGAAAAAATAGAAAAAGATGCAAAGAAAATAGCTCTGACTACAGAACTCTAATTATATTTTATTACACTGCATTACATAAGAGTTATGACGGAGTAGTCTTTCCAACTGTGCCTTTGACGCGTTCTTTGTTTACTTTATAACTTCGTGGAAAGTGACCTAAGACTTTTACTAATACACACTTTATTGGGTAAGTTTATGGTAATATTTTTGTGTCATATTGTAGAATTGTCTCTCAATAACAATATAGTGAAGTATGAACGTCAATGTCCTCCATGTGTTTTCTATACTTTAGTGCGCGAAGTGTAGATGCTATTACGCACATTTTACTGTGTAGCGTGGTGTAGCGATATAGTGCAACCTATTGTCTGTAAAGCGGAAAACGTGCAACTACAAAGACAACGGCGAACAGTGGCTGATCTGGGTCTACGCTGGTCACAAACAAAGTTTCTCATTTGCTAACTGGTAATTGTAGGATTTATTCAATTACAGGGGGGAATGCTAAATTTAACCCTTTCATCCTTAACTGGAATGGATTTTGATATGTAACTTTGCAGGCAATCCAACCGTCACTAAATTGGTTTTCAGACTAGTCCATCTATGCAAATGGGGTGTTTTTGTTCTAAAAAATATGAAAGTTACTTGCAAAAAGTACAGATTCTGATGAGACGGCTGGTCACGAGCCGGCTCATCTGGATCTACACTATTTGACAATACCACTAGGGATGTAGTGTTGAAAGTTATACGGATGAAAGCCGAAACTTGTGATATGCTAACAATACGCCATGTTATTTGTGGAAAATCCTAAATATTTTCTTTATAAAATAATATATAATATATGTATTATGCAATAATGTGCTTAGAAGTAAGTATATGTCACGACCACCATTTGAATCGTCTCGACATGGAACCTACCATGTAGGATACGCCATTTTGTTTATGGAAAGTCCTAAATAATTTCATTACATGTGCTCAGAAGCACAGGCATTCGGCGTCTTTCGGCTTTCATCGGTATAACTATATATACATATTAACAAGGCTTCTAACTTTGGTCGGACACGACCTCGTATCATAACAACTTCCGGGATTTTGTTAACGCTAATGTGAATATTTTGTCAGAAAGTGTACATGTTCATTTGAGAATTATTGTTATCTTGCTAAAATAGCAAATGAAATAATGTGTTTAAGGCTCAAACGTCAATATTGTAGTGGCAAGTTCATAATTATGATCATTTGAGAATTATCGTTGTCCTACAGAAAGACATAGAATGCATAGAAAATTACAATTTTAAACATGTTATTTTGTTATGATACGAGGTCGTGTCCGACCAAAGTTAGAAGCCTTGTTCATATATATAGTTATACCGATGAAAGACGAAACACGTCGAATTCCTGTGCTCATAAGTAAGTATATGGTGCGACCTCCAGACGAACCGTACCAACATGGAACAGACCATTGTATATATTTGTGGGTGAAAGGGTTTACCCTTAAAATGCTGCAAACGAAAACTGTCGTCTGCTGACGTTTTATAATTTGTCTTCTTTCTCAAGAAAAAACATGGTTTTGCATCACTTTAGAATCATTTCCATTGTCAAATCATGTTTTGATGAGAAAAAAAGTAAAAGAAAAAATAAACAGCAGACGACAAAATTTAATTCAGCGTTGTAAGGACTAATTTCCGACTACTCGACGAAACGCCAACAACAATTGGGAAAGTACGGAGCCCCGCAGGGGATATGGATTTTTGTTATCAATTCGTCCCCACGAAATAACAATTCGTTCCTTCTAACAATTCGTTCCCTCGAATTAACAATTCGTTCCGACGAAATAATAATTCGTTCCCTCAATTTAACAATTCGTTCCCTCGAATTAACAATTCGTTCCCACGATATAACAATTCGTTTCCTCAAATTAACAATTCGTTCCCACGAAATGACAAATTCGTTCCCTCAATTTAACAATTCGTTCCCTCGAATTAACAAATTCGTTCCCACGATATAATAATTCGTTCCCACGATATAATAATTTGTTCCCACGAATTAACAATCGTTCCAATGGGAATGAATTGTTATTTCGTGGGAACGAATTTTTAAATTGAGGAAAATAATTGTTATTTCGTGGGAACGAATTAATAAAAGGAAGAATTCTACGTCCACTGGGGGCACCGTAGGAAAGAAATCTGGCCTGAATAATGTATGGATTCCATGTCCAGGTATTGAAGTTTCAGAATCTAATCCATTAAATATGAGGCCAGTCGTGTTATTGTGTACCTAAGAAGATGAGAGATTTTGCATGAAAAATATGTACAAAATGTACTGCATTGTCCGTAATTGACTTTGAATGACGTCGAACTTGTCCGAGCAAGTGCGGAATTATATTCCGCATTAGCTCTGAGGACATTTCGTCATCTTGTGATGTCATTTACGAAATATATGTGTGAATAGCATTAACTCTTTGCATGCTAGCGGTGAAAATAGCATCCAACAAATTATGAGTATGTTTCTTATTTCTCTCTGTAAATATGTCTTGGAATTTCATTAGAATTGCGTCCTGTGGACGCAATTCTAATGAAATTCCAAGACATATTCATGATATTTATAGGGAGAAATAACTGAAAATACAATGAATTGTCGTCTGCTATTTATATCCCACAAATTTCCCAGTATGCAAAGAGTTAAGGTACAAAATCACGTGGTTTATCTGATGGTAAAATGTCCCAAGTGTATCCGAATGCTTAGCAACGCTGTCTTGTCCATACACGGTGTGACTTACCTAACTTGTCCACCTTGTACAATCTATGTGTTTTCTCTCTAAAATGTAACTTGATTGTCCGCCATTTCTACCATTTCTCCATTTCAACCGACGGTTGAAACAGACGGGCGAACGCGACGTTGTAAATTAACGGTAGGGGTTCCTCTTTACATCACTATTTGCCTGGCTTGGCCCGCAGGTACGCTTTTATCTTTGGTTATGTTGTTACCTGAGAGTTGAATTGGGTTATTGCTCATTATAAAAGTAGTAAGATTATTTCTGATCGTACTACTTTTGGGAGGGGCCAAGTGATTCTTGTGTGGCGAGGCCCTGGCATCAGATCAGGATTATTCTGATTTCATGGCTGAATATATAGTTTTTTATTGTAAATATTCAGTTCTGATTTAAATGACATTATCTGTTGATAGGCCGTTAAACCCCAACAAGCAAACTAACACCGATGATTCCTCGGTAGCAGTTGTAGGGGGAATTACTCGTGATTTTCAAAGTTCGGTATCTATTTATAGAACCCGAGCCAGGGAGCCGTTTCACTAAACTTTGTACGACTAAAATATTCGTTCGTAAGTGCAAAATTATGATAGTCTGTAAATTTCACATTAACAATGTTTTCTTGTAAACAATTATTGGATTTAGATTTATTGAGCATAGGCTGCATATGCAGCATATGCTCAATAAATATAAATCCATCAATTGAAATTTCATGACGATCCTAAATTTGCACTTACGAACATTTTAGTCGTACGAAGTTTAGTGCAACGGGCCCCTGATACATAGCAGTTTAGACTTTGGTGGTCAGCGAATAATGTTTACCAGTAGCCGATTTCATCAACATTGCAAAGTATACTTTAGTAGCAAAGTATACTTTGAGGGAGAAATTTTCAATTTTTTGAAAAATTTATTAATTTTTATTATACTGAATTTATTACATTATCACAGCCATTTAATGGCTTTGATAATGTAATAAATTCAGTATAATAATTCTGCATACTTTTAATCATGAAATATATGCATTTGTTAGTTCTATATGAAATAATGCATTTCAGGAAAAATAAATGATTACTCCCTCAAAGTATACTTTGCTAGTAAAGTATACTTTGCAATGTTGATGAAATAGGCTACTGATCTCAATGATATTAAAGTGATCACGAGCGGATATTACAATTTACTCCCAATTCCAATCGCAGAGTACTTTAATGCATGCATTTCGAACATATGAATCGAACTTAAGCTGCGGTTATTAATAACGGGTTGTCAGCCAATGTGCATTTAAAATACAATAGAAATAGCCGTACTGCTTTTGTGGCCCGCGAAAAATGTTCACTTAGAATGAAGATAACTTAAATATACAGTGGAACCTCCCTAAACCGGGAGGTGCCCAGTGTGTCCGGTTTAAAGAGGTTCCACTGTAAATCAGACATATGATCACCGCAAAAGAGTTATATGTTGTTTGCGATCATGAACAGACGTTATCGACGATGAGAGATGACAATAAACGCATACAATTAAGCAGACACATAGTGTATGGGTGTCCGGTGTAGTTTCTACTGTATAAGCTCGAAAATTTGGGCATACGTGCACTGGTATTGTTCGACGATGACAACACATGTATTGTTGTAATGTAACACTACCTATGGTTAGTAAGAATAACACATATGTCAGGGTTTTACAGGTCACTTGTTATTACTTAAGAAAATGATGTGCAAGGCCGCTTTCGCCGGCGGCGACTTGACAAATGACCATTGCATTCTTACCGAAGTATGTATATACCAAATGTGGCTGACACCGAAGAAATGGGGATTATTGGTTTTTGCGAGCAGTGTAGATCCAGATCAGACCGTGCATCCGCACGGCCTGATCAGGATCTGCACTATTCGCCATTTCATCAATGAAACACCCGTCATTCTATAGATCGTTATCAGGCTACAGGAGTGTGTTATTTCATCAGGAGTTACACTTAACACAGATCTGATAAGCCGCATTTCTCCGGTCACTCGACCGCAAATGTATATACGACCTATAAACGGGGGATTATATAGTACATACGTACACGCTTTATTGTTGTCCTAACATAATTGTATAATTGTATACATGTAATTGTATTTGTTGAACTTATTTAAAAACACGGGTTGAATTTATTTAAAAACACGGGTCTTACGCCATAAAAAAATAGTTAGCAACAACTTAGCTTGATCGCCTTTTCAGTGTGATAAATGTTTTTTTTTGTGCTAAAGTTATGTTATTGAATATGTTTCTGTAGTCTACGGGTGGGACGATTAACCGCCATACTCGATTATTCGGGATTCGTAACTCCATGGTTCGGTACACGAATACAAGCTTCAGAATAGGTCTCAGAATAGAAATCTATTTATCATTTTGGGTTTGGAATTCCCCTCGCAGCGATGGTACACGCGTATTGATCGCTACTACGTACGTGTATGGCGGTTGGTTGTGTCCACAGGTTGAAGAAACATACCAAGACCTATACATACATTGAATATATCTAAAAGTATCAGTAAGTGAAAAAAAGTAAGTTAACCGTTTTGTTTACTCCCTGTTATAACACATTGTGTTCTAACAGGGAGTAAGCTTATTTTGTTTCTACTGATTTTCCCACTTATTTATACTTTTAGGTATATTTAATGTATTTATAGACCTTGGTCCGTTACTTCAACCTGCGGTTGTGTCAACCGCAAGTACGCCTTTACAGAGATTGAAAAGCAAAAAGCGAAATTACGAAGTTTCCCGAAATTATTTCACCTTTTCACACAACTACGAAATGTTCGTTTGTTTATTGGTGTTTAACGGCCTATCAACAGCTAAGCTCATGTAAGGGTAAGGCCGGGCAAACGGATTCGATCCCGTTTTAACCTGCTGCATTGCGGGGGGGGGGGGGATATACGGTGGCACAGAGGGGACATGGAAATATGTGTTACTATTGCGTGCGCACGCGATAGGGTAATAGCTATCGCGTGCGCACGCAATAGCTATCGCGTGCGCACGCAATATTAAACACAAATTCCATGTCCCCTCTCTGCCACCGTAGAAATCACAAAATCAGAACGGAATATTTACATAGAAATCTCCTTGTTCTCATATACACGCATTTACTTTCAAAGTCGAAATCACGAAAATGCGAAATGGCGAAATAACGACCCGAAATTTCGTGCTTACGCCAATTCGTGTTTGACAAAATCGAAATTTGCAACGCGAACTGAAGATGAGACCGCAATTAAGCACCATAGTGATACGTTCCTGCGAATATTAATATAAATACTAGTGTAATATAATACAAACGGTTAATAAGTTTTGTTGCCATGGTAACGGCAACAACACGACAATAATGATAATTTACTGGCGTAACTTGGTGACCATCAATAAAGTACACGACGTTTGTATAGTGTGTAGAATACTATGAACAATGGGCTGACAAACTGCGACTCACCAAGACAGAACGTGTCTTATTGAAATTGCTGTCAGTGTAGGCCAATATCAGACTGAGCCTCAGCTCAGCCCGATCTGAGCCTACACTGTTCGCAAATTAATCAAGGAAACATTTCCACAGAAAATAAACACACAAAAAATAAATTATGATGAAAAGTAAGAAAAAATGAACAAGCAAACCATATACAGTGGAACTTTCCTAAACCGGACATCACGAACACATCAGTTTTGATGAGTTTCTTGGTCATTTATCTCAGGTGGTAATGTCTGTTCATGATCGCATAGCATACAAAAAAATATGGCTCAGAATGATTACATGCCTGATTTACAGTGAAACCTCTCTAAACCGGTCACCCTGGGGACCTCCCAGGGTGTCCGGTTTAGAGAGGTTTCACTGTATATTTATTAGCGATTCTAGAAATTATGAGTACCCACAGTGGGTATAGTACGTAACGGGCACCTACTAGTTGGATGGAGAGCACTGAATAAGAATCATAGGACTGAACGTCCTGAAATTATTCGCAGTATGTGTTTGCGGATGACACATAGACTAATGATTAATGTAGAGTGGAAAGCGTTTCGCGAGAAATAAGCTCGTTAAATTGAAAAGCCAAACAAATAGATTCCTATTCTGAGACCTTTTCTGAACCGAAATTGAAGATTGTATTCATGTACCGAACCATCGTCGCATCCTTAGACAACGGAAACATGTGCAATAACATACATTTATCACAAACATAAAACATAAAAGTTATCACACTGAAAAGGCTATCAAGCTAAGTTGTTAGAAATATTTTAGAATGGCGCAAAACCCGTGTTTCAGTTTTAAAAAGTTCAACCCGCAAAATATGTGCTGCGACCGACATAAGGTAATTTGCTTTAAAGCTGGAAGACCTCAAATCAGGATGTTGGTTGTGTAATTCTTCGCTAGCGGTCGAATAAAAATCCTCCACTTCAGACCATACATGTATCAATAGAAACCGTAATTTTTTTTTAAAATAGCACAACTATATTTCCGATTTGTCACATCTCTTTCTATCAAATCTACCTTTAAAGCAAACTGTTGAGCCGATACAATACACATTATGCACATTGATATTGCGTAATCACGTGCACGTGTCCGTTTTACAGGAAGAACATGTATCGCCATAAACAATCAAAGTACTGAAAGTAGTGAAATAAGTTATCTCCACAAAAACTGATCACTTGCGGAACTGGAGACTGAAAGTTGCATATTTTCTCAATCATCATCCAGAGGCAAATGTACTTTCTAATGCACTCTATAAATATCACGCAATCTGATAGGCGGATGGCCATACATTACAGGTATATCATTGTTGATGAACGGTCGCAAATTATTTCAATATGTATTCCTACGCCAATACTAAGTTTGAGGTCGGTCAATTTACTGTGCCACATAATGACCGACCAAAACATGGGGTAACTCACATAAAATGTACCAAGTGGTATTCTGGTAGTATTGCCAAAGACACAGCTGGTTTGCATCTGAAACGTCCTGGTCCGAAACGTCCTGGTGACCTGTAGCCTATTTCATCAACATTGCAAAGTATACTTTCCTAGCAAAGTATACTTTGAGGGAGAAATTTTCAATTTTAGAATAAATTTATTAATTTATATTATACTGAATTTATTATATTATCACAGCCAATTTTGGCTGTGATAATGTAATAAATTCAGTATAATAATTCTGCATAGTTTTAATCATCAAATGTATGCAATCGTTAGTTCTGCATGAAATAATGCATTTCGGAAAAATCAATGATTGCTCCCTCAAAGTATACTTTGCTAGGAAAGTATACTTTGCAATTTTGATGAAATCGGCTACTGGTCCGAATGTTGCATTGTCTGAAGCGTACGGCGAATTTGTTTTGCAAATATCTCACCGTTGATCACGTTTCATATGTTTTGGCAGTAATAGATCGTTCGCACAAACAGAAAGTATGTATCCTGTGTAATATATCATCTCAAATTTTAGTACATGTATATCACGAATGATTAGACAAGTTATCACAATAGTTATCAACATCAAGAAGTTTGACAGGCAGCTGCCATTGAAATATTGTTGCTAAGAGATCTCACTGGAGTGACATTAAAAGCTCAGTACTAAATAAGGCAATTATAATTCTAACGACGAATGTATTGCTTTTATTATTGAAGAATAATTAAATCATCAACATAAACGTATATACATTCATGCAAAAATTGCTAATATCTTGTTATTGTGTTGAAACTATTTTCTTCATAGAAACTATTATTTGCGTGATCCGTCCGGTATGACCTGCTCAACCAGCTTGCAATCCGGTACGATTTTCAACTAGACTCGATAATATTTGCAAAACAGTAAAGGAGTGCATTATAAATAGGTTAACCGCATTGTAATTCTAGCGCGTCGCCATTAAACAGATTTTCCGACCTATCATTTTCTGAAATACGCCGCAAATTTCAAAATTACAATACAGTTAACCCTATAGTGATGATGCAAACCGATTCCCATCCATACGTTTTCTCTAGAAGCAATTACTGTTTGAAACTCCCAGAAAAAAAGTGTACAAAACTGGCGGCTAACTAGATAATAGCTGCTGTATTCATACGCACGAAATTTCTGGATTCGTATTTTCCAGAATTTAACTGATAAACTGAGCCCAAAACTGTGAAAACTATAGAGAATAGTATATGTACAGTTTTAGATACAAATCAAGAGAGACCAAAACGCCATAGGATAAGTTGGCACAGGGCACTATTTCGTGGTCGTACTCGTCATTTAGGCGGAGAACGACACTATGGCTGCCCCCATAGAAATGTGCGTGACATAATATGCTATTTCAAGGGAGATACCATATACAAAGTAGGAAAGTGTGTCTACCCTACATTGATGATGCCCCCATTGGCAGTCTTTATAACAATATTGATCTGGTGTGGGGTGCATTAATTACACCCGTCGTAGACATATATTATATATACCAAATTAGAGCAAAGAGACATACCTTTAATTTGATACATTTGCCATCAAAATGGGTATTATGAAATATGAATTATAAACCGTTTATGAAAGTTCCGTTGTTTTACCACATAACAAGTACACGAGTTCCGGCGAATAAACCAGCCTGCAACAATGGCGACCGACAGCCATAGTTAATGATTCTAAAAATAGATAAATAAAATGACGATACATAAAAATAGTAACATACATCGGACTCTGACTTAACTGTATCTGACGATACAGTAAAACTGCAATTTCAATTTACGTTCGTAAATATTCTGCCGACTGGCAATCGACTTAATATGTTTCTAATGAACCAATCACATTATCTGAAATTCATTTACGTGCATTAAACTGAATAAGTATGTGGCCACGTGCATTCTAAACTGACACTGACACGTACTGAATATATGTGGCTGTGACTGAATAAATGGCGTTTATGGGTGTTGCGACCAGTGTAGATCCAGATCAGCCTGTGCATCCGCACAGTCTGATCAGAATGTGCGCTGTTCGCCATTCCATCAATGCAACACTCGCCATGTTCTTAACAAGCAATATAGATCGCTCTCAGTCTGCAGGAGTGTGCCACCTGATCAAGAGCTACACTGGTCACGAATCCCATAAGCCCATTGTCTCCAGTCACTACCATAAGGTGTATGATTACGTGATTACAACAACAACAACAAGTACTGAAACTTCCAGAAGCCTTCCGATTCAAAGTACGTATTCTATTCTTTTGTCCTTATTATGTAACGGATTTTGATGAAATATGGCGCATCAAACGCGTCTTGTCAAGCTACATTAGGCACAAACTTCTGTCGATTCTACAGGCACGGAAATCGATTCTTCGCAAACACCACACAAGTGTGTGCCGAACTCCCGGGACCATCAAATGCAGCTCATGAGGACATGTTTGCTGCGCCATATTTAATCAAGATTCATTGCCTATTAAGGAAAATATCAAATAATACTTACATTGTTGTTGCTGTTGTAACCACGTGATCATGCACATTGTACCACATAAAGTGCATGCTATGCCATGGGTATATTAACTTTAATCACTGCGATCAAAGCATATGTGTCTTTATGAATTAATACTGGTGCTCATCAACTCGATGATAAAACACGCACGCGATAGGGTTTTGAGTGCGCACGCGAAAGTAACAAATATTTCCATGTCCCCTGTTAATCGCGTATGCACTGTAATCGTATTTGCAATACGTGTAATATTACTGAATATTTACACTGTCCTTAAATTCATAATGTAATGGACAAGGTAGTGCGTTTATATCCCAGTACATTGTATTTGCCCCACGTGACGTCGCGCGACGTTGCTGGTTTGTTAAAGGTACATGCCCACTCAGTATGCACAAAATGTCACTATTCCATCAGTTCTGAAAATTACGAGTGCCCGCTATACAGATATAATAATTCAGGCTAATTCATATGCAAATGATGCATGATATTGTTTAATTATTTATACTACATTGTAATTAAATGCGTTACCTGAAGAAATAATATTTTCGACAGATTATAAGTATGATCATTGCACATCAAAATATAAATAGAGAGAATAAATAGTAATGTCCGTTAACATTTTAAGGAAACACGGTTATCGCCCCTGATATCGGTGTGAAATTTTAGGTCCGATATAAAATGTATAATAATGCCAATCAATACGTGGGGTAATGGTGAATGAATGTTTATTTTGCCAGAAAATGTCTCTGATATAAAGAACAGTTGTGCCTACTCAGTGGGCATGTACCTTTAGCACGCCCATTCAAGGTAGTGCGTTTAAATGCCATTACATTACATTAGCCCCACTCGACGTCGCGCGACGTTGTTGATTCGTTAAAGTTTGTGTTTGACGTCATTAAAATGCATGTCATCCATCGACGTTGTCAGAACAGAACAGAACAAATCGTTTATTTTCGCAAAAGAGTTTCAGTCCAGACGCAGGTGGAATAAGAAATAAACAAGGCATGTATGATAAGTAGTAAGCATGGTGACGTCTATAAAGCGCATGTAGACAGGCGATGCGCCACGACGAGACGGGGTCCACAGACTACTAAAATGAATTAACATTAATAATTGATAATCAATGAGAAATTTTCAAACAATGATCAATTTACTCAGCCTGGCATATGTGAATGCGGGTTATTATAATAATAATAATCCGACCCAAAACACCTATCGTGCATGTGATCAGTGGTGATACAGTCGGGCTGCATAAATTCCAAGCACCAGCTCCATTTAATATAATTCATGGTATAATAATCACGGCCCCCATGTCCTCGTGGTACACCATACTCGGGGTTGTCAATAACGTCACACTATTGACCGGTAACGCGGCTGTTCTGTGAATTGCGACAAAATGACGCAAAACAATAACATTCCAAATTTTAACACCGTATTTGGTTATTTACATTTTTGAAACTATCCAAAAAAAGAAATGTAAATATACGTAATAAAACCATGGGCAGTTGCGTTTACTGTTGTAAGAAATACATTTGGTCTGTTTAAAGTTTGCGACACTTTAAACAGTATGTATTTTAAAATGTATTTTCATACTACAATATATTCATAAGTGAAACTCCCATTCAACGTATTGCGTTTATATCCCAGTACATTACATTAGCCCCACGTCACACCGTGCGAAGTTGATGATTCGTTAAAGTTTGTTTGACGTCATTAAAATACATGACGTTCATCGTCGTTGTCAATAACGTCACGCTATTTACCGGCTTTATTCCTTAAGTAAACGCAACAGCCCATGGTTTTATTCCTTAAATATTTACACCTTCTATAAATTCATAATGCAAACGCCCAGTCGACGTACTGCGTTTACATCCCAATATAATACATTAGACCCACGTGACGTCGCGCGATGTTGTTCATTGGTTAAAGTTCGTTTGACGTCATTAATTTCCTAGGGGTTGTCAATAACTGCACGCTATTGACCGGAAACATCGCTGTTCCAGGAATTGCGACAAAATGACGTAAAACAAGAGTATTATTAAATTTAACGCCATATTTGGTTATTTACATTTTTGAAACTATCAGAAAATTACGGTGGCACAGAGGGGACATGGAAATGTGTTTTACTTTCGCGTGTGCACGCCAAAGTAAAACATATTTCCATGTTCCCTCGGTGCCATCGTAGAAAATGCAGTGTAAGTATAAGCAATAACCATGGGCCTTCGGACTCTAAGCAGACCAAATGTATTGTCCAGTCTGGGCATTAAATAAGTGTATAGTTGTGTCACTATTCCACCAAATTATACCAGTTCAACTCTCACACAGCCCCACGTATTGATTGGCATTATTATACATTTTATGTCAGACGTAAATTTCCACACTGATACCAGGGGCGATAACCGTGTTTCCTTAAAATGTTAACGGACATTACTATTTATTATCTGTATTTATTTGTTGATGTGCAATGATCATACAATGTACTTTATAATCTGTTGAAAATATAATGTTTTCAGGTGACGCTTTTAATTAGTATAAATAATTAAAAAATGTCATGCCTCATTTGCATATGAAAATAGCCTGATACCACCGCGCGTCTTTATCAGTAAAATAAGTATTACTACATCATTATATAATATTATGTATAGCGGTCACTTGTAATTTTTAGAACTGGTGGAATAGTGACACAATTGTACACATATATAATTCCTATAAATAGCATTTTGTACCTCTAAGACATAGTATGTAGCAAAACAAACTCAATTGTCAATGTCACTTTACATGGACATGCTTTGATTTCCACAATCGTGATGACGTCTTAGTATAATACAGAGCTCCAGACGAGGTGCGTATTTGCATAAATACCCAATTAAAATTGCCAAAAACCCAATTGAAATCCGAAATAGCGAGTATCAAAAAGCAATGAAAAATTTGTGTTATCTTTATCATGCTACAGAAAACAATAAACAGACCACAAATATAGCATATTTTCTTATTTTCCATGAAAACACATCTTGGTATTTCATTAGAATTGTCTCCAAGGAGACAATTCTAATGAAATACCAAGATGTGTTTTCATGGAAAATAAGAAAAATATGCTGATGTGTAAACAGTTGTGTGATTCTATTTTACACAATTAAAATTTTGAAATACCAATTTGCTTCAGAAATGATTGAGTGACAATACTCAATTACTAATTCCTTATCTGGAGCCCTGTAATATATGACGTTTTACCTACCCCCACCGCCTTATACACACTTATTTAATTCCTATAAAGAACATTGTGTGCCTACTGAGTTGGTGGTGGTTAGATCATCGCAAATGACGAAATCAGTTCAGTGCAATTGTTTATTTACGTCTCATCAACATAACAATACAAAAATACATAGCAATAAAACAAAAACAGGTACATGTACAATTGCCATTATATAACAATTATAAGAGACGGCTCATTTAATGGGCAACTATTAATACAGTTCAGCATCTACATGAAAGACATTACTTGAAGAATATTTTTCGATTGTTTTTACTTTAAAAGGACTCCACACCAATAAGCACAAGACAAAGTAAAAGCAATAAACAATGATGGGTCGATATCTACGGAGCCCCGCAGGGACATGTTTTTTTATTTGTATGAATTCGTTCCCACGAAATAACAGTTCGTTCTCTCAATTTAATAATTCGTTCCCTCGAATTAACATTTCGTTCCCACGAAATAACAGTTCGTTCTCTCAATTTAATAATTCGTTCCCTCGAATTAACATTTCGTTCCCACGAAATAACAATTCGTTCCTTCAAATTGACAATTCGTTCCCCACGATATAACAATTCGTTCCCACGATGTAACAATTCGTTCCCACGAAATAACAATTCGTTCGTAGGAAAATCTTTTTTTCGCAATAAAATCAATATTTGGTGGAATTTCATCAAATAATTGTTTTGGGGAGGGTGACTTTTTTGTTATGGATGAAAAAGTACTTACTTTTACATATTTTTTAGATTTAATGTGTTTAATGGTCAAATGTTCGTCGACAGCAAACCGTGGAACAGACCGTAGTATTTGTTAACATATACATCGTTAAATGTGGCTAGTGAAATGGCCCCCTGTAGTCTGATAACGATCTATTTTCCTTGTTAGTAGCATCACAGGTGCTTCATTGATGTAATGTCGAACAGTGCAGATCCTGATCAGACTGTGCGGATGCAAAACGCATAAGCCTTATTTCTCCAGTCATAGTCACAATTATGTTCTGCATTAATGTCTGAATTATTGAATTACAAATTGGAAAAATCTATTGAGCACTGACGATGTCAAAGATTTCAAATTTTTGACATCGTCAGTGCTCAATAGGTTTTTCCAATTTGATACAGATAATTATTTTTATTTACGACTAACTCATACATACATAATGATTATGTCATTTATCCTTTCATGTAACGTTCCCAGTGCAAATTATTTTGGTAAGGTTAGGGAATAAAATCATAATACTTATCGCTATTACAAACATACGTGTAATATTCATAATTACAACTTGTGTAGTAGTATATAGGGAGTCAGTTCGTTACCGCAAAGTGTGGGGGACGAATTGAAAGCAGTGGGTAGCCCCATAGGTACCAAAAATAGTAAAATTTCGTGTTAATTTAAAGCGAAATAAATACAACCCACCCACAGTAAAAATAAAATATCATACTGTAGTATAAGGGAATGGCGGTTCTGGACCACTTTTAATATTCCCTCATATAAAGTGCGTGAGCCCTTGTTAGTCATTAGGTATATAAATATCTGGAATCGTGTCATCGATTTATAAGCGGTCTATGGTGTTTAGTATTTTCATAACCAGTTTATAACGTACACCTACAGGGTCCTTATTTTAACCTAGGTGGGTACGCATGGATTAAATAATAGTTAACAATTGGGGGACCTAGATGGGTGGGTACGCATGTGTTTGGCTCCAGTAGTCGAAACCTAATCCATTTGGGGACCTAGTGGTATGTAGTTGAATTAATTGTAATTTGGGGATGGATTTTAGCCTCCAGTTGCATGTCAAGGTAAATAGCGGTTCTGGCTCAAATCAAAAGTAGTTGAAAACCTCATCCAAATTGCCACCAGTGTTATGTAGTTGAATTAATTTTGTAGAAATTAGATCCGTTTTGGGCTCACGTTAAAGCCGGTTCTGGCTCAAATCGAAAATAACCCTAACCAATGACTTTAGTTTGGTTTAATGCTCTCTAAACGTGTCAGTTCGTTACCGCGAAGTGTGGGGGAAAGCAGTGGGTAGCCCCATAGGTACCAAAAATAGTAAAATTTTATGTTAATTTAAAGCGAAATAAATACAACCCACAGTAAAAAATAAAATGTCATACAAAATGTTGCAGCGGTTTCGGCTACCCAACGAGCAGCGTCAAAAAATATACAAAGGATTTTTTTCCAAAATGGCTACTGCATGTAGAACGGGTCGCGACTGCCAGAGTGCTGGTGTACAGAGTCGCTAGTTTCGTTTTTCCCATTCGGCGTACCGGACTGTTTTACGGAGTGCACGAACTGGGTGTCGGAATCTGGTTTACTCTTCCAGAGTCTACAGGTCTCTAGGGTCACGAATGGGAACAGTGGTCTGCATACCGTGTACGCCACAAAAAACAACCCAAACCACCACTTTGCATTCTCTACGGTTCTCCAGATGTCGTGCACTCGGAATCGGTCGTGCGGGCATCGTTGAAAATTGCGTCCAACAGTCCGCGTTCCAGCGCGTCCAACCGGTTCTCCAAACGTCTCTCCATGTCGGACAGGTGCGTCGACTCTTCGAACGAGCTTACGTTTCGTATATCTTCTAGTAGATCCGTGGGGAACTTGGTGGGAGGGCCAGGGGTGGTTACCCTGTGTACTACGGGGGTGGGGGTTTCTAAATTTGTTTCAAATTTGGTTTCTTCGGGTTTTGTACTGCGTTCCGCATCGACGGCGTCCCATATTCTTCGAAGGCGAGTGGTACCGATCCCAAATTTCTTCTTCGTATTGTCTGCAGACTCTAAACCCCGAAGATTACGGATATCTTCTATATCTTGTTCGGACAAATCTCGTTTTGGTGGCATATTGTTTTGTAGGCAACAGCTATATAAATATATTTTGCCCAATGTTCAACATGATTTGCTTAGGTAAAACCAGGCATACTAGCACCACAACTAGGCGTACGAGCACCACGCCCAGCATACCAGCACCACACCTAGCATACCAGCACCACGCCCAGGCATACCAGCACCACGCCCAGGCATACCAGCACCACACCTAGGCATACTAGTACCACAACTAGGCTTACTCGTTACCAGGCCTAGGCTTACTCGTACCACGCCCAGGCATACCAGTACCACAACTAGGTTAGCCCTGAGTTAGATTCAAAATTTATAACTGGATTATCTAGAGAAAATTGGCCAAAACCTATAGAAAGCGCTACCAAGGTTTCGGCTACCTTTTTTTTTAGTAGCTGCACCGCCGGTTTCTACATTGTATATAGGTGGTGAAAATAAAAATATGCGCTTTCTTCAAATATGTATTGGATTTATTCGACTGTGGCTCTAGCAGGTTTGCTTGGCGCTGTGTTCAAATTATCCTAATAGAAAGCCCCCCTGTAATTCAACCAGATATAATTATCCCCTCGTACTGCCGGAGATATGGATTAATTCGCCATCTTTTCGAACTGTTTTATTAATGCTTTCAACAAGTGGGCTCATCATTGAATCTTTACAAATTTCAACAGGTTTCCATAAATATATTTAATATTATTATAATTATTTATTTCCAATTGTGAATTAATGTTAGACATTTATATATATATATATATATATATATATATATATATATATATATATATATATATATATATACCATGCCTAAATCGGTTATTACGCAGGAAGCGCTGATAGATATTTTGCAGTCCCGTGGAATTGTTCCTGCCTATGAAGTTAGAAAGAAGCACCATATTGGTCCCAAACGCCTTACAGATCTGTGGAAATATGATAAATTTATCATGGGACTTTCTAGAGATAATTGGCCAAAAACCCCGGAAACCCATGATAAGCCCCCCGTGGGAAGACCTAAGGTGTGTAAGATACCTTCAAAAATTGAACAGGCTGCATAATTTTATTTCATGAAAGTTTAAAGGGGTTCTGTATGTATCCCATCTTCTGAAACCCTTCTCTTATCGTAGTAAGCGGACAGTCCTAATTTGTTTTGGGTATATGTTTTCATAACACCATTTCTCATTCTAAACCCTCTGTTTGTTCCTCTATCCGTTCCAACCTGGTGTAGGACCTCCATATACCTTCTCCATGTGAGAGGATTTTGCCTGGCAGATAAATGTTTTGCTTGGGTTGTTTCTACTTTTTCAACCACATAACACTTGCTGCATAGTGAGATTGCACGATCTCCTTGGAACTCTGTTTTGAATAGCCCTGGTTCTCTATTACTCCATTTATCCCACGCTAACCATTCTTTTTTATGTTTTTTTGAAATCCTCCACCATTTCTGGTTTTATCATTCCATCCAGCTCTCCACCCTTCATGCTAACCCCCATATATAAACTATCATTTATCCATCTGTATTAGTTCAAAATCTGCTCTATCTACGTATTATCCATAAAATCGTAATAAAATTCTAACATTCTTAGTTTTGCGTATTGGTATACAGCAATCCCACAGTGAAATGGACGAGTCATATTGGCATTTACTTTTCTTGAGGATATTTCGTAAGAATCTCCTATTTCCTATAATTCATCGAAATACGCTGATCTTAAAGCTTTGTCCACACATTTTTCATCTTTTGTATACGTTGTGTTGAGGTGTTTTTCGGGGGATTCTATCATTTTCCCGCAACATGAGTTACCTAATAGTTTCATTATATCCGCAATTGGGGACTTGGAGCTATCAACATCTCCGGATCTCCTGGCTGAAGTAACTTCTTTAACAAACCATTCAAAGGGGCTTACTGCTGTATAATTTATTACTCTGTAAATCCCTGTAATTTCTAAACCATGCTTCAAATACCATTTTAAATAATGGGGCAAATAGTAATACTTTTTAGCAGACATTGCACCTACTAGTTTTCTGCCATCTCCTCTTGCACGGTTAGATTTCTTGTAAATACTGTAACATCTTCTCTGGAACTTCCTCCTCCTCTACAATCCTATTTATAAATATTGGGGACATTTCCGAAAACTTCTCTTTTAAACTGCTGGAACCTATATATCTACTTCAGCAAAGCCAAACCACTTACCATTTAAAACCGCCTTGGAAAACTTATTTATTTTAATAGGGTCGTATGGGCTGCTTTCCTCGTGTAGTTTCCCTTCGCTACATGGCATTTGTTTGCTTAATGTTGATAAATATAGGGCGTTTGCATCAAAACCAAGTACGGCTTCGCAAAGCTTTCCATTTCCATCTGGGGCTGACCTAATTCTCGTAACACCTGCTTCTACATATCTTGTAAACACAATTGACGGACCTCCAACTAATGCTCCTTTTAACATTTCATATATTTCCTCAGTGGGGGCATACAGTGGCGGTCATATCGCGTCTACTATCTTACTCTCTTTGGTTTGGTAAGGTTTTATATGGTTTTTTATCGTTCCTCTGATAATGTATTGTAAAGCAACTCCTGGTAGGGTAACTGCATCTTTAAACATATCTATACCTTTTGTTTGATAAAATTTTGTCATTTTTCCGATAGCTTCTAAAAAGGGGCCAACATCCAAGTTGTTATAGTAGTATTTTAACCAGTCTTGAAAGACTTCATATTTAATCGTTATAAATGTTGTTGCACTCTTCCAACTGCTGTTTGGTTATCGTTTTATTTGGAGTTAATTTATTTGTCCAATTTTTAAGTGGTGGTAAACCCTCATAGGCTAGTTTATCGGGAGAATCGAACCATTCGTATGGGAAGAAGGATTTTTCACCTTCGCATCCATAAGCCTTAACCCATCTATCGTAATCGATACCAGGAGCAAGATATAATTTTACATCTAAAAACCTAAATTCTGGTGTAAATAGAAAAATGGTTGTATTGGCTTTCTTTCCTACTAGTACCTTAGTGGTTTTATCCGTTAAAACGTCAACTAAATGCTTTTTATTAAATTAAGATCGTAATTACTGGAATTGAACCCAATTACTGGGATTTGGGAAATCCATCGGGTGATTTCTCGCTGCTGAGAAGTGTAAAGATACTCAATGTCTGCAGGGTACCCATATGTATTGCTACTCCCCACGGCCTCTCGGATATTGTCTCCCCTCCTCTTTACATCTTCCATAAATAGGGTTACTAATTGTTTTGGAGAAGTATCGCATATGTGAGTTATACTGTTGGATAGAGTATCTCCTATACTAACACTTATTGGGACATGTTCGTTTATAAACTCTAGATCTTTAGTTGGGTTACGCTTTTCTTTACTTCCGTCTAAATATGCCTCAAAATCCTATACTATATGATATGGGTAAATCACTGTATGAGGCTTTTCGAGTTCCTTTACATCCTCAGGTTTACAAATTGCATCATACTCGCATTCAAAAATAGTTACTAATTTACACTTACCCTCAATTGCTTTGTCTCTCTCGTTGGATCTTCTAAGCTTATTTTTATAATATTTACAATGTTTGGGACACCCGTGCCAATAACAGCCGTGAAATTGATAAACCGTATCAGTCATAGGGCAATACCCATCCACTGGGGCTCCCGCAATTATTCTTTCTCCACCGTGGCCACATACTGCAGTGTGAATGTGGGGTCCTGGCAAAGATTTTATCCAACTGATCGATTTCTTACTACAACCGGGTTTTGGATGGAAAGCTTTTTCGAACGCTGATAGTGGGCGATCTATTTTTTCTCCTATTTACACGATACTTTTGTTAATCCCTTCATGCAGGTTATTGCGTGCCGGGTTAAATTACTGACCTTTGTAAAGCGTGTTTGCAGTCGAAGCAACAATAATTATTTTCAGCGGCTTTATTCATATCTGTAATAAGGAAGGCGTGATCGTTATAGATGCCTATTTTCATCTTTTTATTACCAATCTTGTCGTAATGAGCTGCTACTTTTCTTAAATACCATGTTCCCTCTTATGTAGGTTCGTATGCATCAATACCATATTTTAAAACACTCTTCTATTTCTTGATATCTCCAAATAGTATGGGGCCTTCGGGTTTCGGTAATTTATGGGTTTTACAAAACTGCAAATACTTTTGCTGGAGTTCTTTGGTCAATGTCAAGCACCTATCGGCCCTAAGCTTCGAAGTGTGGAGGGCCAAGCATCTAAATAAACAAAGATCATCATTGAAACTATCCACGGGGCTTCATCCCTTTCTTATAACGCAACCACTCTGGCATTCGACCTCCTGCCACTTTTCCAGATTTCATTCCGGTATCTCCTTTGGGGATTTTATTTAAAGCTGTTCCATATACTATTTTAACGCTGACACCCATCCATCTTACAAACCTCCATTTTGTACTTGGCCTATCTATTTTATCTATGTTTAATCTATGCTCTTCTTGTTTATTAATCCACTCTTCAACCTCATCGTAACCCCTAAACCACGGACTTCCGGATTTTTTATAAAATACCAAGTTGTCGGCTTTCCTCTCGCGTCTCTCTCCTCTTGGTGAATTAATTTGTAAGAAAAAGAGAATCTTAGGTAAAAACTGTCGGTTAACAAAGGCTCTAACTAACGCCCATTATCCTTTTGCTGTTATTTATTTTTTTATTTCTGTTTTATTTTCAGGGTTATTGTAGTTATCCTACGCCCTTTTACTATTTCTTTTTCTTTTTGTTTATAATCTTCTAATATTTCGCTACCTTCCTCTATTAACTGTTGTAATAAACGCGCTTTCTGCACTCGTTTTTGAGGTTTGCCGATATTCCTGCTTCTAAGACTGAGGGAAGCCTCATCAGCTATATTCTGTGCTATCTTTTCTATATTCTTTTTTTCCACCCCCTTAAATACCCCCCGAGACATTGCACGAGCCATTCTTTTCATGAATTCATCATTTTTTTTATTAGTGTAGTTAACCCTCTTTCCCTTAACCTGTTTGAAAAAGGTGTACCCATTCTTATTAATTCTGACCTTAATTCCCGAATCCTAGGAGAAGAACTTTTAGATGGTTTTACATCCCTTTTATCGCTAATCCTTGTGCGAGTTAACTTAGGGCGAGGCGCTCTCGTAACTTTTTTACGTATATCTGTCATTGTTCTAATCATGGAAATTTAATCATGTTCAATAGGGTGTTTTTCATGTTTGACAATTAATTAATTATAACACCTCATATAGAAGACACATATTTTGACGGGGCTAGGGGGCTTTCTGCTAGTTTTCTCGTGTTAAAATCCGTGGCAAATCTGTACTGGTTTCAACTACCCTATTTCAACCAACAGACTATAGCAGCTCCACATACGATTGTGATGGGTAGCCGAAACCGCTGCAACATTTTGTATGACATTTTATTTTTTACTGTGGGTTGTATTTATTTCGCTTTAAATTAACATAAAATTTTACTATTTTTGGTACCTATGGGGCTACCCACTGCTTTCCCCCACACTTCGCGGTAACGAACTGACACGTTTAGAGAGCATTAAACCAAACTAAAGTCATTGGTTAGGGTTATTTTCGATTTGAGCCAGAACCGGCTTTAACGTGAGCCCAAAACGGATCTAATTTCTACAAAATTAATTTGCGTACCCACCTAGGTTAAAATAAGGACCCTGTAGGTGTACGTTATAAACTGGTTATGAAAATACTAAACACCATAGACCGCTTATAACGATGACACGATTCCAGATATTTATATAACTACATAACACTGGTGGCAATTTGGATGAGGTTTTCAACTACTTTTGATTTGAGCCAGAACCGCTATTTACCTTGACATGCAACTGGAGGCTAAAATCCATCCCCAAATTACAATTAATTCAACTACATAACACTGGTCCCCAAATGGATTAGGTTTCGACTACTGGAGCCAAACACATGCGTACCCACCCATCTAGGTCCCCCATAGTTAACTATTATTTAATCCATGCGTACCCACCTAGGTTAAAATAAGGACCCTGTAGGTGTACGTTATAAACTGGTTATGAAAATACTAAACACCATAGACCGCTTATAACGATGACACGATTCCAGATATTTATATACCTAATGACTAACAAGGGCTCACGCACTTTATATGAGGGAATATTAAAAGTGGTCCAGAACCGCCATTCCCTTATACTACAGTATGATATTTTATTTTTACTGTGGGTTGTATTTATTTCGCTTTAAATTAACACGAAATTTTACTATTTTTGGTACCTATGGGGCTACCCACTGCTTTCAATTCGTCCCCCACACTTTGCGGTAACGAACTGACTCCCTATATACTACTTGTGTTCTCGATATAAAACATTATACAATAGCTATTCACATGTATGTGGTGCAACACGATGACATATGAAACACGCCATGTGATTTTTGCACCTTCGGACATCTGCGTAGTTTCATTAAATACGTTTACAAAATTGACAATATTTTTCATAAATACTGTAAAAAGATGACATAATTTTCAGAGTACATGCGGAATATAATTCCGCATGTACTCTGAACATTTTGTCAACTTTTGACGCCATTTACGGAAAATATTGTAAATTTTGGAAACGTTTTTTCATGAAATTACGCAGATGTCCAAATGTACAAAATCACATGGCGTGTCTCATGTAACATTGTACGATTTTATTGCAACAAATCGATATGGCAGCTTAACATGGGCCGAAATGGAGGAAGAAGAAAGAAAGAAAAAAGAGTGTGCAGAAATGATCTAACTTAAAAAAAACACGTTAAATTTTGAAATACGGTCCACAAACGCAAAAACAAATGTATTAAACACCGTATATTTGACATCCCACACCCCCACCAAACCCCACAAATACCTAGGCACCCCACACCACCCACACCCCATTCCACACACACACTATTCCATAATAAAATCAAATTGTAACTATAAAATCAATATTTAATGGAATCGTATCAATAATGTTGAAGAAGGCGAACAATGTTCTTATTTTATAGACAAAACTAGTTTACCAGTGTTTTACACTAGTTTAAACGTATTCAGTGATAAAATCAACACTAAATACGTTTAATCATGGACATAGTCTATGGTTTAATTGCGCAAACCTGTTTTTACGTGTAACAGATGGACAGTGTAGTGTCTGTTTCCCGTCAATTTATGTCACCTCCTGTCGCCTGGGGGTCAAACATCGAATCTGCATTTCGTCCACTTGACACGTAGCCACAATTACTGGTGCTGCACTCCACGCCGGCGTAAAATGTTTCCCGTCGAAATAGGCGTTTGTTATTAGCCGATCTATTATAGATCGGCTATATATTGGTTATCCATTGGTTTGTGAAAAAGTTTGTAACCACACTTTTCTCCTATATTCGGTAAACTACCAACGCGAAATTTGTTGTATCACTTCCAAATTACATCAACCGGATAATTTTTCATTTTTAGCCATTATCTCTGTTGAAAACTTTAAATATAGCGAAATAACACAATTTGTCTATAAATAAACGTTTTCACTACAAGAGTTCGGTAAACTAAAGTTAGGCGGTTTGCAATTTGGCTATAAATAAACACTAAAGTTAGGCGGTTTGCCTTCTAGTCCAGGGGCAATTGTAGGTATATATATAAGATTCCGGCACCTCGTGTTAATTTATGGCACCCGGTGTTTTTATAACCCGGTGCCATTTTTTAAACCAAGTTGAAGGTCATTTCAAGGTCATTGAATTTTATGCTTGACGGAAGTCGAAAATTGCCAATATATGAGCCAATAGGTCATGGTCCTTAACTTGGAAATTGGTGTAAGTTGTTAACATTTCTGATGGATATATTAAAGAATTCACGTAAATTACACTAATATTCAGTATATAATTATCAAAAATCGGGTATTTATGAGATTTCGGTTGACTTGCTACATATTTGTGTAATGCTAAGCGCCTTCACCTATATTCAAAGGTTAATTCTTTCAACTGGAATAATATTGTTTACATTTGACTACCATAAGTATTGCTATGATCAGATATTAATGATAGCTAAATATAACTGGGAGAATTTGCTTGGGGAGGAAATCAACACTTATCTCACTTTTCCCTGAGATTCCGTAACTACTAACATGTAGACATATATTGAACCCTGATTTGATCGGCTAATAACATCATGCTCTGTATGACTTTTTCTTGTTTGTTTGTTTGTCTGTTTGGGTTTAACGGCCTATCAACAGCTAATGTCATGTAAGGCCTGGTCAATGGGGTTAGTACTAAATCCCATATATTATCCGTACAAGTACATGTTCAAGTACATGTACAAATGGGGGGAAAATCTCAAAATCAGAACTGAATATTTACAATAAAAAAAATATATATTCAGCCCTGAAATCAGAATAATCCTAATCTGATGCCAGGTCCTCGCCACACCAGAATCACTTGGCCCCCTCCCAAAAACAGTTGGATCAGTAATAATCTGACTACGTTTATAATGGGAAATAACCCAATTCAACTCTCAGGTAACAAACGAGCTAAAGATAAAAACGTACCTGAGGGCCAAACTAGGCAAATCGTGATTCCTATCAGGAGGAACCCCTACCATTAACTTACGCCGTCGCGTTCATCCGACCACCACCCACTCGAAATAGGCGTCAGATTCCTGACGAATTCCAATTCGGTCACATGCAGAAGATACTACATGAACATATTTGAGTGTAGGACAAAATCCCCCCAGACATAATCCCCCCCCCCATACATGATTGTTGACACAGGAGGACAAAATCCCCCCCGTCGAAAATCACAGGTAGGACATAATCCCCCCACCCACCCATCAAATCAAGGTATACAAATCCTCCTCCACCCCCCCCCCCCACCAATAAAAAATGTTGCCTAGGACAACCCCCCCTCCCCACCGTCCAGAATCAAGGTAAATCATATTCAGTACTTTTATTTGCACAATAAACATCGAAGTATTTTCAGTTGCACAATCAAACAAGCACATTTAGTGAAGTATTTTCAGTTGCACAATAAACGTCAAACAAGAATATGTATGTATACTGATGTCGGGCCCAAACCATACTGTTTTAGTGAAGAATCGATTACCATTTCAAAGAATTATTCGCCAAAACGATAACCAATCAGGTAATCCTTAATCAACTACTTGAAAGAAATCAGGCAATTCAATTACCCTGATTAAAGAGGATTAGAGGGTAAAATTTGAAAACCAATTAATGTAATGATTCTTTCAAAACATATCATGGGGGGGGGGGATTTTGTCCTCCCTTGAATTTTGATGGGGGGGGTTATGTCCTACCTGTGATTTTGGACGGGGAGGATTTTGTCCGACCTGCATTTTAGACGGGGGGGGGATTTTGTCCTCCTGTGTCAAAAATCATGGGGGGCGGGGGGGATTATGTCCGGGGGATTTTGTCCGTATCCCACATATTTTCGTCTCGTAAGTAGAGTTTAGTGGTACCTAGCCCGGAAAACGGTGCATTTCTTCGACGTGAAACATTTTACGCCGGCGCGAAGTACAGCCACAGTGACAATTACATGCATCAAGCATCATACAATTACATGCATCAATCATCATACAATTACATGCATCAAGCATCATACAATTACATGCATCAAGCATCATACAATTACATGGCTAAGTCTAGACAGGCCCGTAGCCAGGGGGGGGGGGGTCGGAGCGGTCGGACGAGGTCCACTTTTTTAGAGACCCCCTAGATACCTCAGGCCCCAGAGGGGCTTCGAAACGACCCCCCCCCCCCTTCAAACAGCTCTGGCTACGGGCCTGCTAGAGCAACGACGTTTATGACATTTGTGGCCAGTTTGTTTGCCTCCTAGCACATTGAAACATACTGACAATTATTCGCCTCCGATATGTTACAAGGTGCATCCAAAGTAAGTATTATTTGATGTTTCCTTAATATGCAAAGGATTTTGATGAAATATGGCGCAGCAAACGCGTCTTCATGAGCTGCATTTGGTGGTCTATGGAGTGTGGAACAGACTTGTGTCGTTTTTGCGAAGAATCGATTTCCGTGTCGCAAAAACGACAGAAGTTTGGGTGAAAATTTAATAGACCACCAAATGCAGTTCATGAAGACGCGTTTGCTGCGCCATATTTCATCAAAATCCGTTACGTACTAAACTAAGGACACTATAAAAGAATACGTACTTTGAATCGGTACTTGTTGTTTTTGTTAGTACCACGTGATCATACACCTTGTGTTATCTACGGCTACAATTTGAAAATGTGAGCAACCGGAGTGCATACCCAAACATGTTGCATGTAGGTCAAAATTTAGCAAACTGTATATAATTTATACCTTTAAACAAATAACCTTTGATGTAGAACTAGTAACTTGCCAAATATTATAGAACAGGGAAATAATTTGCACATGGAAGCCATCTTTTCTCTAGTTGTTGTTCACCATTCAACATAACGAAATGAAGCTTTCAAATTTGCAAAATAAACACCTTGACACGGTAAAATAACCAATGTATGCATGTGTATGTTCTTGATTAATAATGTATTGAAACAGCTTTGACAGTTTTATATTGCTAACATATCAAACAAGCCGGGTAACCGATTGCAAAAATCACACTCTTCCATGCGTTACATTAAAGAGATGGGGTTAAATTGCCACCCTCACGAAAGGTATGGAGCGGGGTAGCAATTTTTTTCTAATTTAAACAGCCTTATATATGATACGAGATAGTCAAGGCTAGAGAATATAGTTTATGTTAAATGTTTATTCAAGGTACATGATCACGTGGTTACAACAACAACAACAACAATGGCTAAAAGTGTTTAAAGCGCGCCAACTCCAAAGTAAGTATTATTTGATATTGTCCTTAATAGGCAACGGATTTTTATGAAATACATGTATGGCGCAGCAAACGCGTCTTCATGAGCTGCATTTGGTGTTACCGGGAGTTCGGCACATACTTCGTTTTTGCGAAGAACCGATTTCCGTGTCAGTAGACACGGAAATCGATTGTTCCCAAAACGACAGAAGTTTGGGCCAAAGTACTGAAACCACCAAATGAAATAAGTGTGAATAATTCATTTTAAAATCGATGTGTTTGTGGAAGATGGGCAGCATAATAGTAAAATGTTCATATGTGAGGTGATAGCAGAAAGGTGAAATATCCATTTAATTTACAATACAGCACTCATTATTACCATATTTACCAAATCAACAATAAGTTAACGTACATATACATGCAAGATTAACATTCTAATTCGTGTGATATTCCACTTTTTGACATCTGAAGGAACTGGTATAACACAAATGGATACCACCACCATATTATTCCCATGCATAGTATTCATGCAACCATATACAAGTATCGATATGTGCATCCCTTGTCTAGAGCGATGATTGAATCGATTCGATTCATACTGGATTTTTGTTTTTGCAATATACTATGCCGTATACATGTATCAGATGAGACAAGTTTCAACTCGTTCTGTAGCCGATTTCATCAAAATTGCAAAGTATACTTTTCTAGCAAAGTATACTTTGAGTGAGAAATTTTCAATTTTAGGATAAATTTATTAATTTTTATTATACTGAATTTATTACATTATCACAGCCATTTTGGCTGTGATAATGTAATGAATTCAGTATAATAATTTTGCATACTTTTAATCATCAAATATATGCAGTCGTTAGTTCTATATGATATAATGCATTTCGGAAAATATAAATGATTTCTCCCTCAAAGTATACTTTGCTAGATAAGTATACTTGGCAATTTTGATGAAATCGGCTACTGGTATGCATAAATATGATGTATGACTTTACGGTACAACGAAGAGAAAATACAGTAAGCATAAACATTATGTAACAGAAAACTCGTGCTTTTGGACCGGTACAATGCTATATAGATACATTGATTAATTGTGTTTAACGGGCTGTCAACAGCTATGGTCATTTTAGGCACCGATCAACTGGGGTAAATCCCATATTTCATCTGTAAAGAGGAATCCCAAACTCAGAACTGAATATTTGCATTAAGAAAATATATATTCAGCCTCAACTTAGAATATCCAGACTTGTGCCAGGTCCTCAATGCATAAGAGTCACTTAGTCCCAGCGTCTAAACGTAATCGGAACACTAATCGTACTACACTAACATTTGGGATAACCGGCTACAACACTCACGTACAAGAAAGCCAAATTGTACGTGAGGGCCAATTCAAGGATATCACGATTCTGGTAAGAATGACCCGCACCGCTAACCACCCAGTCAACAGCCCACAGCTTGTCAGTGAGTGTAAACATGTTCCCGCGGACAGGAGACTCTCTAACCCTTTCAACACCAAGTAACTTAATAGGATGTTCCATGCCAATGTTTCACGCTATTTCATTACTTTTGTTCATTCAAATTATCCCATTCTTCTAAAAGGGTAATCTGTACGACGTTTAAAATTATTAACAAACAGTGGAGATCCTGATGAGACGGCTCGTTACGAGCCGGCTCATCTGGATCTGCACTGTTTGCAAACATTGTCTCTATAGCGGTATGTGGTGTTGAAAGGGTTAAACGTCGTTTGTCCACAGTAAACTTCAAGGGAATACGTTTTTCACAAACCTTCCATTTTTTTTGTAAATACCTTATACGCAGATTTGCAACGCAATGTCGCGTCAACAAAAAACGTTCGACAATATTTTTGCTACCATCCATACATGAGTCCATAGACCATCCATTTGGCATTCATACACAAGGTTAATATCAAATTACATTGCTTTAACGGTTTAAGAAAGTTGACTGAAACATTTAAGTACCATATACAAGGTGCATGATCACGTGGTTACAACAACAACAACGTCGCCCACTCCAAAATAAGTATTATTAGACAACGGATTTTGATGAAATATGGCGCAGCAAACGCGTCTTCAGTAGATGCATTTGGTGGTCCAGTGAGTTTGGCACAGATGTCATTTTTGCAAAGAATCGAAAATACAGAGATCACCAAATGCAGCTTAACAAGACGCGTTTGATGCACCATATTTCATCAAAATCCGTTGTCTAATAATACTTATTTTGGAGTGGGCGACGTTGTTGTTGTTGTAACCACGTGATCATGCACCTTGTATATGGTACTTAAATGTTACGTACATGCAAATCGCCTTGCGTTACAGACAGAAAATTTGGGTTAATTATGGAAATACTGATGCTCAGAGATTAGAGTGTCACATAAGCGATACATTTGTGTTTGTTGGGGTTTAACGGCCTATCAACAGCTACGGTCATTTAAGGGTGGGTCAATATATTTAGTACTAAATCCCATATAGTACCTGTACAAATGGGGGTGGGGGAATCCCAAAAATCAGAACTGAATATTTAAAATAAAAAAACTGTATATTCAGTCCTGAAATCAGAATAATCCTGATCTGATGCCAGGTCCTCGCCACACCAGAATAACTTGGCCCCCTCCCAAAAGCGGCAGGATCAGTAATAATCTCTTGTAATGGGAATAACCCAATTCAACTCCCAGGTAACAAAAGAGCCAAAGATAAAAATGTACATGAGCGCCAAACCAGGCAAATCGTGATTCCTATAAGGAGGAACGCCGTCTCGTTCGCCCGACCGATAAGCAACGCTGGCCATGCAAGTTCCTCTGCACAAAGGACATGTGACTCGGATACGTGCAGAACGTGATAATGAAACGGTAATGTAATAGTGTAGATGTAGACTATTGAATTCCTGAACTCCGCGCCGATTGTAATACAATTATGCAATTTTATCACGCAGAAACTTCCTTTCATTTAACAATTAGCATGTTTGGTGGCATGTCCTGTCATTGCAAATAAATAAATAAAGCACTGACGAGACATGCGAACTTCCCGATGCACGGAGGTAATTAATGTTATTGCGTTCAACAAGATAGAAAATCTGGTACTTATGCACCGATATCGGTGAACATTGAAAAAACCCAGATGTCCTAGTATCGTCACATATCTGCAATGAAACCACATTGCACAGAGCTATGATGAAAACACATTGTTATGCTGTATTGGATTTTTTTAAAATCCTGATATGCCCCTTTAACCCTTACTACACTGAATTAAATGTTGTCGTTTGCTGGAAATGTTTTATTTTCAATATTTCTCTACAAAGACCTGTTTTGACAGAGCATGAGAATCGTCTCTACTGGAGACGATTCTCATGTGCTGTCAAAACAGTTTTTTCGTTAAGAATTAATATAAAGATGAAAAACAGCAGACGACAATTTCCGTCTCCAGCGTAGTCAGGGTTAAGACTATTCATGCATGGTTGTGGTGAACAAATGGTACGGAACAGGTCCGACAGGTCAGGCGGCGACTACCGGACCAATACTTTTGACTTAAAAATGATTTTTTTATTGAAATATTTAGAAATCATAAAGACTGAAAAAGACAGTCAGTAATATTGACACAACCACCGCAACTACTACTACTACTACTACTACTACTACCATAATGTACTACGCAGCTCGCAGGAACTTATTAATTTGGTGTCAAATTCACATTACGGAACATAGGAAATGTTATGTTGAAATGAACGCAGATGTGTTTGCATTGTGTGTACTACAATGACGTCATTCGGTAATTGTCATGTGACGCCGTTCGACCAATGGCCCGTTCCACTGTTATCTAGTCATTGCAGGACACCACAGGCCTGTATAGTGCTTTTGACAAAACGTGTAGATCCACTAGCGGCATCGATATGTCATGATGTTAAGCTGAATTGTGCCTGGGCTTAACGGAGTCGGGACGATCGTGGATTTGTCGCTGGGCGGTATAAGACCATTAGTACGGAAGCTTAAAAGGGACATGTGCAATCTTTTTTCTATGTCGTTCCCACGACATAGCATCTCGTTCCCACGAGATAGCATCTCGTTACCACGACTTAGCTATGTCGTTCCCACGACATAGCATCTCGTTCCCACGATATAGGATCTCGTTCCCACGAGATAGGATCTCGTTACCACGAGTTAGTTATGTCGTTCCCACGAGATAGCATCTCGTTACCATGAGTTAGCTATGTCGTTCCCACGACTTAGCATCTCGTTACCACGACATAGCATCTCGTTCCCACGAGATAGGATCTCGTTACCACGAGTTAGCTATTGTCGTTTCCCACGAGATAGCATCTCGTTACCACGACATAGCATCTCGTTCCCACGACATAGGTAGCCAATGAAAATGCAGCATAATTACCGCAATTTTTTCTTTCAGCCATAGTTGAATATAGTCCGGCAGCCAAAGGCCGATTTTGGGTTTTACCTTGTTTTGAATAACATTTGTTTTTGTATTACTGACTTTGCATGTCCAGACCTTCTAGTTTTGAAATCCAACGGATGACAAGCTTGTCACCCTTAAGAAATTTGCACAAATTCAAGATGGCTGTCAAATAGATATAGTGTGCCATATAGTTGCATTAACATGAGGAAATTCAGCAAGTTAAGAGCGTAAACTGGTGGTATTGACATAGTGATGAAAATTGGCAACGTTAAAATTCAATTACTTAACTGCACTATGGGAAAAACCAAAAATCCAAATGGCCGCAAAATGTGACCATTTGACGTAATTTCACTAGTTCGTCACAACAAAGAGTATGCTTTTTTATAATCTTGGGTTTATTGAAACAATGAATGTTTATTTTTGTAACTTTTCTGTGTAATTGAATAATTGTCTAAATAACAGAACTCCAAAAATGGCCGCCAATTATAAATATAATACATTATACGTGCAATCGTATCTCTTCATAAGAAAACATATATAATTGCACTCAGACCCTATATCAGAGCAAATTTGCATACGAATATTGTATTTAGATACACAATGATTTTAGTACCTTAGGTACACAATTAAATCATTGTTTCGACAGCTTTAGTCCAAAATGGCCGCCAACTATTTTGATATTATTGTAGCAATTAGCTTATATAATTGGACTCGTATGAATGTAATTGTACCAAATACTGGTATTAAGTCAAGATGCTCGTTTTGTTTTCTTAACTTAATATACACCATTAGACAACGTTCAATAACAGAAGTGTAAAAATGGGCGCCGGATAATAATATAGTACATTCTACTAGTAATCAAATCATATACTTATAAATAGTACACTTGGTTATATACGTTGGCTTATTCAGTTTATTTTGGAAAGCCTTCTTGTCTTGCCATTCCACATCAACATTCATGCTGACAATATTCTGACACCAAAGTATGTAATTATAACTTACATAGTGGGCGTTGTCAAGAATATGTAGGGTGGAACTTTACAGTAAACATTAATTACTTCCTAATTTGAATGAATGCAAGAGGTTTTCTTTCATACCATTGGTTCCAAACGCTTCAATGCTCAACAAGTTCACTGTGAAATCACGCGAATTGGCTAACATAGCTAGTACAAATGGAGAACATATATATATATATATATATATATATATATATATATATGTCAACGGTCCCATTAGCGTTATTCCCATAGCAACTAAGGACTCCCACTGATATTATTACATTCTGGCAAGTTATTTTTTATGCGAAAGGTACATACACTTACTACTAAAGGGCGGTACGTACATGGTGATTTATGTACCTTTTAATATCACTTATCATTTGGTAAACTGCAAAACAATTGATATATATTCAGATTTTTATTGATTATGTGATGCAAAGTATATGTGTATGATGAGATAATGTAATATTTCTATAACATTCTTGGTTTCAATGACAAATCGGAATTCAACGTCTGACATGCATGTGCAGTTGATTTTATTACATACAACTCAATATGGAGTGCATGCATATGACATGTTAACATACGTAAATGCTGAACAAAGAAATCAAATTTAATCACAAATTCAATAATTCTGAGAAATACACTGAGATAATGTAGAATAAATATTATAGTGTGGACACAACTAATACACATTGGAATGGTATATACGACAGTCATTCCAGCTAAGCAACTACTAACTCACGGTAACAATAACTGTTATAGTCATTGCAGACTACAATACACATAGTACACACCAATATATACAACATGACAGCATGCAAGGTACAATGCAATGGATATAAGAAATGCAGTAGTCACGAAGTTTAATATACTAATATGACAATGCTAAACAACGTAACTGTCATCCCTTGCGGCTAGAGTATTTGTGCCATCATATCTTCTTCTTTTCTTATAGTCATATCTACAATATTAACTTTCATTATTTCATGTTTCGTTTTAATTAGTTTGTCGTTATGTATGATATATTATTCGTTTTTTGATTGCCTTGTATATTGATGTCCTTTTGAAGCTTGATGGCGAGGTAAGTGGGAGGTTTGCCAAACGGTTCAGTTTCAACCATCCAAGTATTCTGTTTTATGCACTGTCCTGTTACTTTACCAGTAGTTCATTGGGGAATAGTCGTTGTTTGCTTGCTCTGCATTTGTTATACTGTTTATGTAGTGTATGCACAGTTGCTTTCGTTTTGGGACCGTACACCGCTGATCGTGGAGTGCATGTTTGTGCCGCGTTGAAGGTTCTGCGACCATCGAGGTGCGCATGTCATTTGCTTATTAGGAAGTATTTATTGCGTTGGTTTCTAATGGGTCTCACTTTTCTACTATGCTATCCATTTTAATAGTCATTTCATTATTATGCGATCGTCATTGACATACATTTGTAAATTATTGCTATAGCAGTGTGCTCCCTATGGAGCTGGACTGAACTTAATTATATAACTTAATTATTAAACGATGATTGCTATAATTTATATTTGGCAGCCGTCTTGGACTTCTGCTATTACATAACAAGGTTACAAGAGAACACAAGATTGACATAAATATGTGTTTTTCTTTGTAATAGGTCAACGTGACATTTCATATTTTAATCATTACACATTATGATTGTCATTGCCAGGTAATTTATATCTGGCGGTCATCTAATGCTTCTTCTTTCTATTGACACAATCGTATAATATTGCATTTGAAAGTTCAAAGTTACATACAACGTTCAATGTGTCAATAAACCTGAGATATGTATACTAATATGCTTAAACTAATCAATAGCCCCGGTAATTAGTATGCAATTTGCGCAGTATAAGGCAACGTGACTTTTTGTTAAATATTTGGCGGCCATTTTTTGACTTCTGCTATTGGCACAGTTATTTAATTATGTGTCTAAGTTTACTGAAAACGTTCAGAGTATGCCTAAATCCAATACATCTATACCAATTTACTATGATATGGCGTTAATATGCAGTTATATACTTAATTATCAGTCCGTTTACATTATTGTTATATGGTACTATAGCTATATGTGGCGGCCATCTTGGACTTCCCCTGTTCAACAACTTGTCTACGAACATATCGAACGTACCGAAAGCGTTTGTTGTGGCAATATATCCAATATCATTATCATGTTTGCTTTGATATAGAGTGTGAGAGTAGATATATGTAAAATATGTTACATTTGACGGCCATTTTGGATTTTTTCCATGTCACAGTGAATTTAATTGAATATTAAAAATGTTGACCGCTTATCTGATAAGTCAAGTAAATCCACTTTACGCTCTTAAATTACTTCAATAAACCTCACACGGCATACTATAACTGTCTGGCGGCCATTTTTAATTTATGCAAATTTCTCAAAACGCTCAAAGATGACAGAGTGTCATTAGCGGATTCTGGATGTAGTTGGCATGGACAAGCAAAATCGCCAATAACAAAACTATGTTAATCAAAACAATGTTAAGCTACCGGCTGTCGGACTAAAATGGCGGTAATTAAGCTTCATTTTCATTGGCTACCTATCTCGAGGGAACGAGATGCTATGTCGTTCGCACGACATAGCTAACTCGTGGTAACGAGATGCTATCTCGTGGGAACGAGATGCTATGTCGTGGTAACGAGATGCTATCTCGTGGGAACGACATAGCTAACTCGTGGTAACGAGATCCTATCTCGTGGGAACGAGATGCTATGTCGTGGTAACGACATAGCTAACTCGTGGTAACGAGATCCAATCTCGTGGGAACGAGATCCTATCTCGTGGGAACGAGATGCTATCTCGAGGGAACGAGATGCTATGTCGTGGGAACGACATAGCTAAGTCGTGGTCAACGAGATGCTATCTCGTGGGAACGAGATGCTATGTCGTGGTAACGAGATGCTATGTCGTGGGAACGACATAGAAAAAAATGTGCGCATGTCCCTTTTAAGCTTCCGTACATTAGAGCAAAGCATGTGTGAAATATCAAA
>CM055274.1:35994461-36046869 GCA_029237695.1 Conchocele bisecta | reverse complement strand
TGTGAAATATCAAACAGATCCGGACAAGGAAACATTTACCCGAGCGTTAAGGTTTCGAAAGCACCAAGTATGTGTGTGACCTTGTCACGGGCTTAGCGGGGGCGGAACGATCGTGGATTTGTCACAGTGTGGTAGAGGACGATTAGCGCAATGTATTTGTGTGAAGTATCAAGCAGATCCGTGTAACAAATTATAATAAATGTTGAATGCACTAAGTATGTGACCTTGACCTTGGGCTTAGCTGGGGCCTGATGGAAGATCATCCGATGAACGCATGTGTGAAATATGAAGAGACTACACGTACGGGGCATGACGTACGGACGGGTCGTAATGACGTCGGTAACACTATATGCCCCCCCCCCCCCTCACCATTCGGTGCAACACGTTGTTAATGTTCGTAAGTGCAAAATTATGATAGTCTGTCAATTTCACATTAACAACGTGTTCTTGTAAATAATTATTGGATTTACATTTATTGAGCATAGGCTGCATTTGTAGCCTATGCTCAATACATGTAAATCCATCAATTGAAATTTACAGACGATCCTAATGTTGCACTTACGAACATTTTATGTGTACGAAGTTTAGTGAAACGGGCCCCAGGTACGCCGATGAATTGCAGTAGAAAAATATACAAATATGTGGCTGTGAATGGCGAACTGGAGCTTATGGGTTTTGCGATCAGTGTAGATCTAGGGCCAAACAGTCTGATCAGGATCTGCACTCTTCGCTGTTCCTTCAATGAAACACCCGTCAGACTTCTAACAAGCAATATACATATTTAATAGGCTACAGGAGATAGCTATTTAATCAGGAACTAGACTGGTCATAAATACCATAACAAAACGCTATGTACTTACCACGATGAGTCTTCGACCTCTGTGATAACACGGTATCCACATGGCGATCGATTTATTTGTAATTATATACCTAAACTGTATTCCAGATGTTTCATTAACGACCAGTAAGCATGTAAACCTTATTATTGCATGTGTCATTATCGGCGAATAGAACGTCATTTTCAATGCGACATCACCACAAACACATTAACGTCACATGAGAATCGGTTGCCAAGCGCCATCATATGCTTGGTACAGCGTAACATCTCTAAACTCGACACACAGAAACACAACATTGTTTTTATTCGGAAAACACTCGCGATCTTATTCTTGATATAGTCCAACATATCCAACACCCATAAAACCGTAATGTGTTTATTTGTGATGGATTTCACTGATGATAACATTTGTTCATGATTCAAAAGCGCATACACATATAACCGGTTCTAGTTGGAATACAATTAGTCGTATGAAAATTTGGAGCATTTTTTTGGTTATTTTCTCTATTTCTGTTCGAAAGTATACGTTGTTACCACTCATATGAACCGTCTCGGTGAGACGGTTCATATGAATGGTAACAACATAGACTTTTATGGAGAAATAACATAATCAGATTTTTTTTAAATTAAAAGTATTGTATCCATAAACTAGAACGGATTAATGCTTCCACATCACGGATACAATGGAACCTCGCTAAACCGGACATCATAATTTCTATTGCACTCTATAAATATCACGCAATCTGATTGGCTGATGGTCATACATTACAGGTATATCATTGTTGATGAACGGTCGCAAATTATTTCAATATGTATTCCTACGCCAGTAGTAAAGGAGTGCATTAGAAATAGGTTAACCGAATTTTAATTTTGAAATTTGCGGCGTATATCAGAAAATGATAGGTCGGAAAACATGTTTAATGGCTCCGCTAGCGCGTCGCCATTAAACAGATTTCCGACCTATCATTTTTTTATAATTCCAGATCAAAAATATTTACACAATTCCCTAACATTTGATTGGTCCGTAGCAAGTCTCTGTCCAGAATTTATATCCCAGTAAACTCCATGCCGAACTACTTTCCGTAACCGTCAGGCGCAGTTAAAATAATTCTGAAGAAAACGGAAAATAAATACATTTTCTTGATGAATTTATTTCAAATGCTGGAATTATAAGGAATGAATGGCCTTTTTGTGGAATCTATCGGAGATATAAACTTGGAAAAGTCGCGGGAATACTGGACGAGGCCTTCCGGCCTTCGTCCAGTATTCCCGCGACTTGTCCAAGTTTATACCCCGATAAATTCCACAAAAAGGCCATTCATTCCTATAATATACGCCGCAAATTTGAAAATTACAATACAGTTCACCCTATACTGTCCTGTTTAGAGAGGTTTTACTGTACATGTATGTATATATATGCACACTCGCGTGTTAGTTGCTTACACAAAATATTGACTTGCTTATATGTAGTTATATATGTGGGTATTAAACCATCATTTGAGAAAAAAACATGTGATTTTGGACCTAAGAAGATGTGTGACTTTTCATGAAAAATATTTACACAAACTAAATCGCACCGAGACATTTTATGTAAATTGTGTTGAACGTTGACGATACGTTCGCAGCAAATATGGAATTCCATTCCGCATTTGCTCCGAACATTTCGTCAACCTTCAACGTCACTTACAGAAATAATCGTAAATTTTGTAAATAATTTTCATAAGATACCGCACATCGTCTTAGGTACAAAATCACACATCGTTTCGCATATGTGTGTATTTAAACATCATTCGTGAATGTGGCTGGTGATAAAGAGATTATGATCCGTGTGGCCAGTCTAGTCCCTGTCCGTGCATTCGTGCAGTCTCATAACCAAATGACATATGGAGGTGTTTCTTTGACTATATATCAAACAATGCACAGCCTGGTCAGACTGTTCAAATACACAAATTGAAAAGAACCTGGTATAAACTGGTCCCATCGAGCAATTCTCGGATTTGTCAACAAACAGTCCCACTGTATCAATGGCTTATAAAATACTACATGGGGTTTAGTTATATGGTTGATTCATTAATTTCAATATTCAAATTTAACAGTACGCCCATGACGGCGCTGTTCGAGCTATTCAACATCAGAGCTCCAGATAAGTTCTGTATCTAAAGAGTAGTATGCCACTAGATTTCAAATACAATGCGTATTTTACTATTACAAATACATTATTGATGTTCTCCCTTATTAAATAGGCAACAAAAGATAAAAATAAAACAAATGTATAAAATTCACTTATTTGAGCTGCAAAAAGCAAACACTGTTTGCTTTTTGCAGCTCAACAAAGTAAATTTCCAACTTCATTACAGTATTTTCACTACTCAATTTGAAAACCAATGCATATTTTCACATTGCTGTCAGTAATTTGTACTCCCACTTTTGATAATCAATGCGTATTCTGCGAAAATAATTGTTAAAATATGCCAATACACACCTTATCGAGAGCTCTGTTAAACATACTGACATGTTATAAAGTATCACTACACCAAAACAGGTCAACGGGTATACAAAAGCCGGACGTTTTAGACATATGATTTACGAGGAATCCGTGACTAAAATGCTCCACCTTTTTTTATTGCTGATTTGTCAACTTCAACCAACATTCAGATTGCGCTCTAAATATATTTTCCATCATTTTTTTGAAAAATGCATAGCAGCCAATTTATTTCTAACATGGTTCAAATTGACAAATACGGAGCCCAGCAGGGGACGTAGAATTTATTTTTTTTAATTCGTTCCTACGAAATAACAAAAATAACAATTCGTTCCCTCAATTTAACAATACGTTCCCAAGAATTAACAATTCTTTCCCTCAGTTTAACAATTCGTTCCCACGAAATAACAATTCGTTCCCAAGGGAACGAATTGTTAATTGTTAATTCGAGGGAACGAATTGTTAAATTGAGGGAACGAATTGTCATTTCGTGGAAACGAATTGTTAATTCGAGGGAACGAATTGTTAAATTGAGGAAGCAAATTGTTATTTCGTGGGAACGAATTAGTAAAAAAAAAAATCCATGTCCCCTGCGGGGCTCCGTAGACTAATCAACAATAAACTAGAAAATGTATTCATAGAACACGGATGCTCGAAAACGCATTGACATAGGAGTCTGTTGTCTCGAGGCCGTCCGAGTACGGCCTATTACAAACATATGGACCTTGGTAATGCGTTGTAAGATAGAGTAAAACAATTGTTAGCTTTTTTTCTCACTTATTGATGCTTTTAAGTATATTTAATGTATGTTTGTTACTTCAACCTGTGAGCGAATGTACAAGATAATCGGGACCTAAAACTGTTGTGAATGTCGTGAGGAGATGATTCTGAAGTGCTGCCAGACCATGTTTTCGTTGATAAAAATGGAAATTGAAAAATGAACAGCACAATGTAATTCAACATTATAGATTTAACCCTTTCAACACCACAGGCCTGTATAGTGGTATTGGCAAACATTGTAGATCCAGATGAGCCGGCTCGTGACGAGCCGTCTCATCAGGATCTGCACTTTTTGCAAGTCATTTTCATATTTTTGCGGGCAAAAACACCCCCTTTTCATAAATGGACTAGTCTGAAAAAAAAAGGTGTGACCATTGGATTGGTTGCAAAATTTACACTTCAAAATTCCATTTCAGTTACTTAGGGGTGAAATAGTTAAATTATATTACAACTGTTATGAATGCCATGAGGTAATTTTTATCAGCAATAATGTCTAATTTCCCAGCATGTGACAAGATAATGCAGTCACCCTGAATAGGAAAAGGTGAAAGTATTTATCACATGGTTTCACAACTACAATATGAACACGTGAGGGATGTGAGTCACACATTTGATATTTACAGTCCCTTGTTAAACTAAAGTTCACAAGATGCACTTAAAAATTAGTAGATTTAAGTAAAGATTTCTGTAAATTTAGTATAGCAATATATTCAAATGTGTGATATTATGATTTTAAGTGAATACATTTCTAGGACATGTCATGTAACTAGACATTATATTTGTAAAACATAGATATGCCCCCATGGCATAATGGCCTCTAACTAGAGATTGTGTGTAAAACTAGACAATGTGTTCATAGAACACTGATACCCCACATACCGCTTTGATTGTAAACAAGGCAAAATTGTAAGTCTAAAAGGGGCAGATAATCCATGGCTCAGTGTCAAATCAACAAGGCAAACGTGTTAATTTATAAGTCGAAAAGGGGGAGATAATCTATGTCCTGGGTGTCAAATCAAAAATCGAAATAAACTTTGCGCATATACTCATCATATGGAAGGTACATACCAAGTTTCAGGTATGTAGCTGACGATGTAAAAGTTTTACGAGTTACAAGGCAAAAGTGCCAAATTCTAAGTAAAAAAGGGGAGATAATCCATTAGCCAGGGGTCGAATCAAAAGTCAAAATAAACTTTGCGCATCAGCTCTTCATAAGGAAGCTACATACCAAGTGTCAGGTATGTAGGGTTTAAAAGTTTTACGAGTTGCAAGCCAAAATTGGAAAATTGGAAATCAAAAAGGGTTAGATAATCTATGACCCAGGGGTCAAATCAAAAATAGAATTAAACTTTGCGCATCTACTCATCATAAGTAAGCCCAATACCAAGTTTCAGGTCTGTAGCTATTACGGTTGATATGTTTTACGAGTTACAAGACTAAATTGGAAAATTCTCCATGGCCAGTAGCCTATTTCACCAACATTGCAAAGTATACTTTCCTAGCAAAGTATACTTTGAGGGAGAAATTTTCAATTTTAGGATAAATGTATTAATTTTTATTATACTGAATTTATTACATTATCACAGTCATTTTGGCTGTGATAATGTAATAAATTCAGTATAATAATTCTGCATACTTTTAATCATCAAATATATGCAGTTGTTAGTTCTATATGACATAATGCATTTCAGGAAAAATAAATGATTACTCCCTCAAAGTATACTTTGCTAGAAAAGTATACAAATGTACTTTGCAATTTTGATGAAATCGTCTACTGGCGTCAAATCAAAAATCGAAATAAACGTTGCGCATCTACTCATCATAAGGAAGCTACATACCAAGTTTCAGGTATGTAGCTAGTACATGTATGGTTTAAAAGTTTTACGAGTTACGAGGTTCGTGACGGATGGATGGAAGGACGAGACGGACAATCAGTAGCCAGGGAAATTGTATTAATGTGGAAGGATGTAACATTACTAAGTAATGCATGTGTGCAATATGAAGATATTATCTACGATAGATACAAGGCAAACAGAAATTATAGGTGATTTGAGAAACTGTTACAACAACTTTCAATAAAATAAATTGACGGACAGACGGACAGACAGGTGGACAGACAGGGCGAAACCTACAGGTTTGTTTGTTGGGGTTCAACAGCTATGATTATTTAAGGCCGGGCCCTAATTACAATACAAGCATTCAGCACTGAAAAACAGTGTCCTGATATGATGCCAGGCACCCTAACTAAACCGGAGCATGTGGCTCCAGGTATGAATCCCAGTAAGTGATCCGTAAAGGTGAATCCATCATTAAAATATGGATACCCTCCTCTCCTGTCCTTGCTTATACGTTACAAATTATTTCAGAAATTTACACAAAATACTATTTGGGGAGACATACTTTATGCCACCCTGATAGAAATAGAGGATCTTACACGAGTGATGATTTACTATGGTATTTATTAAACAAGTTTAGTGATTTCATAAGAAACGAGGCTGTGCCGAGTTTCTTATGAAATTAGTCAACAAGTTTAATAAATACCATACTAAATCATCACAAATTTTAGATTATATTTATTGCATAAGCACATCATCATAATTTGAAACTGTAGTGATTACCTAAAATGTTTTCTGTAGCAGGCTTCAATTGCATATTTATTACACTAGTGTATTATGAGTGTTATTATAGGAATGAATGGCATTTTTGTGGAATTTATCGGGGTATAAACTTGGAAGTCGCGGGAATACTGGACGAAGGCCTTCGTCCAGTATTCCCGCGACTTCCAAGTTTATACCCCGATAAATTCCACAAAAAAAGCCATTCAGTCCTTATAATTCCAGCATTTTAAATAAATTAATCAAGAAAATGTGTTTATTTTCCGTTTTCTTAAGAATTATTTTAACTGCGCCTCACGGTTACGGAAAGTAGTTCGGCGTGGGAGTTTACTGGGATATAAATTTTGGACAGAGACTTGCTACGGACCAATCAAATGTTAGGGAATTGTGTAAATATTTTTGTGCTGGAATTATTAAACTGTGAAAGCCTATTTATGCAATAAGATTTAATACTGAAGACTGAAGAGGTCAGTAAAGGGGGCTAAGTCCATAATGGACTTCGCCCCCTTCTTCCACTGACGCCTTCGATTGCAATTTCAAACAAGAACACGTTACCTGCAAAACGTCGGACAAATTCAAAGTTTTACTACCAGATAGAGAATGAAATTTATCTCTGTGAACCGGAAAGCCTGCTTTAGCGGTTTATGCAAACAGTGCAGATCCATATGAGCCGGCTCGTAACGAGCCGTCTCATCTGGATCTGCACTTTTTGCAAGTAATTTTCATATTGTTGAGAACAAAAACACCCCCTTTTCATAAAACTACTAGTCTGAAAATCATTTTGTGACAGTTGGATTGGTTGCAATATCCATTCCAGTTATTGCAATATCCATTCAATATCCATTCCAGTTACGGTACTTAGGGATAAAAAGGTTAAGGCAGGCATTGTATATCCCATGCACCTGGGAGCCGTTTCACTAAACTTCGTAAGACTAAAATATTCGTAAGTGCAAATTTAGGATCGTCTGGAAATTTCAATTGATGGATTTACATGCAATTGAACATAGGCTGCATAAATCCAATAATTGTTTTCAAGAAAACATTGTTAATGTGAAATTTACAGACTATCATAATTTTACGAACATTTTAGTCGTACGAAGTTTAGTGAAACGGGCCCCTGCTATTTAGGCCTGCTTTGACCTAAATGGCTGTGCCTGAAGAAATTGGGCTTATGGGATTTGTGACCTGTGTAGCTCCTGAACATTAGCACACTCCTGTAACCTGATAATGATCTATATTTGATTGTCTGTTAGAAGCAGGAACGGTGATTCACTGATGGAATAGCGAATAGTGCTGGGGGCCGTTTCACTAAACTTCGTACGACTAAAATGTTCGTAAGTGCATAATTATGATAGTCTGTAAATTGCACATTAACAATGTTTTCTTGTAAACAATTACTGGATTTGCATTTATTGAGCATAGGCTGCATATGCAGCCTATGCTCAATAAATGCAAATCCATCAATTGAAATTTCCAGACGATCCTAACTTTGCACTTACGAAGATTTTAGTCCTACGAAGTTTAGTGAAACGGGCCCCAGATCCTGATCAGACTGCAGATGCACAGGCTGATCTGGATCTACAATGGTCGCAAAACCCACAAGCCTCATTTCTTGAGTCACAGCTAGATATGACAGAAAACGTAACAAACACCGTTTGATTAGCAATTTATGTAAATGAACACACTTTATTCTATTAAAGCAACATCGTGAATATAACACTGAAATATTAGTGAACTAGACATTATGTTTGTAAAACATGGATATGCCTCCGTGAAATACTGGGGCCTGTTTCACTTCGTACGACTGACATGTTCATAAGTGCAAATTTAGGATCGTCTGGATATTTTAATAGATGAATTTACATTTATTGAGCATAGGCTGCATATGCAACCTATGCTCAATAAATTTAAATTCAATAATTGTTTACAAGAAAACAATGTTAATGTTAAATGTACAGACTATCATAATTTTTCACTTACAAACATTTTAGTTGTATGAAGTTTAGTGAAACGGGCCCCAGGACTCTAACTGGAGAAACGCTGACAAACTTTTTTAAGTAAATTTACACAGACGGATGTACGGAACCACAAGAGCAACGCAATATGCCCCTCTTGGTATCGCATAGGGGGTATAAAGACAATGGAAATGTGTAGATCTTGTCAAGTCTAATAACATAGTACAGTATAACCTCTCTAAACCGGACATCCTGCGAACCCAATCATGTTCAATCTACAGTGAACCTCTCTAAACCGGACACCCTGTGAACCCCATCATGTTCAATCTGCAGTGAACCTCTCTAAACCGGACATCCTGTGAACCCCATCATGTTCAATCTACAGTGAACCTCTCTAAATCCGGACACCCTGTGAACCCCATCATGTTCAATCTACAGTGAACCTCTCTAAACCGGACATCCTGTGAACCCCATCATGTTCAATCTACAGTGAACCTCTCTAAACCGGACACCCTGTGAACCCCATCATGTTCAATCTACAGTGAACCTCTCTAAACCGGACACCCTGTGAACCCCATCATGTTCAATCTACAGTGAACCTCTCTAAACCGGACACCCTGTGAACCCCATCGTGTTTAATCTACAGTGGAACCTCTCTAAACCAGACACCCTGCGAACCCCATCGTGTTTAATCTACAGTGGAACCTCTCTAAACCAGACACCCTGCGAACCCCATCGTGTTTAATGTACAGTGAAACTTCTCTAAACCGGACACCCTGCGAACCCCATCGTGTTTAATCTACAGTAGAACCTCTCTAAACCAGACGCCCTGCGAACCCCATCGTGTTTAATCTACAGTGGAACCTCTCTAAACCGGACACCCTGCGAACCCCATCGTGTTTAATATACAGTGGAACCTCTCTAAACCGGACACCCTGCGAACCCCATCGTGTTTAATCTAAAGTGGAACCTCTCCAAACCGGACACCCTGTGAACCCCATCGTGTTTAATCTAAAGTGGAACCTCTCCAAACCGGACACCCTGTGAACCCCATCGTGTTTAATCTACAGTGGAACCTCTCCAAACCGGACACCCTGCGAACCCCATCATGTTTAATATACAGTGGAACCTCTCCAAACCGGACACCCTGGGACTTCACCAGGGTGTCCAGTTTGGAGATGTTCCATTGTAAATCAGACATGTTAGCACTTTGTGACACATTCTAGTGCTTTGCAATCATGAAAAGTCACCGCAATCAGAGAATCATAATATTAGAGAAACACATCTAAGTTAAACATCCATATTTTCCCCGAGTGTCCGGTTTAGAGGGGTTCCACTGTACCACCTTATCTTTTAAGGAGAATGATATATTATGAGAATAAATACAGCTAAATCTCGTTATCTCGATATCGTTTATCTCGATATACCTGCTTATCTCGATATACGTCCCAGGCCATATACATATGTACATATATGTGGCTATTTCTGGAGAAATGGGGCTTGTGGGTTTTGCGACCAGTGCAGAACCATATCAGCCTGCACATCCGTGCAGCTTAATCAGGATTTGCACCTTCCGTTAGTTATTCTGTCAGTGAAACACCCGTTAAACAGTTCAACGGCTCGTTTCTCTAAACTTTGTATGACTAAAATGTTCGAACGTGCAAATTTAGGACCGTCTGGAAATTTCCAATTGATTGATTTACATTTATTGAACATGGGCTGCAGCCCATGTTCAATAAATGCAAATCCATTAATTGTTCACAATAAAACAGTGTTAATGTTAAATTTACAGACTATCATAATTTTGCACTTACGACCATTTTAACCGTACAAAGTTTAGTGAAACGAGCCCCAGGTCCTGATTAGACTACAGAAGGGTGCTAGCAGATCAGAAGCCACACTGACCACAAATGTCATCAGCTTGATTTCTCCAGTGAAGTACACGAAGATCATTTATTTATTTAATGGTGTTCACACAAAATGCAGAACTTAAAAATATTCAGCCCTGAAATTAGAGTATGATCTGGTGCCATGCCCTAAACGTAATTTGATTATTACAAAATGTACTACTCTTATAATGGGTATAATCATTTCAACTCTTACATACAAGCATGCCAAACATGTACCTGAGGGATATTGGGATTGCATTAAGGAAGAACCCAATCGCTAAATTACCCTTTGCATGCTCCCAACTGGCTGCACATCATCATGTTTGAAACGTCATTAGAAGCGTCAGTGACTTGGTAACTTTACTTAAATTGTTCGAATGTGCTCTCGTTTGGTAATATGAAATGCTTAAAAAGAACATGAACCTATTATATGGCATATTTATAATCTAGCTGGGATTAAAACTATTTTTCTCTGTGGAGATTTTAACTTGATGGAAAAATAGTCAATGGAGTGTCCTCACTGAAACGTATTGGATGTATCCACGTTGGCTGCTCCTTGGAGGGTGAAGTCATGTGATAAACAGAATCTCAAACTCGTTTTCATTTGATATGAGATTTATGAAACTCGTCTGCAATTTTATGCACCTCACCAAAGGCTCGGTGTATAAATTGTGCATGACTCGTTTCAGAAATCTCATATCAAATGGACACTCAATTGAGATCCTGTACACAGCAGGTCCACGGTATTAATGCTTTGAATAATAATTATATATGAAATAAAACACAACTCCTGAAGATTAGTCTTTTGTTTCTTACTTCCACATGTGATTCACATACATGTATTTTAATAAAAAAAAAGTTGAATACACAGCAGAAAATTGGCTGGAACCTTCCTAGAGGAAGTGACATGTCTGCCATCATCCTCTTGCATATGTTCCCATATAGGTGCGGCAATTTCATTGAAGAGGTTTTGGCATATAATGGTGGAATACAAATGTGCTAAATTTGTTCAGCGTAACACAGCTTGAAAAAGAAACATGTCAACAATGGGAACTATCTTGAAATCTTGAACAAACCAAGTGATTTGCACTTCAATTTTTGTTCTCAACTGAAACATATCAGTTAAATTGTTTAAAATCATAAAACATGTGTGCTTTATAATCCAACTTCAGAACACTTATTGTATGACAATCAACAGCCCACCATAGGTTTCTAAACCTATGTTACTATTTTTAGATATTCTAGGAAATAACAGGGCTGATATTCAGAGAATTCAGAAGTAAATCATAAACGTCATACAACAAGTAGTATATAGGGAGTTAAAATGATACCACCAACCTACATAGTGCCCCTACACACCATCTACAGTCCCACACCCCTCGAATTTGTGCATGAACTGAATAAACAAAAAGTGCGGACCACCTATACAGAGCCAAGTTAGATAACTGTGTACTTCTAAAACGGGTCGTCCTTGTCAGAGTTGTCTCTCTTATACCATACAGTCGTTTGGTCAGAGCCAATTAATTAATTAATAATTTAAAAAAAAGTATATTTGCTAACATATAGGAAGTATGAAAATATTAATTATTAATTTAAAACTGAATACAGCTATTATTATATAGTGGTATAATAATTAATTAATTTAATTAATTAATTAATAATTTAAAAAAAAGTATATTTGCTAACATATAGGAAGTATGAAAATATTAATTATTAATTTAAAACTGAATACAGCTATTATTATATAGGGGTATAATAATTAATTAATTTAATTAATTAATTAATAATTTAAAAAAAAGTATATTTGCTAACATATAGGAAGAATGAAAATATTAATTAAATAATTAATTAATTAATTAATAAGTTAAAAAAAAGTATATTTGCTAACATATAGGAAGTATAAAAATATGCCTGCGAGAAATTTCTTCGGACGAAGAAAAATGAGAAAAGTTATGGATGAGAAACATATTCTGCCTCAACTGATTAGCGGTGTAGAAAAGCTTCATATAACTAGAGATCAACTGCAAAAATAAGCGGACGATCTCAACATATCATACAGTAAACGCCTAAGAGTTCCTGGGTTGACAAAACTAATAAAATTTCAAGCTAAAGAAACGAAAACTAGTAGTTATTCAAACATTGAGTTAAACCACGGTTTAAACCAAGGCTTAAAAGGAGATTTGAAAATGTTGCCACAAGTTGAAAGCCTCATCGCTAGGGTTGACATACAGTAAACGCCTAAGAGTTCCAGGGTTGACAAAACTCTTGAACGAGACTAAAAACACAGCTTTCATGACTAGATTTACCAGGGCCTACAAGCGAGGTGCCTTCAACAATATAGACAATTCTGATAAAGTTGGGCATAGACTTGCGGTGAATTCTAAGCTAAACAGGACAATTAATGACACGAAATACTGATTTATGAACTTGATAATTTTCGAAAGATTAACACGTCATTGTAATTAAACACATACATGTGATGTAAGTTTGAAGAATCACCAGCCTTATACTACCTGTTTAGCTACTATAGTCTTTCAATGTACAATAGGGTAATTATAACAGATCATTTACGGGACATAGTGTATATCATCTAAGCAAGTAATATCTGTTGGGGTAAACATGTTTAATAAATATTTTCTTTGTATGTTTTGGTCCTACTATGAATAGTGTAAGAAAATAACAGCAAACAACGTATGTCATACTCAAGAAAGTACAAAACATATAAACTGCTGATGCTGAATCGTAGGTCATTGTAATTATTTGGTCACTAATGTGAATGTTAACTTTGATGTTACAACTATATAGCAGAACATTTTGTATCCATATGCTATAATTAGAATAGCGTAAGCATACCATATAAATGCATAGTAAAACTATCCTAACTAAATATATTCCGACACAAAAATACCTAGGTACAGCTATTGTCCCGTAAATGATGAGTTGTAACCCAAATATCACACGCACTAGCATCTAGGTCTTCAACTGGTTAACGTACTTCAAACACTAGTATACAGCTTGCACACCACACTGGACGTAGCTATTTATATACAAGATATCTAGTTTAACCCTTACTACGCTGAATTAAATGTTGTCGTCTGCTGGAAATGTTTTAATTTCAATATTTATCGATAAAAACCTGGTTTTGACAGCACATGAGAATCGTCTCCAGTGGAGAAGATTCTCATGTGCTGTCAAAAGCAGTTTTTTGTTAAGAATTAAAGCAAAAATGAAAAACAGCAGACGGCAATTTTCGTCAACAGCGTAGGAAGGGTTAATCGCTGAACACGACTGCCAACAAAGCATATATTGTAAGTGCAAGAAGCTCGCATACACAATTCCAAATTATTATATAAATGATGAATGCAGGTGATATGACAACTTCTTTGATATATTTGTAGTACATAAATGCCATCAGTGCGCCAGATAAGCTGCGTATTTCCTTAAATACCCAATTAAAATTGCCAAAAACCCAATTGAAATCAGAAGTAGCGAGTATCAAAAAGCAATAACAATTTTATGGTACCTTTATCATGATGCAGAAAACAATAAACAGACCACAAATATAGCATATTTTTCTTATTTTCCATGAAAACACATCTTGGTATTTCATTAGAATTGTCTCCAAGGAGACAATTCTAATGAAATGCCAAGACTTGTTTTAATTTCGAAGCAAACTATTCAATAATTGGTGTATGCTGATGTGTAAACAGTAGTGTTATTTTATTTTACCAAATTAACATTTTCAAATACCCAATTGCTTCATAAATGATGGAGTGACAATACTCAATTACTAATTCCTTACCTGGAGCCCCGATCATAATACATGTTTATTATATACACAACCATGCAATACATAGCTATATGATGTAAATAAAAGCCATAGTCTCTCATCGAGGAAAGTTAGCAATTTCCGTGTGAACGACTTGTTAATTCGAGGGAACGAATTGTTAAATTGAGGGAACAAGTTGTTATTTAGTGGGAACGAATTGTTAATTTGAGGGAACGAATTGTTAAATTGAGGGAACGAATTGTTATTTCGTGGGAACGAATTCATATAAAAAGCCATGTCCCCTGCGGGGCTCCGTACGAGACAATTACTTATTTGTACACAGTCAGTTAATATAAGTAATAAAACGATGTGCTGGTGCATGTACTGTGGTACGTGTTACTACGCAATATAATGTTTAAAGTTCGTGGAGACCCAACCCTGGCGTGTTGCTAATGTAAGCACTATGATTATAAAAAAATACGTTGAATGGAAGTTTCGGTATGAAGTTATGGAAGGTATACTATTTTAAATTGAAGAAGTAAATGGAATAAGGCCGTTGTAACCCCGTTCGTGCACTAACAGCTGCAATGTGTTAATGCTGTGGGGTTTTATGTTTTATTGAGCCTATATGATTTGTTTGGTATACATACGACATGTTCCAAAAACAATACGATATAATTATAAAATGTAATAACTTGAAAAGTATCGAGACAGTTTCGAGAAAAGTATCGAGACATAAATATATATATATTAAAATTGTAGAATGTATAAGTGCAAGTATAATATATATAAAGAAAGTAATAAGTTACAGGTTTCATGACTTATATAATATGTATGTATATATATATATATACATATATATATATAACGGTGGTCACGTGCTATCATTGTTTCTGCCGGTGACATAAACAATACGTGACATCAACACTGACGTCGGCACTTGAATTCTGGGGCCCGTTTCACTAAACTTCGTACGACGAAAATGTTCGTAAGTACACAATTATGATAGTCTGTGAAATTCACATTAACTATGTTTTCTTGTCAACAATTATTGGATTTACATGTATTAAACATATGCAGCCCATGTTCAATAAATATAAATCCATCAATTGAAATTTCCAGATGATTCTAAATGTGCACTTACGAACATTTTAGTCGTACGAAGTTTAGTGGAACGGCCCCTTGGTGTTTGGCAGTTTTATATATAAAACGAAATATTCATGAACGGCACATGTTTGCAAGTGGCACAAAAGACAGTGTGTAAATGTGCATTGTTGTACATAATACAGGGAAAGAAATAATTCGAAAACTTAAAAGGATTACGATGTCAATGGGTTTTTTTGGGCCACCTACACATACAAGTCGGCATTCCGTTTTTAGTGGAACGGCCCCTTGGTGTTTGGCAGTTTTATATACAAAACGAAATATTCATGAACGGCACATGTTTGCAAGTGGCACAAAAGACAATGTAAATGTGCATTGTTGTACATAATACAGGGAAAGAAATAATTCGAAAACTTAAAAGGATTACGATGTCATTGGTTCTGTTGGGCCACCTAAGAAAATACGTGATTCAAGCAATTTAGTTAAATTGTGAAGTTGCAGCACAAACGGGTGAAGTCGGCATTCCGTTGAAGAGTTATATATTGTTTACAAACTACTGAATGTTCCACGCTTTGCTGCCGACGAACATTTTGCTATTAAACACATTCAATCTGAAAAAATATAAGTACATGAAAGTAATTTTTCATCAATAACAAAAAGGGCACCCTACCGATTTATTTTATTTCATGAAAACCCATCAAATATTGATTTTATCGCGAAAAAAATATGTTTCTATGGGAAGTTAACATGGGGGCTGAAAATAGATTGTTTTAAGATTGTTTTATTTGAGGAAATATTTTCAAAATCTAACTTTCTTTTTTTTATTTACATCATTGCCAAGCTATCTCGTCAGATTTTGGAGTGAATTTCCAAAATTTCTCACTTTTCGATCCTCATGGTTACCCTCCTCCCCCTTTTTGACCCAGGTTAAATTCCTATAGGAAAATCTTAATATTTGATCGAATTTCATCAAATAAAAAAATTTGGGAGGGTGACGTTTTTATTATTGATGACAAAGTACTTACATTTAAATATATTTTAGATTTAATATGTTTAATAGCCAAAAGTTTGTCGACAGCAAAACGTGGAATAGACAGTAAAGTAAGTTAAGTGTCTGTGTATTACCGGCCAGCCATATCTTACGTATGATACCCTGTTCAACAGTCGAGCCCGTTTCACTAAACTTCGTACGACTAAAATATTCGTAAGGGCAAATTAGGATCGTCTGGAAATTTCAATTGATGGATATACATTTATTGATCATATGCTGCATATGACTAAAATGTTCGTAAAGGCAAATTAGGATCGTCTGGAAATTTCAATTGATAGATATACATTTATTGAGCATATGCTGCATATGACTAAAATGTTCGTAAAGGCAAATTAGGATCGTCTGGAAATTTCAATTGATAGATATACATTTATTGAGCATATGCTGCATATGACTAAAATGTTCGTAAAGGCAAATTAGGATCGTCTGGAAATTTCAATTCATAGATATACATTTATTGAGCATATGCTGCATATGACTAAAATTTTCGTAAAGGCAAATTAGGATCGTCTGGAAATTTCAATTGATAGATATACATTTAGTGAAACGGCCCCCAGATCCTTTATGACAGGCATCAAATACAGGCCGGATTTGTTTCTGGTTCCACAAACTAACGATTACCGATACTATGCATAAATACTTCTTGTACACATTCATATACATGTAGTTTACTGACACGGAAATCGATTCTTCGCAAAAACGGCATACGTATGTGCCGAAGTCCCGAGACCACCAAATGCAGGTCATGAAGACGCGTTTGCTGCGCCATATTTCATCAAAATCAGTTGGTTGCATATTAAGGAAAATACCAAATAATACTTACTTTGGAGTGTGCACGCTTTCAACACGTTTAGACCTTGTTATTGTTGTGGTAACCACGAGATCATGCAACTTGATTTTGCTTCTACACACCTGTGTACAGGCGTAAATATGCATGTGCAACATCAAAATGGTCTATTATTTGCATATTAAAGTAATGTGATTTATTTATTAGTGGCAGTATCTGCATAAACATTTCTTGTACACATTCAAATACACGTAGTTTATTGGTGTAAGTAACTATTAGTAATGGTTTTAATTAGATTTCCATAGACATCACACAGTAAAAAAGGGTACAATTGGCTTAAACGGGTCACAGACCGCACATAACATTCCGAGTAGAGGCTCGAACCTACGGCCTCCAAGAGTTGAAGTAGATGCCTCAGCCTTTTCACCCCTAAATAACTTAAATGAAATATTTCCATTTATATTTGGGCCATTATATTGCTGGGAAAAGGGAGAATTTCATAAAAATAAAATAAAATATCCACAAATAGCGCAGATCCTGGTGAGACGGCTCGTTACGAGCCGGCTCATCAGGGTCCACACTGTGTGTAAACATTGGGCATATTGTGTTAAAAGGGTTAAACGATAAGTCACGACAATTAGTAAGTATAAGTATGTTATGTGTATATGTAAGTTACAAATCATACACATCTCCACATCTATATAACAGCATTGTTCGGCACGTTTGTTTGTTTGTTTGTTTGTTTGTTTGTTTGTTGTTTGTATATATTTATACAGCCCTGAAAACAGAATAATCTTGATCTGATGCCATGTCCTCACCATACCAGAATCACTTGGCCCCCTCCCAAAAGCAGTAGGATCAGTAATCATCTTATTACTTTTACAATGGGCAATAATCCAATTCAATTCGTACCTGAGGGTTAAACCAGGCAAACCATGATTCCTATAAGGAGGAACCCCTATCGTTAATTTACGCCGTCGCGTTCGCCCGACCAACCACCCAATGTTCGGCACGTGCTGTCGTTTCACAGTAGAACTGGGGCCCGTTTCACTAAACTTCGTACGACTAAAATGTTTGTAAGTGCAAAATTATGATAGTCTGTAAATTTCACATTAATAATGTGTTCTTGTAAACAATTATTGGATTTACATTTATTGAGCATAGGCTATGCTCAATACATGTAAATCCATCAATTGAAATTTCCAGACGATCCTAAGTGTGCACTTACGAACATTTTGGTCGTACGAAGTTTAGTGTAACGGGCCCCTGTTGTATTGTCATCGTGATTTCTGCAGCAATGACTCTCATTTGTATACATATTGCAACATTATCCGATGATAATTAAATAGTATGCAATACAAATAATAAAATTACCAATTAACGTAATAAAAAATCTGATGATAACGACAAGTTAATATTAATAAAAGAATATGTGGCATAAAATGCCATAAATCCGACTGTTTCCAGACCAAACCCCACACCACTCGTCGTGAATGATATATAAGATCAGAGCAGACAATCTGCTAGCGATGAAACATATCATGTCCAGTACTCAGAAAATGGACTATTAAAAAATTACCCCACCCACCCACTTCGATATGTAATGATATCATTAAAATATTACCCCACCCACCCACTTCGATACGTAATGATATCATTAAAAAATTACCCCACCCACCCACTTCGATATGTAATGACATCATTAAAAAATTACCCCACCCACCCACTTCGATATGTAATGCATTTCATTAAAAAATCCCCACCCACCCACTTCGATAATGACATTAAAAAATTCCCACCCTCTCGATCTAAGATTTACATTAAAAAATTACCCCACCCACCCATTCGATAATGACCAACATTAAAAAATTCACACCCATCCAATTCGTATGTAAGACATCTCATTCAAAAATACCCACCCACCCACTTCGATAATGACATCATTCAAAAATTACCCCACCAATCCACTTCGATAATGACATCATTCAAAAATTACCCCACCCACCCACTTCGATATGTAATGACATCATTCAAAAATTACCCCACCCACCCACTTCGATATGCAATGACATACTTCAAAAATTACCCCACCCACCAACATCAATAGGTAATGCTATCATTAAAAACTTGTTAACCCACCCACTTCGATACATCATGATATAATTAAAAGAATTGTCGTCAAATGTTGTTTCAAATTTTTTCTTCCGGCTGAGTAAAACAAGCATGGTTTAACAGCACTTTAGAATCATTTCCATTGGAAATGATTCCAAAGTGCTATCAAAGCATGCTTTGATGAGAACAAATGGAAAGTACAAAACAAACAGCAGACGACAAAAATAATTCAGCAGTGTAAGTTATAATAAAATGGATCTGGGTTTCCATTTTAACCCTTAGACCGCTATCTTATTTTTTTTGTCGTCTGCTGTTTATTTTCTATTTTCCATTTTTGTCATCAAAACATGCTTTAACAGCACTTTATAATAATGTACAATATGCTTTGACAGCACTTCAGAATCATTTCAGTTGGAAATGATTCTGAAGTGCTGTCAAAACCATGTTTTTATTGAGAAACAAGGTAAGATATAAAAGCAACAGTATACATGGTAGACGACAATTGTTGTGAGTAGCGGTCTAAGGGTTAATCAAGAAAATGATAATTGTTCAGCACTTTAGAATAATTTCCAATTGAAATTCTGAAGTGCTGCCAAATAATGTTCTTCTTGAGAAAAAAAAAGTGAAACAACAGCAGATGACAAATTTCGTTCCCGAATTAAGGTTACTTATACTAATATGAATCTGGCGTTGATATTGTCACAAATGTGACATACATTTCGCCAGCCATTAATTAATTGAATGTGCATTTCTGACATTTATCGCAAACAATGTTGAATGGATGTCAAAAAAAATGTCAAACCTACTGAGTGAATAAACGATTATTATTATTATTAATGACATTTTGCAATGGCTCCCAGTCAATGTACGCCTGATACACGAATGAGCAATATGAAAATGTTTGTAAATTGTATAACTAGGATTTATATATCGATTGCCGATTGTAAGTAATAATACTGTGTTGTACAACAAAAGCATATTGACAGTCTCCGCGAAACTGCCAAAATGTTTACAGGACGTTCGGTCTGGTAAACTTGAAACTTTTAAAAAAAATTACAAAATTTACCAGAACGAAAAATATTTATAAAAAATTAAATTGATTGTGTGTGATATTTAAGAGCTTTTTAGCTTTTGACGTATATCAGTCATATAAGAAAAGCTAGTTAGGTGGTGATTTCATTGAAGGTGATTTCATTGAAGCTAAGAATAAAAATTTAGAAAAAAATATATTTTAGTCGGACATTCGGTCCGGCGACTTCCGGTTTACGGTCGGACCGGCGGCACTTTTAACGGACATGTCCGACGGACCGACCACTTTCGCGGAGACTGTATTGAGGAACCTCTCTAAACCGGACACCGTGTGTGATCCAGTGGAACCTCTCTAAACCAGACACCCTGTCAGATCCCGTGGAACCTCTCTAAACCGGACACCCTGTCAGACCCCGAGGAACCTCTCTAAGCCTGGTTTAGCGAGGATGCACTGAGATATGAACTTGTATTCTAAATGTTTTATGACAAAATGCAACTAAAAATGACGGAAAATACGCAGAAATTTCCAAACAATAATGCATAATACGAGACGTGTTACAATCAAATACGTGATCACAAACCTGAAATTGCACCACATAGTTAACTATGTAGTAAACCACATAGTTTGGCAGAACTTTAGAATCATTTCCAATGGAAATGATTCTAAAGTTCTGACAAACAATGTTTTAAGGAGAGACAAAAGAGAACTAATGAAAAACAGCAGACGACAGTTTTCGTTTTCCGCAGTCTAAGGGATAATAGGAAACAAGAGGGTAACGTCGGAAGTTGACGAAATGTCACGAGCAAATGCGGAATTGAAATCCGCATTTGCTATGGGAATTTCGTCAACTGTCGACGTCATTTAAATAACAGAAAATATCACAGTTTCTGTAAATATTTTTCACGAAAAATCACAAATCCTCTTATAATTACGAAATGAGGAAATCTCGTTAAGACGTATTAACACATTGCTTCAGTATCACTGTTTATCCCGTCAACACAGTGCGTATGTGCCGTGAAACACGGTGCCGTGAAACATTTTTGATATCCAGTCAATACTATTTTTGCATTTTACAGCCATGTGTAGGTGTTGACGGGATAAATAGAATAGTAGGTTAGTGCCGTGAATGGGAAAACATATCTGGCGCGGCACGGAACGGGATGTGCTCGGCAGAGTGTCGCCCATCCCGTTTCCTGAGCCTTGCCAGATATTTTTCCCCATTCACGGCACTAACCTACTATTCTCTATTTGCAAGATTCGCTTCCCTTGAGAATTGAGTGTCTCCAGTAGTTTTATACAGCGCTCCAGATAAGCTTTGTGTCTAAAGAGTACTATACCCCCTGATTTCAAAATAATTGCGTATTTTGCTTATAAAAATTGATTATTGATTTTCTTGATTACTAAATAGGGAAAAATTATAAATAAATATAACAAATTTAAACATTGTTTGCTTTTTGCAGCTCAACTAAGTGAATTTTCAACTTTATAACAGTATGGTCACTACTCAATTTGTTGCTGTGTGTATTTTGTACTCCCACTCTGTATAATCAATGCGTATTCAGCTAAATAAAACAAAACCAAAGAATGAGAATCCAGACGAAACCATGTTTTACCATGTCATGTACTGAGACTTTCGTTATATTTCTGCCATGCATGTTTGATAAGCCTTGACATCATTGGTGCTATGGGAATTTCGTCAACTTCCGACGTCATTTAAATTACAGAAAATATCACAGTTTCTGTAAATAATTTTCATAAAAATCCACAAATCTTCTTGGGTACAAAATGCCTCGTCTCAATTGAGACACGTCATGTGATTTTGTACCTTAGGACATCTACGTAATTTCATTAAATACGCTTACAAAATTTACAATATTTTTTCATAAATAAAGTAAAAAGTTGACAAAGTTTTCAGAGTACTTGCGGAATCTTATATTCCGCATGTACTCTAAATATTTTGTCCACTCTTGACGCCATTTACGGAAAATATTGTAAATGTTGTAAACGTACATTGTATTTCCATCAGAACAACGAAACGTTTCACAAAATATTACAAAAATATCAATGTCCGATATTTAGGGACGAAAGGGTCAACTTACATGTATACCTGATGCTATTGTATACTGTAATATCTAGACATGAATGTTGTAGTATTCTTGTTTGCCTCGTGTATCAATTTATATTAACGTGTACCTCATGATCAAGGTGCATGACCACGTGGTCACAACAACAACAACAACAAGTACTGAAACTTCGTTCCAGAAGCCCTCCGATTCAAAGTACGTATTCTTTTATCATTATTTTATTATGCAACGGATTTGATGAAATATGGCGCACCAAACGCGTCTTGTCAAGCTGCATTTTGTGGTCTCTGTAATTTGGCCCAAATATCTGTCGTTTGTGCGAAGGATCGATTTCCGTGTCTACTGACATGGAAATCGATTCTTCGCAAAACCGACATACGTATGTGCCGAACTCCCGGGACCACCGAATGCAGCTCATGAAGACGCGTTTGCTGCGCCATATTTCATCAAAATCCGTTGCCTATTAAGGAAAATATCAAATAATAGTTGGCGCGCTTTCAACACTTTCAGCCATTGATGCTGTTGTTCTAACCACGTGATCAAGCACCTTGATGATGTCATTTTATATGGGCTGAGTGAGTAAAGAGTTTTGTACTTGTACTTGTACTTGTTAGCGTATTGCATGCAATTACGCAGATGTCCTACGGTACAAAATCACATGGCGTGTCTAAATTATGACATGAGTAATTCTCGTTAAGACGTATTTACAAATTGGTTCAGTATCACTGTTTACATGACAAGATTACCTTCCCTTGATAATTGAATCTCTCTACTATTCTTAACCCTTTCAACCCTAAGGAATTGGAATGGATTTTGATATGTTCATTTTGCAACCAATCCGACCGTCACAAAATGGTTTTCAGACTAGCCCATTTATGAAAAGGGGATATGTTTTGTTCTCAAAAATATTAAAATTAATTTCAAAAAGTGCAGATCCTGATGAGACGGCTCGTTACGAGCCGGCTCATCTGGATCTGCACGTTTTGCATAAACCGATATAGCGGGATTTCGGGTTCAACGGGTTAAAGAATATAAACCAACACCGAAGAAAGCAGAATCCAGCCGAACCCCTGTTTTACCCATCTTATGTACTGATACTCTCGTTATATTTCTGCCACGCATGTTTGATAAGCCTTGACATCATTGGCAACTCAGTTTCCATCATCAGACTACAGTCTAGTTTTGTCACGTCGAACTGTTCGTTCCAACGAGATTCGGGGACTAAGAAAACCGGAAGTGTTCTGTGAGCACTTGTAGTAATATCATGACAATACTGTTTGACAGTGGTTTGTACGAGCTTAAAATATTCAACTTCACGTTTGAAGTCATTACCTTGAGCCTCCACCTTTGTGTTAAACACACCGCTAAAATGATCATAAAACATGTAATCTGCTTGATTCCATGACTTTAAGTTGCCAATGTCCTCGGTTGATAGACTGAAATTTGGTTTGTTTCTCATCGCATTTAAAGGCACATATAAAACATCTTTCATTGACCAGCATAACTCTCTCTTCATAAGCACTAGGGATTCCGCAAAGTGTTCCATTACCATCACAACAGCATAATCCTTGTCCAAGTCTTCTATATATCTTTGGATGTATCTTTTATTGTAGAATTTCTCTTTTTGTAGGCCAAAATCGAATGATTGTTTGTTGTGCGTGTAAAATGTGTTGGCAGTGAAATTTGCTGGTTTCTGTAGAAATTTACTGACTATTTTCACATCGGCCGTGTAATTGCGCTCGCTGGCAATCTTGACGAGGGTCTTGTAGAAACCGTAATAAGAAGCGGCGGAGACGAAGTGACTCGTCGGTTCCCGAAGAATTCCGACATATTCCGTGTTATTCGGAAGGACGGACCGGAACGCCGCCTTGTTATAGACCACGTGGTTACAGAGGATGTTGTAGGTTTCATTCGCTGGAATTGGCACCATTCGATCCTTTGATAAAGTTTTTCCATACCCGAGGTAGTTATAACCCGATCCCGAGTCCTGCGGCGGTAGAACAATATTTAGATCATTAAAGATCGCGAAGCGTAGGAATATATTCATGATAGTCGTACTTCCGGCTTTGTGTACTTTCAAGAAACTGACGTTAAACCGTTTCTTGCAGGTGACAGGTGGCTTAGTTGTTGAGGCGGGTAGAGGATACGCGTTGCCCTCGCGGTCATGGTGGACAACAGCTTGTTCTCGGGTGTCCACTAGAGGTCTGTATAGTGTGGTACTGAGGGACGCCAGCAGGAACACCACTAGCAACAACCTAGAAATAACAATATATGGCTGTGACTGGAGAAACGGGGCTCATGTGATTTGTGATAAGGTTATCTCCCGATCAAACATTACACTCCTGTCGCATGAGAGAGTTCACATGTTTGAAGTATTTAACGGGTGTTTTATTTATAGAATGGCGAGCATTGCAGATCCTGATCAGACTGTGCGGATGCACAGTCTGATGTGGATCTACAATGGTCGCAAAACACAAATGCCCCATTTAGCCAATGACAATCACATATGAGACACGCCGATCCGATTTTGTACCTAAGAATATGTGCGATATCTCATGAAATATATTTACAAAATTTACGATATTTTCCGTAAATGAAGTCGAATTTCGTCATCATTAGTAGTATATGAGAGTCAAAATGATGCAAGTTTATATGGAAGCCACCCACTCATTATACTACTTGGATTTTCCCCCACTGTTCGGCGGGTATGTATGAGAAGGGGAGTAAGCATAATTTTAATTTTTCAAAAAATATAAAAATTATCAAAGGGGAGTAGGTGTTTCAAAAAAAATAAAATATTTTTTACGTCTAGCCAAATTCGAACTCACAATCCAAGTCTCCATAGAGTGGCTCCTTAGCCCACACGACCACGAAGGCTGTTAATAAAAATACACCCTATTAGAGATAAGAATCCCTATGTTATACTCAGTATATTACAACAATCTGTCACAAATATAAACTGACACCCTATTAAAGATAAGAAATCCATAAGTTATACTCAGTATATTACAACAATCTGTCAGACATTTATTAAAAATAAAATAACAACTGACACCCTATTAAAGGTAAGAATCTACTGGTTATACTCAGTATAATGTCTACCATAAAGCAAATGAGAGAGCAAGCTAAGAGTTGGGGAATTTCCCTAAGAGGTTTGAGACTCAAGAAAGATATAGCAGATAGGATAAGTGACGCGCGAGCCGTCGTCTACGAGAAGAGGCTGCGGCGTGCGGTTTCGATCGGACGACTGCCCGCCGACCCTGAAAAACGCTCCGAGAAATTGGAGAACGAGACGACGGCCAGTCTGCGTGCCACCGCTTATGCGCAGCGTGTAAAAGAAGATCCCAGCGCACGTAGAAAAGCCCTATACAAGGCGTACTACAATAAGATTTATCAAGGGTTGGTGGGGAGACCTCCTAAGAGGAGGAGAGATATCGCTAGAGATTTGGTGGTGGAGGGTCCCAGGATTCTCGCCGAAGAAGCTGAAGTTAGGGAAACTGTTGATAGGGGTAGGAGGAAGATAGTATGGACTTTCGAGAGGGGGGTAGACGGGGAGATCGCTAATCGCATAATGAATAAAATTCGCCCAGAGATGACCACGGCATGTTATCTTAGGTATTCGTGCTCGTATCGTATTAGGAACATCGAGACCGACGACACGATGATCTATCACAAATAATCAAAGGGTAGTCCGTGGATAAACGAGATCACCAAAGCTGAGAGTTGGATATCCGATAGAGAGAAAGGTCGAATGGACATCGACAAAGTCGATAGACCAAACACAAAATGGACCTTCGTTCGTTGGATATCGGTCGAGGTGAAGATGATCATCGATGCGCAACAACTTCCCATGGGAGCGAGAAAGCCATTCACCGTGGAGGGAGACCCGACGGGTGTTGTAGGAAGGCACGAGCTCTGGCTCGGTCACGATAACGGACCGGGTAGTAAGGGAATCCCCCTGGATGATATTAAGAAGGTAGAAGAGCGCTTCCAGCTGAGCATTCGCGTTTATGAGCCCACCGCCGCGGAGTGTGGTACCTAATGAAGTCTCCGGCAAACTACGACGTGGTTGGGGAGAATATCATGACGATAGGAATGTTTGGAGGTCACTCTTTCCTCATAACGAACCTCCGCAAGATGACAAACGAGTACGCGTGCTCCGGATGTCAACAGCGGTTCACAAAGTCGTGTAACATGCACAGGCACGCGACCACCTGCATGGTTGGGAAGACCGTGGTGACATGTCCAGGTAAGAGGGTAGAGAGACCACAGTCGGCCTACGAGAAGGCGTTCTATCCCAAGGGATCAGCGAGCGCGAGGTCGATTCAATGGTTGAGCAGAGAAAAGGAGAGGGTGGGAAAGCACATACATCACGCCGACTGAGGTCACGGTGGTGAGAGGTGGGTGGCCGGCGATCCGGTTGACGGCTACTGTCACGACACCAAGACCGTGTTTCAGTTTCACGGATGCTACTGGCACGGGTGTCCGAGTCATTGCATGAGAGGTAACGCGAGATCGCTGTACAGGAGAACGAAAATTCAAGACGCCAAGATAAGGAAGGCGGGTTACGAGCTGGTGGTGATGTGGGAGTGCGAGTGGTTGAATGAGGTGAATACCTACTATCCACAATCGCCGCGCGAGGAGGAGACGACTCTGTACCCTCACCAGATAGTCTACGACTTCGAGGCGTATGTCGACAAGTCAAAAACCACTCAACCCACCAAAGACCTGAACATCGAGGTCGAGCACGTTCCTATATCGGTGTCTTTGGGGGATACGATGCATGAAGGGATAACCCACATCTGCGAACGAGATCCTGACACGCTAGTCGAGAAGTTCGTGACCGAGCTACAGATGAGAGGCAAGGCATCAGGGAGGGGGTTAGGAAGACGTATCTGCCGGCCGACATAGATATGCTATCGAAGTCTCAGCAAGCAAATATTGTCTCTTGGATTGACCAAGTCCCGGTGGTGGGGTTCAACTGTAGCAGCTACGACCTGAACCTCATCAAGCAGTACTTTGTCGAGAAGTTGGCGGCCACCGTGAATAAGGTGATGGTCGAAAAGAGAGCCAGCACGACGATGTTTCTGTTTACCCCAGAGTTTAGATTTCTCGACATCATTCAGTATCTGGGACACGGTACCACGTACGACCGGTGTTTGTTAAGGCGTACGACTGTAAAACGATAAAGTCTCACTTCCCGTACGAGTGGTTCGATAGCGCGGACAAGCTCGATCATCCGGGGCTGCCAGACTATCCCGAGTGGTACTCGCAGTTGAAGGGTGAGTTCCTACTGTCGTTGTCCGAGTGGAAAGAGTGTAAGAAGGTATTCCGAGAAAATGGGATGAAGACGTTCAAGGAATGGTTGCAACACTACAACGACTTGGATGTCGGACCGTTCCTGGAGGTTCTGACTAAAATGACGGAGTTCTACAGGGGACGAGGTGTGGATATACTCAAGGATGCTGTGTCTCTGCCCGGTGTTTCCCTTCAGTACCTGCTCCGCGGGTCGATCGATGGGAAGGCGGACTCGCCCGAGCTGTGGTCGCCGAAGTCTGAAACTTATGAGATGATGAAGCAGGGATTGGTCGGTGGTCCGTCCATAGTGTTCTCCAGATACACAGAGGCTGGCAGGTCGACGATCAGGGGTCAGGTAGGTAGTCGGGAGGAGAAAATGTGCAAGGCGGTGATGGGGTACGACGCCAATGCGCTGTACCTGTCTACTCTGTCAAAAGACATGCCGTGCGGGGAGGAGACGATATGGACGTGTGACGACCCGGAAAGACAGTCGTATATAGACTGTTTTGTGAGGAAGGTCAGGAGTGAAAAGTGGTTCGGATTTGCGGAGTTGGATATAGAGGTACCGGAAACGCGGCGAGACAAGTTCTCGGAAATGTCGCCGCTGTTCGTTAATCGAGAAGTTCACGAGACCGAGGTTCCGCAGCACATGAAGGAATACCTGGCCAGAACCGGGAGGAAAAGGGTCGAAGGACAGAGAAAGCTCGTGGGGGCAATGTCCGCCAAGAAGATGATCATATACTCCCCACTGCTAAAGTGGTATCTCGAGCACGGTCTGATTGTCAAGGCGTGATAGACTACACGCCCGGCAAACCGTTTCAATTGTTCGTGGAAGAGTTCACCGCTGCCAGACGGACGGGGGACGTCGACAAGAGTAAGGCGGTGTTGGCGGAGATATTCAAACTGGTTTGCAACGCATGTTGTGGTAAGCTGATAGAGGCACAAGAGAGACATCTGAACACCACATATACGAAGGATGAGAAGACTGTCGACCGGACATTGAGGTCGGGGTGGTTCGAAGACCTGGAGGAGATTGGGGAGGCTTACGAGATATCGAGCAGGAAGACTCGAGTGGTGATCAACAGACCGTTTCAGTGTGGCATAGCGGTATATTAGTTAGCCCAGCTCCGGATGCTCGAGTTCTACTATGACTTCTTGGACAAGTACGTGGATCGCGGAGATTTCGAGCTGATACAGATGGACACTGACAGCATGTACTTCGCGGTATCGGAGAAGACACTGGCGGCGGTGGTGAGAAAGAACATGAAGAGAAAGTTCAACAAGGAGAAGGCCGAGTGGTTGGCTTGGGATAAATGGAGCAACAGAACTCCTGGACTGTTCAAGCTGGAATTCGAGGGAGATAGAGCCATCGCCCTGTGTAGCAAGTGTTACTACGTGAGCGGTGACTGAAAATCCAAGCACTCGGCCAAGGGGATGTCGAATAGATCTAACGATCTGACTTGGGGAAGGTACAAGAGTGCTCTCGAAGGGGGTAGGGATATGGCGGAGAACAGGGGATTCCGAATGGTTAACGGGGTGATGAAGACGTACAAACAGGAGAAGTTGGGGTTGTCGGCGTACTACGACAGGAGGAGAGTGATGGAAGACGGGTTACACACCGAGCCTATAGGATAGGTAAGAAAAAAAAACTCTGAAAAAAGGGGAGAATACTAAAGACTCTGACGATCCGGGCGTAGCTGGGTGTCAGAAGGCACCGCGAACAAACCCGCGAGATGGACCATCAGTCAAATAGTAGAGCACGGGCTCACCGGGTTTGGTAATAGATCGATCCAGATGATATACATTGAGAGACCACACGGGATCAGTCGCGCGGCGGCTGCCACCTTCGAACTCTCCCGAATTAATATAGGTACCGAACGTCAACATCCGATGGAAGTCGTTTCTCCGCTAAACCAACGGGTCGTCCGCGCGAGACGGCGGAGGGCTTGCTCGTCACCTTTTTAGACTTGATGGCATCTAAGGGCTTCTTATTGATCAATCTGGTCACCTCTCCGTTCAGTGCAGAGACCACGGCAGGCAGCCTGGTGACCCACTCGGTCGATCGTAAATGAGGGTCAACAAGTTCTTTGGCATATTGGTGTCCGAACAGTCTCTCAGCCAGGGTTCGATTGAATCGCTCCACGATCCCCTGGTCTCGGTGGATGTTGACGCGGTCGCGTCTGATAGAAACGTTGTGCTTAGACAATATATGAGAGACCGCGCCCATGAACTCGCGGCCGGGATCGACCTGGAGAAGATTCGGCCATTTGAGAGGACTCCTTTTATATATTCGGGAAAGAGCCTCGGCCACCTCCTTCGACTATTTAGTGGCCAACGGCTCAACCCCCTTATAACGACTCGCTACGTCAACGACTGTCAGTGCGTACTTGTACGTCTTGCGACCGACGCGATCGTGAGGGAGAAACAGGAGATCCGCTTGGTGAACTTGGTTAGGCACCGGCAAGTCGAATTTCGGACGCGGAATACTGCGAGGCGCGGGTAAATAGATCTGCCGGATGGCCTGCTTCTTGAGCCATTCCTTGACAGCGTTTTCGGAAACCTTGGTCGCCGCGGCGAGGTTCTTGATGGCCGCGAGTCCCTTCCAGTAGCCACGGGGGCTGTAGTACGTGTTCGCTAGCTTGCGCGCTAAGCGATCCGATTGTTTGGTATCAAGTTTGTGTGTGTTCATCGTATGCGATGTATTCTAATATATCGGACAATCTCCAACATGCCCTCGCCAGATCGTCCGGTAACTGCGTCATTAATAATAAACCTTTGTTGGAAGTACAATTGTGATTGGGGGTTAAGTTCTGAAGGAACTTGGGAAAATCTAACTCGGAGGAATCTAATTCGGAGGAATCTAACATCCGCTTTGCGAAAAGGGTGGCCGCTTTTTCATCCTCACGTCACGTCTCGAGAGAATCTCGGGCCAGACGAATCATACCCTTTGCACCAGTTATGTGGTGTTTAAGGGCAGTGTAGCCTACATCAATCATAGCAAAATAAAGTTCGTCAACTGACATCGTTCTATATATATATATTTACTAAAAAAAATAATTATAAAATTAATTAATTTAAAATTTCGATTGGATATAGTAGGTGACGATACCCACCACACCCATTCCCACGACGATGAACGAGATCTCGCGGTATTTTTGGGCCTCTGACGGTACATAGAAATCTGAAAGTTGGGGCTCGCAATCCAGCGGCGCGAGACTTTTCTGCGGATATGCCATCGCGTACTCGCGGTTGGCTTCTTCAACTTTCTGGCAAGTTTGCGCGGCTTGATTCTCGAATCGAAGCTCTTCGTTGACCCAGTCCAGATGGGCGGTTCGTTTTTTCGACCATGTTTCCTTTGCGCTCTGGAGTTGTTCTACAGCTAAATCGTGACGCTTGCGCTCCTCATCCACGTCCGAGCTTCTCATTTTCGAGAACATAAAGTTGCTACCGCCGAACGCCAATGCGTTTAAAAGCGCACCACCTATCATTATTCCGATCGAAGCCATTTTATTTCCATATATTAACGGGTAGAATTTTAGCTTTAATTAGATAATCTCGAGTAAAAACTGAGGCCGCTACATCTAAGGTCACGAGCCCTACGTCTCTCACAGTAAAGTCCAATTTAGGAACGGACCCTCCTAATACCATCTTTCCTAGTCGAGCATACCCGATACTGAAACCTGATATCACCACGGCGTGATAAAGCGCATTCACTATCATTTTACCATCTTGTTCAGCCATTGTTGATAATTATAATTATTGCATATAAAAGGGATCGCGATCAATGTTTAAATGGGGCGCAATCGGTTTCGTATCTTTCTTCGGAACCGCGGCTGGTTGTTTTTTCGATAAGGATTGGTGTAATAGGGGGTATTTCCACACACACATGGCACCAACAACCGCCAGACCACCACCAACAACCCAATTCCAATTCGTGAATTGGGGGTGTTGGGGTTCAATCGGGGATTGCTGCCTCTCCTGTTCCAATCCAATCGCGATTGGGGGAGAAACAGATGTCATCGGGTGTTCTGCTGTCTCCGTCCCCGATTGCAACGACTGTTTGGCCTCTCGAAACTCGGCGAGTATTTTATCTTGTTTAACTTTTCGGGTGGCAGCCGCCGCCCGCCCAGCTGCCTGTCTTTTTGGGTTTTTAAGTCGTGAAACCGGATTCGTCAAATCTCGATTGGGTGTTGAGGGCTCCTGTGGAGCTGCAGCAATCTCCGATTGAACCACAATCCCCGATTGCTGTGGTTCCGTCACTCTCACAGGTGTGTCTTGTGTCATCATTTATAATATTAATATTAGGGCTTATAGTTCGTGGGCATATATGTCCAAATTGACAGTGTTTACCCGTGGTCAACGCGGTTGTCAGCGGAGCTAAGTACATTCCAAACTTGTGATAAATTGAACAGCAGGCTGTTCTAAGAGCGTGTCCTATAAAAGGGTCATTCTCTAGATCGCGAATCAACCCCGCTGTGTTTGGTATAGGGAGAAGTATACTAACGGTGGTTGCGTACAAATCAATAGCCGCCGATCCAAGAGTTTTTGTCATCTCCGCACCTAACCTAGATTCGTATCGCGCATACATTTTATCAATCTCCGCATCTGACATCTTGTCTACCTGACAAACTGAGAGACGCCTACCGAGATAATGCTCCGATTGTCCCTCAGCAACCAGCGCAGCTAGCCGCTCGCGTCTCGCCGCATTTTCATTCGTATCGGCCCCAATCGCGATTGGAGTTGCACTCAACCCAATCGGGATTGAAGTTGAACCCGATTGCTCTGTCGGAGTTGATGTTTCATTATCTTTCAGGAAAGATACCGTGTCGGCAGTCGGAGTTGAGGTTTCTTCCATTAGCTGATCGAGAAGTTCGTCCGAAAGCATCTGTCAAACCTCCAGGCGCTCCTCGCGCGTTGGGATAACGTCATTCTCTCGAAGACAGTCATCGAATGCAGTGAAAGAGGGCGACCCATTTCGTTTGCTCTCGCAGATCCTTGAGGACGGCGTTGTACTTCTGAGTGGAGATCCATACGCTTTGCCTCGCATGACGGCCAGAAAATGCGAGATCGGAGAGCATGTCCTTCTTTTTGGTCATCGCCGCCTTGGCCGAGCAATCGTCAATCACGTATAGGGTGGGCTCACCCTGAAAGATTTGGTAGAAGCTGCGTAACCAATCGTGAAGCCTATCACCGGGGTCAATAACGTATACCTCAGGGTCGGTCCATATCCACGGGCGCCGCTGATAAGTATCGGTGTGCCGCACAGTGGGACATAGGATCACAATGTGACGAAAGGTATCGCGGTAGGACCCCTCGAGCAAGTCGAGGATGAAAACCGTTTTTCCACATCCTGTCTGCCCACATATTATGGCAGAGTGGGCATCTTCAATCGTGAATTGGTATTGATTTTTAGTATAAAGCTGAGACGTATCGGCCATCTTCGATGTTGAGTTGTGCGTCTGTAATTATATATAAGTACACGTTCAATGCGCTATTTCCATCCGCCTCTTTGGTTATCTGGATCGTCACACCCTCACTAGCGTTCTCAACTTGGCGTCCGCTACCGTGCATTTGGTCGTCGTCGCTGGCTCGCATGTCTAGCCATAACGCGTATTTGGTAGTCAAGAACTCCGCGAGGGAGACGGCCGAGAGCTGTAGGTCTTTGGCAACCGCGGCAACCTCCGGGAGCGCTTAGAGCCGGCATCAAACTGCTTTCTGACTTCGTCCCACTGCTGGTGTGCGCGAAGACCCGCGCTGTAGAGTTGATTGGGGACTCCCTCGATCGTCACCTCTACCTTTGTGATTTTGGGGTTATAGAATTTGTCTGTTTTTCTAGCACCGAGCGCGAACCGAGCATCCTCGAACAACATCAGTATACCTTTCATCGAGCGGGCGGGTACGTTGACATTAATATTTCCAAATGTGTCGCTTTTGTCTTTCGTCATCTTGCGGTGGCGAAGAACTCGGTCGTAAAGTATGGCAACGCGCCCGGCATACTGGGTTCTGATCAATCGCGCGAGCTCGGGCATCGTGATCATGTCGTACTCCAATGAAACATTATCGATCGTATACGTCGATGCTATGTCTGTAGCTATGAGAACTCGGCCGTAGTCGTTGAACGTTAGTTCGTATTCGAGGCGGTCCGCCAAAGCGCTCTGATAGTAGGGCATGTGGCTCTCCAGCAACTCAAAGTCGAGCGGGATGTAGAAGCGGTTGCCGTAAGCGCCCGCGACCGTGTTGTCGCTCGAGTTGTTATCTGCCTTGTTTACCAGCCCCCGATTCTAAGTTTGGTTACGTTCTTATTTTTGCTGGTGTCAATACCCTGATAGACAGCGTTTTCACGCTCTTGTGCCGTCTTCCACAGGTCCTGATAGCAATGGTAGACGTCGCTGTCGTCTATCGACATCACCTCATTACCAGAAATCTTTATCATGGTCTTCTTGACGATGGCGCGACCGAGGTTCTGAACGACGGTTCGGTCCGCGTCTGTCGACGTCAGCGAAATAGTGAAAGCGAGGCGAACAGTACCCGGCACAATGACGTCGTTAGCTCCGAGGTTGGGGAAGCGGACTAAGAGCTGCTGGTTCTGGTCGATCGTCGATGGGTTGTTCGTAATAACGACACGCTGTCTCACGCCTTTTGCCCCGAGGGGCTCACGCAGTCTGCGGTATGGATTGAGTTTGCGACCGTATTGACTCGAAAACATAATTTAGTGAAACTAAGTTACTCTATTAAACTCGTATGGTTTTGTCGTCTTTAATATATGATTATAAAGATGGCTGATTACGATATTGACATGGATGAAATTGGCAGAGACGATTACGTCGATGAGGATGATGATGACATCGATGATGATAACGATAACGAAACGCCCTTCATAGAGACTCCAGTTCCAATCCAATCACAATTGGGGGAAATAGGTGGCGCAACCACTAGTCAAAGTCGGGAATTACTCAAGGGAGCTGTAAACGACTACCAAACAGTTTGGCAGAAAAAGATCTGGTCCCGTCTGTCGGTCGCGACTACTCCAAGTTGATCTGAACGGTAGATTGCGACTAAAAGCAGCATAAAATCTCCCAATAGTCAACACGAGGACCGGTAAACCCCTAGCGCTGAGCACCATTGCCGGAAACCCGGGCGGTGGCCAAATCATAAGGAACGAACTCGGATTCACGGAATGGAAGCGTGGTAAAACAATTATGCCGACCCGCGCTGTAGAGGCCCTACAGTCTACCGACGAAACGATGGCGAAGACGGCTGCCTCAATAGAAACGGTCGAGCGCAGCGAGGTCCCTCAATAGCCACCGACGCTATTAACGCGATGGAGACCACGTTCAGCGAAAACGAAATACTCAACCTCGACCAAGGGTCTAACGATGACCCACCGTTACCTCTTCACGAACTCCGGGGACTTGATAAGGCTCTGCAAACGGTCCGGGGCGAACTGGTCCTTAACCTCTCTAAACTCACGGCGCTGGATGAGCATATCGCAATAGAAGAAAGAAAAATTGGAGAAGCCGGTGGCGATAGAGAATCTACCGAGCGGATCACCGAACGCATGCGGTCGTTGCGGGACGAAAGAGCAGCTCGCTTATAGGCTGCATCGGCTTGCCGTGGGGCGCTCCGCACCCAAATAAGTCGGATCCGCGAAACAATCTCGAGGGTTCTGCACGCGGAGACGACACTCGGTGAGCATCTTCGCACTCTGTTCAGAGAGCAGGGCATCACGATAGCAAGCATTCTCGCGGCTATCGGCATGACTATATCGACCACTGGTGGTGCGGCACCAGCACCCGCGCCAGCACCCGCGCCAGCACCCGCGCCAGCACCCGCGCCAGCACCCGCGCCAGCACCCGCGCCAGCACCCGCGACATCCGGTGGAGCCAAGGAGTGGGTAAAAAAACAACTAAAAGCGATCGCCAGTCTCCTGGCTAAATTAGCCGAAAAGGCGGCTGCCGCACTACCTGGACTGATCGGAAGTATCGTTTCTTACTTGCTATCTATATTATCAAAAACAGCCGGATGGGTCGCCAAAAATACTTGGGCTCTAATCGTGGCAATCGCCGGTCTCCTACTATTCTTCGCCAGAGAGTTCCTAAAACCAAAGCGCAAATAGTCCTATCGCCACGAGGGCGACGACGAGAGCTAATTTCTCCTCCTCGTGGGTTGCGACACTAGTTTCCGCTCCTGTTCCAACCCAATCGCGTTCGTCCAATCCTGATTGGGAGTTGAGGGAACTTGATGGTGCATGCAATTCGTGAATTGGGGGTACTGGGTTCAACGGAGTTGGGGGAGGTGCGTCAAATTCGTGAATTGAGTTTTTTTCAAATTTACTTCAATTTTCACCTCCGCTCCTGGCCGTCTTGGGGGGGAGTTTGATGACACCCGTGTTCACGTTCCCGTTGCGGCCGATTTTTTGATTGGCGGTGACGACTACGATCCCATTATTGTAACCGTCAACCGGGTCGTCTCGTAGTATCATATTGCTCGGTGCCATATAAAGACCTATTCCAAATGCGTAGTCTACCGGGGTGCGGGTAGTCTGCAAAACGTCTTGATAATTCTGGATCGCCTTCTGGAGGTACACCTTAGCTGAGATGGCGTCCTCGACAAGTGCCAATAACTGTTTTTGCGCGTCAAACGCCGTTCACATGCCCAGTATAGCACTGCGAGTTTGCTTCTGTGAGGCGAGGATGGCCCATACTTATATGCGAATGGAGTCGTTGAGGCGAATAACCCCGCCCTGCGTAAATCCAGTGCTTTTATCTAACATAAATGTGGTCCACGCATTTCGCATTTGTGGAGTATCACCCAGGTCTAGGTATTCCAGGTGGGCTACTTTAGTAGGTAGCCAATGACAATAACCGTCTTTACACGCAAGCCCACCAAGCACTACATCACCGAACGTCATCTTATTCAACTTATATAATTATATTTAGTCCATGTTGCCATTTTTCTAACTGGTGGTGGGGTAGCTCCGCGAGCACTCCACAACCCTGAGAAATATGCGGGGACTTTATTAAGATGCCCACCACTAACTAAGCCTTTAAGGTGAACTAACCCTAAACTGTTGGTTGGGGTGTATACTTTCTGTCTCCAGTCCGCGTCTTTTGGTACCCCAAATTCGTTACACAATCTTTCGAACGCCTTACGGTCGCATGTGCTGGAAATGGGATCCCAGCCGTCGTCTTGAGGTAGTGGAATACCTAGTTCTTTGAGAATCCTCCTAATGGTGTAATACACATGAAAGTTGTAGACACTTCGGAGCATGACATTCTTGGATGTCAGATGGTCTTGATGTGAAACTCCACATCCGGCCGTTGCACACCATACAGCGAAATTTAGCTGGTTCTGCCAGAACTTCATATGGGAAAAATCCCATCTTAGTATTACATCTTGACTAGTAGTCTTTGGAACTACATATTTCTCAAACATGTTAGGGAAATTGGTGGTAAAGCCACTGTCCAGTCTAACTGTTACAGTTGGGTGTACAAGGTGGTTAACAACGTCTTTTTGTGTGTATTTACCACCGACCGCGTACTTTGCATTAGAATTAAAGCTAAATGCTTTGGTATCCATTGAAAGATATTATTATGTTTGCTACTATCACTAATGTTCAAAAAGAGAGTTGTGAACTTCAAAAGTCAATCGACAACTGCTGCGGAAAACGCCGGGTGGGCCTCAGATCAATCACCTTCACAGTTGGGTGGAAAAACGTTGAAACGCTCGAGTTTTTCTTAGGAGATATTGGCGAGGATGTCATAGTACCTCATGGCCTTTGGAGTTTCGGAGATCTCCAAGCTTTTATCGCGGCGAAGATTCCAGGTGTAGCCACTCTCGCAGTCTCGAAAGCCACGGGGCTTGCGACATTGACCGTTGAGAAAAAGTTAAGGATCTCACCAGGGTTGGGCCCACTGTTAGGATTTAAAATAACACACCCTGCCAACGATGAGGGAGTGTTTGATCCGGGCGAGCACGTCGGCACGAGCCCAGTAAACTTTGCAGTCACGAAAACTCTCGGGGTGCACCTGGATCGGGTGAACACATCGTACAACATGGTAGACGGCACTCCCAGCACATTACTGAAAACCGTGCCCGCCAGCGACTGTTTCTTTGGGGAGACTGTGACCTTAGACTTCCCACACCCCGAGATGAAAGTTTTGGAATCGGGACACATCCACGAATTTACGGTCTCTATTCTTGATGATAAAGGGCGAGAGTTGAAGAACGATTACCCGATTTCGGTCGTCCTAGAAATTTCAAATTAATTAATTTTAAGAAAATTATAATTTAACGCATGTTCGTAATTTATATATATATATTATCAACATTATTGAAAATGAGTATATACGGACCAGGTAGTTCATCCGATTGGGTGACAAATTCAAAGAATTTGAAACCGACAGAAGGGGGATTCATCCCGACAGAGAGCGACTTTTAACTACCGAAAAAACAAAGGCCTTGATCAATAGAACTATATCGGTGGCCATGGACGAGATTCACAAGAGTCTACTATCACAACTTAGAGAATATGCCCTGGCTATGACTACACAAAGTCTTGAAGAAACACATACAGAACTAAACGATATAGGTGAGAAAATAACCACATTTCGAAAAGAGGCCCGGTTGGGGATTGAGAAAGCCCGAGAAGACCACTAGGCGGCCCTTGCGGAGGCTTATAGGGTGTTGCGCTCAGAAGACTCTCCCAACAGAGAAGCATCACTTACTGAACTAGGAGAAAAAAATAACAGAATTTCGAAAAGAGGCCCGGTTGGGGATTGAGAAAGCCCGAGAAGACCACTAGGCGGCCCTTGCGGAGGCTTATAGGGTGTTGCGCTCAGAGGACTCTCCCAACAGAGAAGCATCACTTACTGAACTAGGAGAAAAAAATAACAGAATTTCGAAAAGAGGCCCGGTTGGGGGTTGAGAAAGTCCGAGAAGACCACCAGGCGGCCCTTGCGGAGGCTTATAGGGTGTTGCGCTCAGAGAACTCTCCCAACAGAGAAGCAGCACTTACGGAACTAGGTGAAAAAATAACCGAATTTCGAGAAGAGGCCTGGTTGGGGATTGAGGGTGTCCGAACGGGTATTGAGAAAGCCCGAGAAGACCACCAGGCGGCCCTTACGGAGGCTTATAGGGTGTTGCGCTCAGGGGACTCTCCGAACAGAGAAGCAGTACTTACTGAACTAGGTAAAAATATAACCAAATTTCGGGAAGAGGCCCAGTTGGAAATTGAGGGAGTCCGAAAAGACCACCAGGTGGCCCTTACTGAGGCTTATAGGGTGTTGCGCTCAGAGGACTCTCTCAACAGAGAAACAGCACTTACTGAACTAGGTGAAAAAATAGCCGAAGTTTCCGATAAACTGAAACGTGTTCGTAGAGCCACCAACAAAGCGCTTGAGGATACCTCTGAAAAGATTCGTGCTGAGGCCCATACCTCTATCGGGGCGCTTGCCGGATTGTTGAAAACAATGAAAACGCAAAAACGTGTCATCACCGTTTGGGCCGAGAAGCGGGGCCCGTTGAATGAGGGGTTCTATGAATATTCGTTCGGTGCCAAAGCGAACAATAGATATGGGGGATACGCCGTGCCAGCTACAGGTACACTTCTCCGAATGGCTGTCTGCTCAGTTAATGCTAATGGTAAATCTGTGGGCGCGGTCGTGGTAAATCTAGTACTGGATGGGGAAGAACAACCGGTTGGAGTCAATAAACTCGCTGGAGATATTTCATCGGTGGTTTTGTTCGCCGGTCACGATCCAATTAGACTTTCAGAAGGTAGTGTTATTAACTTTGTTACGAAAATCACTGACCCGGTGAGTTCTTCCACTATTGTTACATTGTTAATTGAACTTAATTTGTAAAATACCAATATATTGAAAATCATGAACGAATCACCGCTTCCAATTGTCAATACCACTCCATCAACACTGTATCCAATTGTCAATACCAATCCAATTCACGAATTGGATCATATTGGTAAAAGAAGTTCAGATTTTAGGTTGAATAATATCGTCGCTATGCAGGATATTTTAGTTAGAGAATGCACAAATAGAAAAAGAAACGCTAAACAATATAAGCGCGCGGCGAACATAGCTGAAGCATCTAGTACGGCTCTGGCAGGTTTATCTGTAATGAGTGGTGCGGGGAGTGCTGCAACGCTATCTACAATTGTAACGGTTCCACTTGCAGGGGTTTTGAGTGGAATTACCGTTTTATCTGGAATACTTTGTATGGTAATTAGGGCGACGGGTGGAAAACTCGAGAAAAAATGTAGAAAACACGATAGAATTTCCGTTCTCGCTAGGCTTAAGAAAAATAGCATCGACGTTGTGGTGTGCAAAGCGTTGACCGATAAGAAAATATCAAATTTAGAGTTTCTAGCCAAATCAAAATAAAGATGAAATTATATTAAGTATTGCAAGTTGCAATTATCGAGATAATCAAATCAGACATGAGGACAGGGGACCCACGGGTGTCTTCAGCGTGGTCGGACTCCCTTCACACCACCTAACCTCACTTCACAACAATCACGACCGTGCCTTCCGAGTCCCTCAATTGCCACCAAAAGAGCATAATACACATAAATCGACCCGCAAACAATAATACCCAACAATAGGGCCACTGGCTGGCTTCAACACATAATTCAAACACGGACTTAGTGCCCGTATCACTGCAGTCGAGGCCACCCAATGGCGCCGCCGTCAGTGATTTGCCTGCACATTTTGCCCCTGGAGCCTTAAGCCCGCGAACTGGTTCTACCCAGCATGCACAGACACACAATTCCCATTCGGCCCAAATGTTTATTCCACCTTTTGCGGACGGTGTGCAAGTCCATAGAGACAGTGCGGCCGTTAAACGTAAGCAAACTGAACTCAAACTACAGACGCACACAGATGTTCTTAAATCATGGTGCAAGCTAAATTACTGCGATAATCCAGAAACAATATCAAAGTAAATTCAAAAATAAAAAGTAATGGAAGAATGTTTTACTACAAGGAATTAAATATTTAGAACAACTAACGATTATAGAACTATATCTTTCTTTAAGTTTACGGAAATAAAATAACTATTTAATATTAGTAATAACGATTACCTAAAATACTTCAAACTGATTTCGTACATTCCTCAAGACTGGAGAACACGAATTAAAAATGAAAGAATAAACACGGTAAATACAAAGATACTATTAACGAAACTTGAAATAAAAACCACGACCGAATGTAATAAGAAGCTATATAACATGTTTCTGAATCAACAGAAACCGGCTGTGAATAAAGCCAAGACAAAATGGGATGACGAATTCGCGGATAAAAATATAAATTGGAAGGAAGTTTATACAAACCATTTTACAAACACTATAAGTTCTAAACTTAGGAATTTTCAGTACAAATTTGTGATGAGAATTGTCACTACAAACGATTATTTACATAAGTGTAACAGGCCCGTACGCAGGAATTGTTTTAGGGGGTGCGTTATCAACGGCGCGAAGAGCTAAACAATGTTTTTGCACACCCACGGACAGACCTCGGCAGATTAACCCTTTCATCCCTAAGTAACTGGAATGGATTTTGATTTATTAATTATGCAACCAATCTAAATCATCACAAAGTGATTTTCAGACCAGTCCATTTATGAACATGGGGTGTGGTGTTTTTGTTCTCAAAATTATGAAAATTCATTGCAAAAAGTGCAGATCCTGATGAGACGGCTCGTTACGAGCCGGCTGAATACCACTATACAGGCATGCGGGTTAAGAGTGAAAGGGTTGAGGGGGGGGGGGGGGCGCACGCAACCGTCGCACCCCCTCTGAGTACGGGCCTGTGTAACATTGTCAGCTCCAATTTGTGTGATTTTTGCGCCATGGCTCCAGAAACAAAACAAATAAGCACCTTTTTTGGGAATGCACTATAAGCCAACAATTTTGGTCACAGCTGAATACATTTTTAAACAATAATAATATTGTATGTAAGTCTGATTGGCACACTGTTTGCTTCGGGTAATACATTAATCTATATGAGCCAATCCGTCATCTATACAATACATTTTAAATGTGCATGCCGACTCAGTATGCACGGAATGCTAGTTATATCAGAGACATCATCTGATACATTTTCTGACAAAATATACATTCATTCTCCATTACCCCACGTATTGATTGACATTATTATACATATTATAGCGGACGTAAATTTCCACACTGATATCAGGGGCGATAAGCGTGTTTCCTTAAAATATTGACGGACATGTCTGTATTTATTGTTTGATGTGTAATGATCATACTTTATAATTTGACGAAAATATTTTTTCAGGTGACGCATTTAAAAAATATCATGCCTCATTTGCATATGAAAATAGCCTGATATCACCGCTAGTCACTATCAGTAAAATACATATTACTAAATGATTATATATGTATAGCGGGCACTTGTAATTTTTAGAACTGGTGGAATAGTGACACAATTATACACTTATTAATTCCTATAAAGAATTGTGCCTACTGAGTGGGCATGTAGTGGGGTCAGTGTGTAAGTGCACACACGAACGAACACGACATGTGTGTGCACTTACACGCTGACCCCACTGTACCTTTAACTGAAATACGGTTCCGAGGTCATTTACTCGATAACGTCATTTATACATAAGGTACATTTTCGCCCGACGCGGCTCATATATGAACAAAGCGTCTAACTTTGGTCGGACACGACCTCGTATCATAACATATTCTGCGATTTTATTAACGCTAACGTGAATATTTTGTCAGAAAGTGCACATGTTCATTTGCGAATTGTTGTTATCTTGCTGAAATAGAATAGTTAGAACATATTTATGTAAATAATATCGAAATACAGCTCATTTCCCTAGGTCGGACACAACCTCGTATCATAACAAATGAAATAATGTGTTAAGGCTCTAACGTCAATATTGTAGTGGAAAGATCATATGATCATATGAGAATTATCGATATTCTGCAGAAATACATAGAATGCATAGAACGTTACAATTTTAAACATATTATTTTGTTATAATACGAAGTCGTGTCCGACCAAAGTTAGAAGCCTTGTTCATATATTATATAGTTATACCGATGAAAGCCGAAACACGCCGAATGCCTGTGCATGGAATATGTCAAACAACAATGTATACATAAATATTTTACCATGGCGAGATATTGTGTTCATACATATCCGTTTTTCAATAAATTTTTACACCCCAGATGTGCCATCAGCGGGGTCGGAACTGTAGCCTATTTCATCAAATGGCTGTGACAATGTAATAAATTCAGTATAATAATTCTGCATACTTTTAATCATCAAATATATGCAGTAGTTAGTTCTGTATGAAATAATGCATTTTAGGAAAAATAAATGATTACTCCCTCAAAGTATACTTTGCTAGAAAAGTATACTTTACAATGTTGATGAAACCGGCTACAGGTCCGGCAGGTCCGGCGACTGCCTGATCAATAATTTTAAAATATTTGTAATAAATGTATAACAAAACGAAATGCAAATATTTTTCTGCAATGTTTCTCATTTCTCATAAAAAGTGTATGTTGTAACCACTCAGTTGAACCGTCTCGGTGTTTTATTGATGGAATAGCGAACAGATCCTGATCAGATGATTTTCTTTCATTATACCACACCATATTCTTTGTTAGCTGCATTGCACTGAAACATTAACCCTTATGCAGCTACACACAACAATTGTCGTCTGTTGTTGCTTTTATATATTGCCTTATTTCTCAATAAAAACATGTTTTGACAGCACTTCAGAATCATTTCCAATGGAAAGGATTCTGAAGTGATGTCAAAGCATGTTATAAATTATTCTAAAGTGATGTTTTTGGTGATAAAAATGGTAAATAGAAAATAAACAGCAGACGACAAAAAAAATAAGATAGCGGTGTAAGGGTTAAAAAGAAAATAATTTGAATAACGCATAAACCATGAACGACCCAGTGATATTTTATTCAGACTGTTTGCTTTTTAATCAGCTGAAATAAGTGAATGTAATTTCTTAGAACCAATTGAGACACACGATGTGATTTTTGTACCTTCGGACATCTGCGTAATTTCATTAAGTAAATAAAGCCAATAGTTAACAAAACATTTCAGAGTACATGTACCCTGGAAATTGTGTGTCAACTTTTGACGACATTTACGGAAAAAATTGAACATTTTTTAAACGAATTTCATGAATTACGCAGATGTCCGAAGGTACACAATCGCATATGCGTGTCTTAATTTACGCTATATGTATAATGATTGAGTATTTCCAAGTAGTTGCGAGTATTTTGTAGAATCTACTGCCAGTTTTGAAAACCATGCATATTAAAGGGGCTGTTTGACAATCCAATCCCCAAGAGAGTGTAGACATATGCAAGTTGACAAATTATATTAAATACACAGTTAATATTTCAAATCCATCGTTGGTACAGAACAAAAACCTTTCGAAACTGTGCTTAATGCAAATCTTGGAAGTGATAGTAGAATCGATGTTGATTGTTGACAGATCACAGGCATTCGGCGTGTTTCGGCTTTCTTCGGTATAACTACATATGAATAACAAGGCTTATACATTTGGTCGGACACGGCCTCATATCATAACAAAATAACATGTTTAAAATTGTAATTGCCTATGCGTTCTATGTATTTCTGCATGATATCGATAATTCTCAAATGAACTTTCCACTACGATATTGATATTAGAGCCCTAAACACATTATGTTATTTGTTATGATACGAGGTCATGTCAGACCTAGGATAACCAGCTGTAATTCGATATTCTTCGCATAATTATGTTCCAGCTATGCTATTTCAGCAAGATAACAATAATTCTCAATTGAACATGTGCACTTTCCGCCAAACTGTTAACATTAACGTTAATATAAAATCGCGGAATTTGTTATGATAAGAGGTCGTGTCCAACCAAAGTTACATGTATAAGCCTTGTTATTCATATGTAGTTATACCGATGAAAGCCGAAATACGCCGAAAGCCTGTGAAACAGACAGTGGTTTTCAAAACGTAGATAATTATATACTTTACATACCATACCGGACGAGTGACACAATGTCAAACTGTCAATTCGTATTATTCTGTCATAACAATACAGATCATATAATTATGCGACTCCTCTTGAAATAAGTTGGCTTGTTGTGTATGAGACCAGTGTAGTCCCAGATCAGTCTGCGCATGCACATTAAAAGTGTTAAGGATTTCATTTTTACCAACTGTTTTGTTCGCGTTCCATCCACATCTGGAAGCCGTTTCACTAAACTTCGTACGACTAAAGTGTTCGTAAGAGCAAAATTCTGTAAATTGCACATGAACAATGTTTTCTTGTAAACAATTATTGGATTTACATCAATAAATGTAAATCCACCAATTGAAATGTCCAGACGATCCAAAATGTGCAGATACGAACATGTTAGTCGTACTAAGTTTAGTGAAACGATCCCCTGAGACCCAGGACCTTTATGTCCTTAACAGTTTTAAGGATATAACAGTCCATTAAAGGTACATGCCCACTCAGTAGGCACAATGTGTTTTTTATAGGAATTAAATAAGTGTATAATTGTGTCACTATTCCACGGTGTCTTCCTGATTTCCCTACTTTTATAAAAACAGGTCACTTTTTGTGTGGGGGAAACAGGAATTTGTCCAACGGTTGATCAGTAGTAACATAGCCTTGGGGCGTGAAAACCTTATATTCTGTTTCAACTTTTGAAATAGCAAACATTGATGGAAACTGTTTAAGCAGGTTACTATGGGAAACTTGACGTATTTTTCTTATTTTGCCTCTAAAACATCAATATTAATGCCTGATTAGTGGAGAAATGAGAAAAAAACGTAAGACCGGATTTTTTTTTTATTTGTTTCTCAGATTTTTCCAACAAATATGTCCAGAGGACGAGGAAAGAAAAAAAGAAAAAAAAAATGACGCAATATTAAACAAAGATATAAACCAACTAAAAATCACCATAAATGCGAACAGAACAGTAATGTATTACTCATATATATATATATATAAAGAATACCAGGCTAGTTCTTCTGATAAGTTTATGAAGCTAGGCTAGGAAACAGGTGGGTAATTCCGAGGTTTACCGAGGAATTCCTACCCTTTCCAAGCCGTGTCTGATAAACTTGACAAATATCAATATGTCTCAATATATTATACAAACATCAGACTAGAAAGTCACTCAGATATAATATTATACAAACTCCATCAGACTAGAAAGTCACTCAGATATAATATTATACACACTCCATCAGACTAGAAAGTCACTCAGATATACCAACCTATTCGACTGGAATATCACTTTGAATATATACGAGACTTTCCATGAGATTTTGAGTCTAATCCCATCTGCAATTTTTCACGAAAGTGCTACAGAAAAACGTACATATTTAGGAAATGACATCGATACTTTGCTTTGCTACGTTTACATGTGAACTGAAGCTATGGTATCTTACTAAATCATTTTCAGAAAAAAAAATTTTTTTTTGGTTTTCGCCAAAATTGCGGCGGCGGGTCTGAGAAACGAAAAATAAAAAACTCCCGCCTAAGGAATAGTATTACTTTCCCACTGTTTCAGCAGGTTACTACGGGAACAAGACGTAAGGAAATATGTATAAAAGAAGCTCAATGATAGTGTATTTCATTTTATTGTTTCTTATTTTCACCGCAATTACATAATTTACAGCACTTTGATACGTTCAAAAACATTTGACAGCATAATAGTATCGTCTCTTACAATGATTAGACCGAAATCACACTATCAAATCATTTTATAGTTTCTTATTTTCAACACAAATACATAATTTTTCAGCACATTGATACGTTCAAAAACATTTGACAGCACACTATAATCGTCTCCTACAATGAGTGTCTATATTTGCAGCAGCTTCGATGCTTCCGCATGTTCCATCGTGCCGATCTCCCCGTTCTCAAGTCGCAACTTGAGGATGCGTAGTTTCCGTTCAATCGGTCGGTTGGTTTGTATGATAATTGACATTAACACTTAGCCTGCTGAATGAAATGTTGTCGTCTGCTGTTTATGTTTTTATTGAGAAACAGGGCAACAAATAAAGCAACAGCAGACGACAGTTTTCGCGATCAGCAGGCTAAGGGTTAATAATCTACACTTGAAATAAATTAACACACACATTCAACAATAGTTTATTGAAACAGATTATAGCTTTGGGTCTCGCCTTTTCTGATTTACCTGTAAAAATAAACTCGGGGAATCAGGAATGCCGGAAATAAAAAGTTGGGTAATCAGGCATAAACCCTATTCCACAAGTCATAAAAATTACGAGTGCCCGCTATACAGATAAAATCATTTAGTAATATTTCTTTTGTGACGCGCTGTGGTATCAGGCTAGTTTAATATGCAAATGAGGCATGATCATTTTTAATTATTTATACTAATTAAATGTGTCACTTGAAAAAATAAAATTTTCGACAGATTATAAAGTATGATCATTGCATATCAAAAAATAAATACAGATAATAAATAGTTATGGCCGTTAACATTTTAAGGAAACAAGGTTATCAGTGTGGAAATTTACAATTGATATAAACTGTATAATAATGCCAATCAATGCGTGGGTAATGGTGAATGAATGTTTATTTTGGCAGAAAATGTCTCAGATGATGTCTCTGAGTGGGAATGTACCTTTAAGCTAACAGAGGTTTTGAGCAGTCATGTCTTGATTTATATAACGTTTCATCTGGTTTATATAAATACTTTTTGAGACACTTCATATGATTTTTCTACCTCAAACATGTGCGATATTTCATGAAATATATTTACAACATTTACGATAGTTTTCGTAAATGACGTTGAAAGATGAGGAAATGTTTCATAGCAAATGCGGAAGTCGTGAGAAAAAAATCGCAAATGTTCTTAGGCACAAAATCACATGGCGTTTCTCAATTATAAATAGTTTTACTTAAGCTACAAGACGTCATAATCCAAGATGATCGCCGTCCATTCTATGTCAAATAGAAAACTGTTATATGTGGTTGTGACTGGATAAATGGGGCTTATTGATTTTTTACCAGTGTAGCTCTTGATCAAATAGCATCCTCATGTAGCCTGATAGCGTTCTATGTTGCTTGTTTTTTTATTTTCCATTTTTCTCAGCAACACATGTTTTGAAAACACTTTAGAATCATTTCCGATGGAAATGATTCTAACGTGATGTCAAACCATGTTTGTATTGAGAAAGACGTTTCCCGCTTTCGTAGGATTAAAGTCTTTCATGCTGGGCAAACATATATCACGGGTAGTCGTTATTTTGTGAATACTGTCTATATGTATATTGCTATTGTTGTTGTTTGGTCTGTCTTCCATAAATCATGGTATTGGTATATTGATCAATAAATAAGGTAATCGCTCTATCAATCAGTCAATATATCGATACTTTACTATATAAAGATTAAATAGATCTATATATCGTGGGTCGATTTTTATTCGAGCAATGGCGAAGAATTATACAATCAACATCCAAATTTGATGTCTTACACCTTTTATGCAAATGAGCATATGTCGGTCGCAGCTCATATTTTGTTGGTTGAACATTTCGAAAGCACGGGTCTTACGCCATACAAAAATAGTTGTAACAACATAACTTGATCGCCTTTTCAGTGTAATAAATGTTGTTTTTTTGTGCTAAATTTATGTCATTGCAATTGTTTCCGTATTCTAAGGGTGGGATGATTAACCGCCATACTCGATTATTCGTGATTCGTAACGAATACAATCTTCGATTTCGGTACTCATTCTCAGAAGAGAATTCTATTTATCATTTTCTGTTTTCCAAAAATATATGTTTCACTCGTTGTTGTTGTTTTTGATGCTGCTGTGAAATTCCCGCTCTTATATTTCGCGAAACGCTTTCCACTATATATTAATTATTAGTCTATGTGTCATCCAAAACAGATACTGAGAACAATGTGAGTCGTTTGATTTTGTTATGGAACGGACGAACCGTTCCGGGCGAAACGTCCCGGGTCGAACAGTCATTGGCACGAACAGTCTCAGGGGCGAACCGTCATTGGGACGAACTAGCCCGTAGCCATGGATAGGTATCGCGAGCTCCCATGAGTCGACGTGGACCCCCTCCTGTAGCAAATTAATATATTTATACTGTTTTTATGAGTGCTACTTATTTTTCAAGTTTATTCCTTTTATGTTCATTTTCTATATTTACATTTTTATTTAATAGTGGGTGAGCCAGGAGGGGTCACCATTACCACTTGGCGGGGGGGGGGGCGGATTTTATCAGTCTTCGTTTAAAGTTGTTATGCTCCTATAAGTGGACCCCCCTATGAGCAACATTTCTGCCCGTAAAAGGGCTGTTTTGCAAACGTTCACATACAACTACCGCATAATCGCATGTACACGCTGTAAAACGTACTGAAAACATTTCAATTGGTATTTGTCATTTACATACAATCGAACTAGAACAGTTTCATTAAAAATGGCCGACAAAATACAAGATGGTCGCCAATACACCACTACCTTATCCCACCACACTAAACCATATATAAAACTATTTGATATGACCAATTATTGGTTTATTCGTATTTGGATTATATGTTATAAGTGAAACAAAAGTTTATGCTACTTCCAAAATATTTATTACGTGAGAAATTATGTATATAAATCAAAAATGGCCGCCAACAATAATAATCTCCGTTAATTTGCCACCGTGTCACTTATATATCATCATTTAACATTTCAAAACATACTTACGTACGATAATACGTGCACAGTAAATGGCCATGACAATAGCTAAACATACTTGGATAACTGTTTTGTGTAACAAAATCCAAGATGGCCGCCAACCATCACGATTTCTCATCAATTTACATCGTGTTATCTAGTTGATGGCATTAATCATTTAAAACAAGTAAATACTATTATATTGCCACAGTACAACTAATGTAACACATCCTTGGGTAAATGCCTAGTTCACCAAATTCTAAGATGGCCGCCATAAGTTCACATTGTACCGCAGCAATTTATTAGTATGGGCTATATACTATTGGATAAGACAGTTACCGCCGTAATGTTTATTTTTCTGTTGTGACACGAATTATAATTTGGAACTTATTATAATATACCTGAGTAAGAACGGCCTTTGTATGAAACAGACATAGCCACTTTGTTACTTTGATTTTGGTATATTTGAATTCCCAAAGCAGTAATATTACGCAGGGATGGTGGACTATTTCACATTATACAATTACATGTTCTTCATATTACTATTTCTGAGCTTCAACCTATAAGTTTGGCAATATGAAATCCAGTATAGTGCCTTAAATCAAACAATAAATGTTGTTTTGTTCCACTGATATATAAATATTACAGATATAGCTTCATACGCACTTAAGTGTTAGCGAAGTTTGTATAATTAAGTCTAAAACAACTCTACTCCATCAGACCATTTTCTGTTTTCACTGAGCGGACTTCACATGATGTTAACAAGATACATCTAAGTGTATCGCATGCCAATACCCAGTCTTCGAATATCATAGCATTGTACTGTTACATGCTCATTACAAGCTACCTGTGAAACTCATTTTAGCTCGACTATTCGAAGAATAGTTAGAGTTTATGTAGTCACTCCGGCGTCGGCGCGTCGGCGCGTCGGCGTAGGCGTCACCTTCACGCCTTGGTTAAGGTTTTTAGTCAAGCTTGTATATGGAATACTCCTGGCCCTACACCCACCAAACTTGCACAACTTCATGTCCTAGTGATGTACATCAACAACCCTTGACCTATATTTGACATTGACCTACATTTAACCTTGAATTACTTAGTTAATTCCCCTTGGTTAAGGTTTTTAGTCAAGCTTGTAGATGGAATATTCCTGGCCCTCCACCAACCATTCTTGGACAACTTCATCTAGTGATGTACATCAACAACCCCTGACCTATATTTGACCTTGACCTACATTTAACCTTGAATGTCTTACTTAATTCCCCTTGGTTAAGGTTTTTACTCAACCTTGGTTAAGGTTTTTAGTCAAGCTTGTATATGGAATACTATTGTGCATACAGACACCATACTTGGACAACCTTTTCTCATAGGGATGTACATCAATAACCCTTGATCTATATTTGACATTGACCTACATTTCCTCTTCAATTACTTAGTTAGTTCCCCTTGGTTAAGGTTTTTAGTCAACCATGGTTAAGGTTTTTAGTCAAGCTTGTAGATGGAATACTATTGTGCATACAGACACCATACTTGGATAACTTTTTCTAATAGGGATGTACATCAATAACCCCTGACCTATATTTTACCTTCACCTACATTTAACCTTGAATTACTTAGTTATTTCCCCTTGGTTAAGGTTTGTGTCTCAAACTTGTTAAGGTTTATAGTCAAGCTTGTATATGGAATACTGCTGGGCCTACAGCAACCATACTTGGACAATTTCATCCCCTAATGATGTACATCAATAATCCCTGACCTATATTTGACATTGACCTACTTTTACCCTTGGATTACTTACTTATTTCCCCTTGGTTAAGGTTTTTAGTCAACCTAGGTTAAGGTTTTTATGCAGGCCGTGGCCACCTTGTTTGTCAAGCTATGTGTACATCGACAACCCTCGTAGTCGAGCTATGCTGTTCTCCTACAGCTCTTGTTTTAATGATGCAATAGCTATGTTATTTAATCACTAGTCATGGTCTTATTTACACCAGTCGATTATACTATTCCGATATATATATATATTGTACATCCATATACGTCTTGTTGCTTAATGTGTGGGTCCGCCATTGACAGGCACCACTGCTGCATATTTCACGCTATTTCGACATTCATTTAGATAAACCTACACTTATTATGGCGCACAGAGACATAGAGGAAATATACAGCGACTAAATAAAACGGCCAATAAGTCAACACACTGACAGTGAAAAACCGCAGCACTATAATGGTGTAATATGCGACAATCGTGTAACATGTCACCCATAAGTACAATGAAACAAAGCGAATGCTACAAGAGAAGGGGCAATCTGATCAAAGTGAGTAGCATTGTGGAAGCTGTCGCGAGCTCTGTTGGACAACATCTTTTTACACATGCCATGTAATTACAAGCACGTCATAGCAACAGTGTACTTCAAAGTAATACAGTAGCGCTTAAACACTACATATACATGCATATAGTTAAATACTACTCATAGCTGCATTTGACAGCATCCGCCCTCAGCACTAGTTGGCGTCAACAGAAGTAAATGTCCTGATAGTAAGTAAATGATAGCCAATTCGAACAACAGGTGAAAAACCCCGCTCGGTTTATAGAATACACTTCAATGGTAGAAATAGGTAGAAATTGTCGTCGACTGGCAGTGACTAACTTTAAGTTAGTACAATGCATTATCATTTAAAATGGAGTGGTCTGTTGAAATACATTCAGGACATGTTGTAGAATTGGATATTAAATGTTTCAATATCAGTTGAATTTAATATTAAGGCAATATGATTGAAAACAACATTGTGTAGCTGGTGGTGTAAAATTGCAAATAGTATCGCCCACACTACATTGGAAAGTACATATTGTAATGCTAATCTGGTTAACCAAATG
>CM055274.1:35906187-35993961 GCA_029237695.1 Conchocele bisecta | reverse complement strand
TCTGGTTAACCAAATGTTTAGCGGTATGGCAACCTAGACAATTAATTGCAACGCTTGGCCTGGTTACCTAAGGTTTCAATCTGTGTGACTGGTGTTAAAAGTTTATGGTAGATACGCGTAAACAAATTGACCAGGACAATTTGTCGCATAACCATAGTGTTGTGTACAGATTACGGTTTCCCATTTGACAAATGTATTGCATTCTTTTTTATGGTTATAAATACTTAGTTTGCAATGGAATTTCAGACTCTGTTTTTTTTTTTTGGATTTGTATAATTTTTATTCTTATGCTCGAGGTGAGCACGAGGAACCTATTGTCTTGGCCGCAATATAATTACGAACTGTTCGGGAATAAATGGGACAATTTCCAACCTTGACGTGGTAAATGCTATTTACCACGGAGTAAACGCACGATAAAGTTATATGGCGTGGAGCCAATGGCAGCGACAACACAACTTAGGAGTATTGGTAGCAAATGTACAAAAAGATCGAACACTGCGGTTTTTTGAAACAAAATATACGTGTTCAAGAATCGCGAGATTTGGTCAGATTTGGAATAATAAATGTACCAGATAATAAGAAGACATACGACAATGGAAAAACATTACACCGACGTACCGATTTCTCACGGGTCAGTTAAAATCAATAATATAATAAATTATATATTAATAATAGAATTAATACTTTAATTATTGCCTCCAATGTTTTTATGACCGTTATCTTGTCATGTTAGCTACAGTTAATAAAACAATCTGCAAGTGGTTTGATCAATAGGGACATTATTACTTATTTACTTGGCAGGTAATGATATCATTTGTTAATCCTAAACTATAATGTTGTTTATGGTACTAATGAAAACGTGGGTAAAATTGTCCATGTGGTATGCCAGATTATTTTATTGTCACCATTGCCCAATTGGCGCAAATAAATTTTAGGGAGGTTCTAAAACAAACATAAGGAATTTGTGGAAATTATGATTATTTTCACGGAGTTTCGCTTGGAGTCACAACTGGCTTGACCACGTTCCAATACGGTTTGACACTGTAAAAAACAAACAAAAACTTCACTCCAAAGAGTGGGGACGAGTTTGTCGGCGGTGTCAATCATAATCATCCATTTAACTTGTTAGAAGTTACAATCAACAACAGTTGTGTGTTGAGATTATGTTCTACCTGGGTATATAAAATCGGCCTAGGTACTGATTTTGCATTAGTCCGTCTGATGTATTAATCAATATTTTATTGGAGGTGAATTTGCGAACATTGTTTTAAACCATGGACGATAATCTGGCAAATTTGCGGTCTTCTTTAGACTTCCCCCTGATGCTAATTAAGCCATGATTTGTTATGGATAGCGGTCCCAATTCAGAAAAACAAAACAACGTAGGTAGTGTAATGCGAGAATGACGTCTAGGCAATCGTTTGTGTGTTAATCTTTTGAATTATTGGTATGGTACTAAAGTGCCACGGCGTGGGTACTTCTTTACATTTGTTTGTTTCAAATTTACAACCGCGGCATCTCTTTTGAACTCGGACAGACACAAAACAAGCTGACTTGTCACATGCGTGTCACTTTAGACCAATCAAGAGTCGGGTTTTAAACAATAAAGTAAGATAATGGTGTTGTAAATTTCCTTAACTTATTATTTTTAAGGTGGGTGGGGAATTGGCTCGATGACCTATTGGCCCGCCCGCATTACTCTTATTATTAAAATCATTTATTGGACTGTACTATGCATCGTCTGATAAATCTAAAATTTAAACATTTTGGACCATGGGACCGGGCGGTATGGTTATGGCCAACTCCACTAATATATTTGGGCAATTGCTATAACCGCCGTGTATTATCTTCTCTTTTTTCTTTCGTTCTTTCAAGAATATGTGTAAACACATTCTTGTCATTTATAACCAAATAGTAAAAACAGTTAAATAAGCCGCACCATGAACTCGAATAATAGCAAATTGTACATAGCGGATAAGCCGGCGAAAAAACGGAACTGTAGCTGGGCCGGAAAACATAAAAAATTTAGTACAAAAAGGGGTAGTGATAAACATGTATGCCGAAGATTGGTTTTCATTCCGACAAATGTAGAACTCTTTAGTTATTGCATAGGGACAAATCTGTGAGCCGTACGCCGGGATTTTTCACTTTTATTCTTTATACAAAGGTGAAACCTACCTTTGGACAGGCGACGTTTAGTGTATGAAATCTAATTTTACCTAATTGGTTAGCTTTACCATGATGTTTCGAGTATGCTTTATAACGGTTTACCGTAGTATTTATTGTTAGTTTTATTTTGTTTATTTAGCTTTTTATAACAACACTATTTAATTTAACAAAAAAATATCAAGTAGAATTGGTTGGTGGAAAAAGTTTAGTTCTATATCCACACTAATGAAAAATCAATGATATTGTAAAATTTATGGTTTTTTGATTGGGTTGGCCATTTTGAAATCCAAGATGGCGGCCCCCTATTATGGATTAGGACAACATAGCGAAATTTTAATCTTCTGATAAACTGCTTCAATGCACTTTCCAAATAAAAACGTAATATGAAATAGGCTAATACCTATAGACGGGCGACGTTAGTGTTATGAAAACTAATTTGACCAATTGATAGCTTTACCATGAGGGTTGTTATGTATGGATAAAACGGTTACCGTAGTATTTATTTGTAGTATTGCAGGAGCATACAAAATGTCTTTTTGATATCGATGTTAAATAAGTGGTCTAATTTTTTGTTGTCACCTATTTCTACCTATTCTAAAAACGTTACGAGTGCCCGCTTATACTTATTAGCTATACTAATTTGCCTCCGATATTTGTTATCTTACGGCTAACTTCAGTTAAATCAGAAAACACAATTCAAATTAAGAGCAACAATATGTAGACTTGGCATGCATTAGTCGGATACAAAACTTACAGTTTGCCAAACCAAAAGCTTAATATGCCTGGGCAGTTATGTCAATGACGTGGGGCTGCATGAAATATTTGGCTGACCTGTGGACTGGTTGCATGACGGCGAGTCATAAATTATTGATACTTTAATTTTGTTAGGCCGGCGTGAAGTGGGTCACAGGCGGCTGGATTTATTTATTTTCTCCAATTTCCGCGACTTACCTCCAAACTCCCTTCAGAGCAATCGTTTATTTTTAAAAATAAATAGTGAACATTGAAAAAATTTTGACTGGCCGATCTCGAGCCACAGCTGTGGTTGGCTTCAGCCAATCAGATCAGTAAATCACATTAAACCAACGTACGTTAATTTATGTAATAAAATCAAGTAGGAATCTTTCAGGCGGAATTTATTCATTATTTTTGCAGATGCGTAATTTACTGAGATTGAGGTAATTTCCTTCTTTATCTTCTTATCATTAACATTAACAAATTAAATTGCATGTTCGACTGGGGATATTACAGGGATGGCCGGAGCATATGGACATATTGTTCCCATTTTTGCCAGTGAAAAAATTGATCATCTAAGAATATAGTGCTTTCACGGAAGTCTACACCAGACCATCTTGACTGTTACTATTGGGAATCTATGATTCGCGGTTACCTGTAAACAAACGTATGAGCGATGAGTGCGAGATTATTTTGTGCGAGATGTTATATTTTTAAATACCTATTTCTAAGGTAAATGACATTTTGAAAAAATATTATAATTCCAGACAACAAACAATTTTTTACACAATAATTCACTAACCATTTTGATTGGCCCAATAGCAAATGTTCTCGGTCCAAAATGTATATTTCTTAAGTTAAAACTCCCACGCCGGAACGACTTTCCGTAAACTGTGAGGCGCAGTTAATTAAAATTAATTCTTTTGAAGGAAAACGGAAAATAAACAATTTTCAATTTTTTGATTGAATTTATTTATTTAAATGCTGGAATTATAAGGAAATGAATGGCCTTTTTGTTAAATTTATCGGGGATTATTAAATCTTGGAAGGGAAAGGGTCGCCGGAATTACTGGGGACAAAGGGGGGGGGCCTTTCCGGCTTTCGTCCAGTATTCCCGCGACTTTTTCCAAGTTTATACCCCGGTTAAATTCCTTCCCAAAAAGGCCATTCTAGTTCCTATATGTAAATTCGTACTTTGTTTGAGTTTTCGCATTGGCTAGCATTCCTAAGGTTTGGATTATACTGGTCAATTAAATGTTCGCTTAACACCAAATTTGATGGTTTTACAGTTCATGAATAATTGGTTTAGCCATATCTCGTGTCTTCCAACGTCTGTCAATATGGTGTGTATGAATTTTGGCCACTTATATTCTACATCTGGAATACGTACCATTGATAAATATATAAGGTAAGCATATTTAGTATCTTTTCCGGTGACAAGTCTATTCCAATATCCAATCATCCTCACATGTAGATGGGCGTACTTTTTCTCGTTTTAGTAATTTTTCGTAAGAAGTCATTATGTACTTTTTCAATTATATCAAGGTATTCGAAGCCCCATACCTCACAGCTATATGTTAAAATAGGGACAATTGTATGATCTATATACATTTAATAATACGATAAGAACAATATTGAGCGATTTAAATCAATAAACAAGTAAATAATCCAATATGGCCGCCAAAATGTCGCCATTTTATAATTTCCCCTTGTGTTATTGATTGCAGCCACATACTCATATAATACAAATGGCAGAAAGAAAACATACATAATTTACATATTGTAGCCGTATATGGCACATACTCAAGGTTTTCACAACTACCGTGCTTGTTGCATAACTCTTAACAAGCTCTTCATTGTTATTAAACATTCAGTATTCATGTATTTAATGGTGTTTACAGTTAAAGTCAGTTTAGGCTGGGTTAGCGGGTCGAATCCCATTTTTCACCTATAGCCCCAAACCCATTATATTAATAGAATTAGTACTAATCATACTACAGTTATAATGGAAGTCAACTCTCAAGTAACAAGGAAGTCAAAAACGTACCTGAGCGCCACTGAAATCAGTGCTATTGTGATTCGAGATATAACCCGTTAAATTATCCTACACATGATCCCAACCTACCGCCCTTAGAAGACGATTCAGACTTGCCAGGAAATCATATAATGAAAATAGTTTACATTGGCGATTTCCTGTATTCGACCAATTACCCAACGTGTTGCAATTATGTAGCATTGTAGCCTCCATCAGGTGCATTTGTTAACTTTGGTATGTATAATATTCTTACGTTGACGTTGTTTGACAACACGTGTGTTTCGACTGAAATGTGTTTTATGTGAATGGCATTTAAACATATGGTAGTTGTACTAACAATGCACCTGCATGATTGACAGTTTGATGGCAGGAAGTGACAATAGTTTATCTTAATAAAGAAAGCCATATAAAGAACTGCCAATGAGAAACATTTGGTCCAACCTGTTTATCTTGCGACATTACCAAATGTCAAGGATTGCAAAATTCTACTTCAATCCCATTGGATGTTATTCTTGATAGTCCCTAGTTTCTTAAATACTATTGGTTGCTGATGACGTATTCAGATGGCGCTGATCATCAGTAGGATGAGCTTCAAGCGCATGTAAGGCTGGTTCACTGGGACAGCCGGGCACAACGCGAAGTAGTGAATCACCGTAAATGTGAACTTAATTTAGAATCATTAGATAGCTGAATGAACTTGTAAAAATAATTTTAGATGGACTTCAGTTGTGTTATTTAAATCCCAGCAACACTACAATTAGTGTTGTACAAGTAGTCTCATGACACATTGTGTGCATATAACAGTGATAAAGTTACTAGTAGTGATAGTGTGATGAAGTAATTAAATATGTTTTGATTCTGTTTAATACAGATTATTGGTCATTGACATACGTGTGATAAGGTCAACTGTGGTAGGATTTGTCGGTCTTCAGGTGTTCAACATGCCAATAATAAATTATATATATATGTGTTATGCTCCTTTTAAAATTCGGAAGATGTACGAAGATGTGCGAAAACCGGGCTTAATGACAACATTTTCAGTTTTTACTTTTTCGCGTATTCTGAATTGTACATCTTTTAAAAGCCATATGCCGCCAAAATTATCAATGTATCCCAATTATGTTTCATTTTAGAAGTAGTTTTATGACGCGTGGTAAAAAATTATATGACGTTTTAGATCAATGAAGTCGAAATTACGACTTTTTTTATCAACGGCGTATACAAGGGGTGTTGATCCGGACAAGTCCTATAGATTTGTTATCTTTTATCGCATGTCAACCAAAATTGGATATGTCGTAGCCTGGCCAAGTGTCTCCCATTAGGCCGAGACAAAGTATGAAAATAATGTTTATGGCTCGTGTTGCAGTTGGTAATGTAACGTCATGTTTTGGATTGCAGCCCAAATAACGTAATTTCGTATGAATAATTTTCAAATAAGGCAGAGTGAGGCGTTTCCCTGTTGTTTGCTGCTGTCTGAAATAATGTTGGGGAATAATAGAGACATCATGTAACATTTCGTATGCGACGACATATTTTAAAGTAGGCAGTAGGCCGCTTATAACATTAACTTTGTGACAAAACACGATACCGGGCAGATTTGGTAGCGTCATACCTTATAATTGTCGCAGTGTGTCTTTCTTGAGGATCGCATTACCATCGCCTGATATACATTATTATGCAGTCAGGTGGTAAACTGATGATTTGATACTAAAAAATCACTTTCGACTACAAAAGCAAGTTTATGACCATCACATTTCCAATTAATATGTTGATGCATTTATTTTAAATTCAATACAAACCCCGGATATTTATATCATTATATAGCTGCGTGTCTACCTCCATTTATGATAAAATGAGTGCCATTAAATGTCATATCATTCGCTAAGTACTGGATAGAATTGTTCAAAAGTCTCAATTTACCAAGATAATAGATGGTAATATCGTTGGCATACAATAGGTTGTTCATATTTAAGATTATTTAGGAATCAAAGTGCAGTGTAAGCGAAGACTTCGCTGATATGTAGCCAGTTAAATTATGCGTTCACCATTTTGAATTTATAAGGTCAACCGACGAAAAAGAGTGAAAATGTCAAAGAACGACAGTTAGGCGACAATGTACAGCGCCTGAAGTCATTGATGCTGCGAGGAACTCATGCAAGTATCCTTGCTATAATATTTTGTCACGACACCTGGATGCATGGCCATAACGTCAAACATGTATTCACGTTCAATGACGTCACAAGTACGTGACGTCAAGTCATGACTTCATAATATGTGTACCGAGGTACAAGGTATCGCGTCTCATATTAGTTAAAGTTTCAGTAAGTTATCATTTTCCATTTTCTGTTCACACTTAATGTTAACTGACACCAGTAAACGTAAATGGGAGGGCAAACTGTGAACTTTTACAGCAATGCTAGACAATTTGAAACGTCGTTTTTCCGACGTCGTTTACCGCTTTTCATGACGTTGTCATTAAGCCCGGTTTTCGTATGGCTCGGCCCATATATAAATGTATTGGCTTAAAACGGGGGAATGAAATAACTATAAACTTTTGACATGTCTATGTGTTGTCCGATATTATTCCAACAAAAAAATATAAAAATACCCAGGTGAAGGTATTGCAGGTTAATCTACGGACAGAAAAAGCTCCGTCATTGACCCCTCCCCAGAATGTTTTATGTGTAATATATGGATAACACCATAACAATGTATTACATAATACAATAATTGTTTCTCACATCATGCCATATGCATTCAATGATATATAAGTTGCACACTGGTGTCATGTGACACGATCACATGAAGGAAAAGTCAAGATATCACATTTTAAAAAAACATGTCAAAACAAGATCGTCGAAATATATTCACAGTTCATGTGTATGAATTGTGTCACTATTCCACCAGCTCTAAAAATTACGAGTGCACGCTATATAGATATAATCATTTAGTAATATATATGTTACTGATAGTGACTTGCGGTGGTATCGGACTATTTTCATATGCAAGTGAGGAATGATATTTTTTACTTATTTATAAATGCGTCACATGAAACAATAATATTTTCGACAGAGTATAAAGTATGATCATTGCACATCAAAAAATAAATACAGAGAATAAATAGTAATGTCCGTTAACATTTTAAGGAAACACGGTTATCGCCCCTGATATCATTGTTGAAATGTACGTCTGATATAAAATGTAAAATAATGCCAATCTACACGTAGGGTAATGGTGAATGAATGTTTATAGTGCTAGAAAATGTCTCAGATGATGTCTCTGATATATAGAACAGTGTGTGCCTACTGAGTGGGCATGCACCTTTCAAGTCCAGAAGGTGTGACAAGAATGAAATTTTTGAAATCCAGATTAGTTTGCATGTTGCAGTTTGTACTTGTTTACAAACTCCTTTAGCTGTTTGTTATGTTAACATACGTTTCAAATACTCAAGGTCGTGAACATAACCTATGGAAAATAACACAGAAGTGTAGTGTGTCTTATTGTGACTATTTTCTTCCGTATACATATTCGAATAGATGTTTTGCTATCCGGATCCGGATCCTGTAATGCTAGACGATAGTATTCATGCAAAAATGGATATGGTAACGTGTACACGATCCACTGAACTGGCATTAGCGTCCAATTCGTGAGTTTCAAAGGTGCAAGCCCACTCAGTAGGCACAACATGTTCTTTATATCAGAGACATCATCTGAGACATTGTCTGGCAAAATAAACATTCATTCACCATTACCCCACGTATTGATTGGAATTAGTATGCAGTTAAAAAATAGACGTGCCTCATTTGCATATGAAAATAGCCTGATACCACCGCGCGTCACTATCAATAAACTAAATATTACTAAATGATTATATCTGTTTAGCGGGCACTGGTAAGAACTGGTGGTATAGTGACACACTTATACACCTTATTTAATTCCTATGAAGAACACGTTGTACCTACTGAGTGGGCATGTACCTTTAACACGACCTTGACATTTATCACCTGAAACGCTTAGCCATTTTGTAAAAATAGAAAAATAGAAGGCGAGACACTGCCCATAACCAGCGTAGCCAATACGATTTATTCAAGAGACGCCACTGTACCGAATCGGACTTTCAGTAAACTTTTCACAACAGCACTTCGGACCCACCTCGATCGGTTCCATTATTAGGGACAGAATACTCACAGAATCACTTTACTCCTTATTACCCAGCGTGACACCTGCATTCGGGAGCTATGGCAATAACGGGCGCCTGTCCAACGTAACCGGCAACATTTCTGAAACAATGTCATGTTATATTATACCAGCATTTTCACCAGGGTACCGAACGTGGCAAACCACGAGTAAGTTCTCTTATATCAACTGCCGGGGTATCGTTGACGTTAAAATTGACGGAGTCTGTCGGTGTGACGTCACGTTGCTTTGTTCGAACTAAGCAACGTGACGTCGAACCAACAAGCCCCGCCAATTCTAATAAATCGATGGCGGAGGCATAATTACAAAAGAGTCATAGTAGAGTCGTCATGCTTATGTAGTCTGAGAACAACACTTATAGTGGGTGAGCCAGACCAATGAAAACAGGGTTGTCATTACCACTTGGGGGGGGGGGGGGGGGCAAATTGCCACTATATTTTATTTAAAGGTCTGTATCTCTAGATATCATTTCCGCATGATAGCAAGCTGCAAGTCGTCGTTTAAAGATTGTATACGAACTACATTAAGTATTGGCAAAACAGAATTCCGTTTATGGTTGAACTAAGTTCTTAGAGTAACATATAAGATGATAACATGTTTCTACATAAGTAGAATTGGGAATGTATGTAAAAAATCCAATATGGCCGCCAAATATCATGGTTGCCCATCAAGACCATTTATGTGAGTTTTAAAAATCCTGTAGCATCAAAGCAAATTTGCATGTACACATTGTAAAACGTTATGAAAACATGATAATCAATGGTTGCAATATAGAACATCGGAACTAAAGGTTTCGTCAAAAACTGCTACCAAAGTATAAGATGGCCGCCACAATTAGTATAACAAGTTCGCCCACCAAGAAAACCCACCGCTAACACAATCAAACTCTAGTTATGTTGCATAAATGTTGCCTAGTGCATATAAACTTCATCACCTTGTTCAATTATCTGGACGGGCAGTGACACATATTGTGATAGCCTAATATATAAAGCGAAGATGGCTGCCAAATGTCAACATTTCTACACTTTACTCCATGCTAAGACATTATATTTGAAGTAATTAACGGCAATCACAAATTGATGAACTATACACAATAAATGAGTTTGATAGCGTTATCAAAACCAGCTTTCATTTGAATATTTAATGGTGATACTTATATATAATCAAGATGGCTGCCGAAATTAGTATTCCACCATATATCGGTGTTTTGTCTACCATTTTGAGTTTGTGTGTTGAATTGGTCTCTTCTGAAATAAATGATGTGTTATCGTATGGAAGAAAATCTGAATGTTGGTGTGTCAAAGCCAAACACGTGTGTGTATTTGACACGCGAAGCGCTGGTCAATTAATCAATGTGTATTATGATTCAATGTTGAATAAAGCCATGCATTTCCGAAACCATTTATATGTACATGTTTATTGTTTACTATGTTCTTAGTGAAGTTGTTATGCATGTGTGTTTTATTAATATGCGATGCTATTAATATCAGTGTAATGTATCATCTGTTTGCATCCAAATGTATCATTTATTATTGTAATTCAAGGGCATGGTGTACACGTCATAACGCTGTGCTAGTAGTTTAATGAATCTCGGCCATGTTACTAGATTCAGAACGACAGCTACGTTTAATGATCGGCATACTCCTCGCTGCAATGTCAATATTTGTTCCTGTGTTTTATATACAATACAAATAGTATACGTAAAGGATAGCATGAAGCTATAAGCTTCAACGTGCATCAATGTACTCTCTAAGACCTAGCAATATACGACTCACAACGAAATACTGTAAACCAACTAATAGATGTCGGGCCACTTTTTAATTATATTTACCTTTCCCATAAAGCAATGGAAATGTATTGCATTTCACTGGTACCGGCTAACCCATATTGATTTTTCTAGAATTGCGTACAAGGTATTTGCATGGGGTCCGGTACAAGGCAACACAAGGTGCAAAAACTGGTGCTACACTGTTCAATGTAAGTGGGCTAATCTTGGTTTGGCTCCTGATACTGTACATACCCTTTCTAGAAATGTATTAGTCAACGAAATTGTTAAGCGACTAATGGAAAGTTATACAGGCACCGAATGGTATTCCACTGTGAATAGAATGACTAGTTTACGGGGACATGGGGGTAACAAACTTAGGCGTTATAAACTGTTTAAGCAGACATGGGGGGTGGAAACATACTGTAAACTTGTGTTGCCTCGAACACACAGATCTGCTTTCGCTAAGTTTAGATGCGGCGTAGCCCCCTTACGGTTCGAAACTGGTCGTTATGAACAACTGTCTATTGGCAATAAGGTTTGCCCTTTTTGTATGACTCAAGTAGAAGATGAGTACCACGTACTGTTTAGCTGCCCTATATACAACTGCATACGTATTGCGCTATACGAAAAAGCATGTTCTATTGAACCACTGTTCGCTGAAATGACTGATGATTCCCAATTTGTTTTTCTTTTCTCGAACTGCAATATAATACGATTTTGTGCCAAAACCCGTTGCTATATTTTAAATCGAAGATCTGCACTGTTGTACAAATAATACAATTATAGTACTATGTGTGAATTAGTTTACGTGCAAATAATGCAACTATTTCTTATTACAATTTTGTATCCCTTTTAAGCTCTGTTGAATATTGGTGTGTAGTCCTTTTAAAGTTTCAATAAAAACATATTATTCAAGTAATGTATTTTATGCATATGCTGAAATGTAATTATAGCTGCTCATTAAATGAGCCGTCTCTTATAATTCTTACAGAATGGCAATTGTACATGTACCTGTATTGTCTTATTGCTATGTATTTTATGATGTACAGTTGATGAGACGTAAATAAACAATTGAATCTGCATCTATATATCGGTATCATTTGGTGAGACTAGTTAATCCTGGTTGTTTTGAATGATTCTCGTTATCTCGATATCGCTTATCTCGATATACCTGCTTATCTCCATATAAGTCCGAGGTCCCCGTCGAATTCCCTATATATATCTGGTAATTTACTCCAGATAAATCGATATCGGAAATGTCGATATTTCGGTTATGTCGAGGTGGAAATCCAATCCCAATAGCTGTTTCCTTCATATTTGTATTCTGATAACTCGATGTGAAAAACAAGAGCCTGGCACCGCCAAGTCTGATTCAGAGAGATTATCGCAGGTAAGTTTTCACACGTCTATAGAAATCAAAAACGCAGTCGCTAAGATGTGTTAAACGTTGCACAAACATGTTGAATGAATTCACTTAACCCATAATTAACCAATGTGACATCGGATCACTTTACCATGAAGATGAAATAAACGGTGTGGCAATCAAGTCAATTGAACTTGGCATTTATTAACGCCAATCTGATTCAATTTGTGCCGACTTTGTTTGTGCCAGTGGCCGACGAGTCTAAGTTGGACGTGACCAAATGCGGGTCTTGAATTTTGCGATTGAATAACAAAATCGTCAGAAAAAGACAGAGCGCGTTTACATTTAGATGTAACGCTTATTCAGTGATGTGTATTGGGTATTGCAAAACTATTTATTGTGTACCGGAAATTGTGTCATGTATATGCGATATATTTAGTAACAACGAATGCGCGTTTCGTTCAAAAAAAGTTCGCAAATTATGAATAACCGGAAGTAAAGTATTTTTGAAGCGATTCTGTTCGGATTTTTTCTAGAATGGTCGCTAAATTTTGCAAATTTTTCTCTCGAAGTTCGGATATGTCGATATATTTTGCTCAGTCCGGTCAACTTCGAGATAACGATAATTACCTGTATATTGATACGTGTTCTGCTTCGTGTATTCCAGTACACATACCGGTAATATAATTATATAATATATGAATAGTTTGAAAACTCGTACAAAACAGCTTCGGGATAAATTTACAACGGCTTGCTAAGGTGCTGCCGGGATGTTGCAACTCGGTGAACGAATTTCACATGTCTTTACCGATTATATGGCACCAACTTGTGTGTCAAGTGCCGCCAGGGGTGGATTGGTTCTACATGGGGCCCGTTTTGCTCTGCATCACTGGTGCCAGGTTCTACCGAGTTACCCCCTCTCTTCTTCCCGCCTCCCGTGCACCGGGACACTGCGCGGAATTACAGGACCGTATTGGACCTAAGCAGTGTCCCATTTCGGCACACATTTATACACATCTGTCCGCCCTACATTCACATATATCACACAAAACACTTCAAAATTCGGCCTTTTTTGGACTTATATGTCCGGGTATGGAAGGTCATCGAGCTTCTTCTTTTTCTTTTTTTATCTTATATTTAAGGGTAGGAATTGGCTCGAGGACCTTCCAAACCCGGGCATTTGAACCCAAAAGTGGCAGGCCAATGACCGTTGGCCCGTTTGTTTCCGAATTTACTAATATCTGCCATACAGTCGAAATATGTGCATTAAATGAAGGAGGCAATGAGGCGGTTAATTTAACCTAGCTAGTTCACTCTCCTATCGCACGAAGCCGGTATGTAAGACCGTGAAAAAGGCTGAGTGTGAGTGCATGTGATATATGGAGATTCAGCCGTAACAGTGATATCCTATATAATGATGATATTTGACGATTGGTCACGGCATAACATATCAGGCTGGGAATTATCGATATTTGGTTTTTCACTGTCAGTGTGTTGACTTATTGGCCGTTTTATTTAGTCGGCTTATCGCTATATACGATTTGCTATTATTCGAGTTCAGGTGCGGCGTTTATCTGTTACTATTTGGTTATATGACAATGTGTTTCACATATTCTGAAGACGAAAGAAAAAGAGAAGATAATACACAGCGGTATAGCAATTGCCCATCAATTAGTGAGTGGGCCATACCATACCGCCGGTCATGGTCCAACATGTTAAATTTGATTTCAGACGATGCATATTACAGTCAATAATGTTTAATAAAAGTAATGCGGGCGGCCAATAGGTCATCGAGCCAATTCCCACCCTTAAATATAAGTAAGAAATTTACAACACCATTATCTTCTATTGTTTAACCGACTCAGATTGGTCTAAAGTGACACGCATGTGACAAGTCAGCTTTTTGTGTTGTCGAGTTCAAAGAGATGCCGCGGTGTAAATTTGAAGCAAGTGTAAAGTACACGCCGTGGGCACTTTAGTCATACCAATAATTCAAAGATTAACACACACGATTGCTGACGTCATTCGCGCATACACTACGGCTTGTGTTTTCTGAATGGGACCGCTATCCTGAAAAATCACGGCTTATTGCATCAGGGGGAAGTCTAGAAGACCGATTTGCAGATTATCGTCATGGTTTACAATGTTCGAAATTCACTCAATAAATAACAATTAATATTGATTAATACAGCAGCGGACAATGCGAATCAGTACTAGGCCGTTTATATACCCAGGGTGAACATATCTCACACACAACTGTTGTTGATTTACTTAAAAGTTAAATGGGGGATTATGATTGACACAGCGAGGTTAGCCCAATGTGTGTACAGTGTATACCGTTTCGTTCGCCGACAAACTCGTCCACTATTTGGAGTGAGTGTTTGTTATTACAGTGTCAACCGTATTGAACGTGTCAGCCAGTTGTTACTCAAGCGAAACTCCGTGAATATCATAATTTCACAAATTCCTATATGTTTATAGACCACTAATATTTGCGCCAGGGCATGGGGACAATACAATATGGCATACACATGACATTTTCACGTTTCATTATTCCATAAACAACATTTTATTAGGATTACAATGATATATTACCTCCAAGTACATGTATATGTCATTGATAAACACTGCAGATTGTTTATAATCTGTAGCTACATGACAAATACGTCAAAAAAACATTGGCAATATTAAAGTTATAATTATCTTATATATATTATTATATATTATGTTACAGACCCTGAGAAATCAGACGTCGTGTAAGTTTGCATGTCGTATGTCTTCTTATCTGGTACATTTATTATTCCAAATCGACCAAACCTCGCGATTCTGAACACGTATATTTTCAAAAACCGCAGTGTTCGATCTTTGTACATTGCTACCATACGCATAAGTGTGTGTCGGCTGCATTGGCTCCACGCCATATAACTTTATCGTGCGTTTACTCCGTGGTATAGCATTTACCACGTCAATGTTAGAAATGTCCATTTATTCAGAACAGTTCGTATTATATTCTGCCAGACAATAGGTTCTTTTTAGTATTTACCACATAAAAGATGCATACATTTCAAATGGAACCGTATCTGTACGCAACACTATGTTATGCGACAATGTTCCTGTCAATTGTTTACGCGTAGCTACATAAACTTTACACCAGTCACACAGATGAAACCTTGTAACTGGCAAGCGTTGCAATAATTGTCTAGTGCCATACCGCTAAACATTTGGTTAACCAGATTAGCATTACAATATGTACTTTCCAATGTAGCGTGTACGATACTATTTGCAATTTTACACCACCAGCTACACAATGTTGTTTTCAATCATATTGCCTTAATATTAAATTCAACTGATATTGAAACATTTAATATCCAATTCTACAACATGTCCTGAAAGTATTTCAACAGACCACTCCATTTTAAAGGATAATGCATTGTACTAACTTAAAGTTAGTCACTGCCAGTCGACGACAATTTCTACCTATTTCTACCATTGAAGTGTATTCTATAAACCGAGCGGGGTTTTTCACCTGTTGTTCGAATTGGCTATCATTTACTTACTATCAGGACATTTACTTCTGTTGGCGCCAACTAGTGCTGAGGGCGGATGCTGTCAAATGCAGCTATGAGTAGTATTTAACTATATGCATGTATATGTAGTGTTTAAGCGCTACTGTATTACTTTGAAGTACACTGTTGCTATGACGTGCTTGTAATTACATGGCATGTGTAAAAAGATGTTGTCCAACAGAGCTCGCGACAGCTTCAACAATGCTACTCACTTTGATCAGATTGCCCATTCTCTTGTAACATTCGCTTTGTTTCATTGTACTTATGGGTGACATGTTACACGATTGTCGCACATTACACCATAGTGCTGCGGATTTTCACTGTCAGTGTGTTGACTTATTGGCCGTTTTATTTAGTCGCTGTATATTTCCTCTATGTCTCTGTGCGCCATAATAAGTGTAGGTTTATCTAAATGAATGTCGAAACAGCGTGAAATATGCAGCAGTGGTGCCTGTCAATGGCGGACCCACACATTAAGCAACACGGCGTATATGGATGTACAATATATACATACATCGGAATAGTATAATCGACTGGTGTAAATAAGACCATGACTAGTGATTAAATAACATAGCTATTGCATCATTAAAACAAGAGATGTAGGAGAACAGCATAGCTCGACTACGAGGGTTGTCGATGTACACATAGCTTGACAAACAAGGTGGCCACGGCCTGCATAAAAACCTTAACCAAGGTTGACTAAAAACCTTAACCAAGGGGAAATAAGTAAGTAATCCAAGGGTAAAAGTAGGTCAATGTCAAATATAGGTCAGGGATTATTGATGTACATCATTAGGAGATGAAATTGTCCAAGTATGGTTGCTGTAGACCCAGGAGTATTCCATATACAAGCTTGACTATAAACCTTAACCAAGTTTGAGACACAAACCTTAACCAAGGGGAAATAACTAAGTAATTCAAGGTTAAATGTAGGTGAAGGTAAAATATAGGTCAGTGGTTATTGATGTACATCCCTATGAGAAAAAGTTATCCAAGTATGGTGTCTGTATACACAAAAGTAGTCAATCTACAAGCTTGACTAAAAACCTTAACCATGGTTGACTAAAAACCTTAACCAAGTGGAACTAACTAAGTAATTGAAGAGGAAATGTAGGTCAATGTCAAATATAGATCAAGGGTTATTGATGTACATCCCTATGAGAAAAGGCTGTCCAAGTATGGTGTCTGTATGCACAATAGTATTCCATATACAAGCTTGACTACAAACCTTAACCAAGGTTGAGTAAAAACCTTAACAAGGGGAATTAAGTAAGAAATTCAAGGTTAAATGTAGGTCAAGGTCAAATATAGATCACGGGTTGTTGATGTACATCACTAGATGAAGTTGTCCAAGAATGGTTGGTGTCGGGCCAGGAATATTCCATCTACAAGCTTGACTAAAAACCTTGACCAAGGGGAATTAACTAAGTAATTCAAGGTTAAATGTAGGTCAGTGTCAAATATAGGTCAAGGGTTGTTGATGTACATCAGTAGGACATGAAGTTGTGCAGGTTTGGTGGGTGTAGGGCCAGGAGTATTCCATATACAAGCTTGACTAAAAACCTTAACCAAGGCGTGACGGTGACGCCTACGCCGACGCGACGACACGCCGACGCCGGAGTGACTACATAAGCTCTAACTATTCTTCGAATAGTCGAGCTAAAAATGAGTTTTACAGGTAGCTTATAATGAACATGTAACAGTACAATGCTATGATATTCGAAGACTGGGTATTGGCATGCGATACATGTAGATGTATCTTGTTAACATCATGTGAAATCCGCTCAGTGAAAACAGAAAATGGTCTGATGGAGTAGAGTTGTTTTAGACTTAATTATACAAACTTCGCTAACACTTAAGTGCGTATGAAGCTATATCTGTAATATTTATATATCAGTGGAACAAAATAACATTTACTGTTTGATTTAAGGCACGATACTGGATTTCATATTGCCAAACTTATAGGTTGAAGCTCAGAAATAGTAATATGAAGAACATGTAATTGTATAATTTGAAATAGTTCACCATCCATGCGTAATATTACTGCTTTGGGAATTCAAATATACCAAAATCAAAATAACAAAGTGGCTATGTCTGTTTCATACAAAGACCGTACTTACTCAGGTATATTATAATAAGTTCCAAATTATAAATCGTGTCACAACAGAAAAATAAACATTATGGCGGTAACTGTCTTATCCAATAGTATATAGCCCATACTAATAAATTGCTGCGGTACAATGTGAACTTATGGCGGCCATCTTAGAATTTGGTGAACTGGGCATTTACTCAAGGATGTGCTACATTAGTTGTACTGTGGCAATATAATATTGTTTACTTGTTTTAAATGATTAATGCCATCAACTAGATAACACGATGTAAATTGATGAGAAATCGTGATAGTGGCGGCCATCTTGGATTTTGGTACATACAACAGTTATCCAAGTATGTTTTGCTATTGTCATGGCCATTTACTGTGCACGTATTATCGTACGTAAGTATGTTTTGAAATGTTAAATGATGATATATAAGTGACACGGTGGCACATTAACGGAGATTATTATTGTTGGCGGCCATTATTGATTTATATACATAATTTCTCACGTAATAAATATTTTGGAAGTAGCATAAACTTTTGTTTCACTTATAAAATATAATCCAAATATCCAAAATGTTTTCAGTACGTTTTACAGCGTGTACATGCGATTATGCGGTAGTTGTATGTGAACGTTTGCAAAACAGCCCTTTTACCCCCCCCCCCCCCACCCCCCAAGTGGTAATGGTGACCCCTCCTGGCTCACCCACTATTAAATAAAAAGGTAAATAAAGAAAATGAACATAAAAGGAATGAACTTGAAAAATAAGTAGCACTCATAAAAACAGTATAAATATATTCATTTGCTACAGGAGGGGGTCCACGTCGACTCATGAGAGCTCGCGATACCTATCCATGGCTACGGGCTAGTTCGTCCCAATGACGGTTCGCCCCTGAGACTGTTCGTGCCAATGACTGTTCGACCCGGGACGTTTCGCCCGGAACGGTTCGTCCGTACCATAATAAAACTGACTTTGTTCTCAGTATCTGTTTGGGACGACACATACACTAATAATTAATATATAGTGGAAAGCGTTTCGCGAAATATAAGAGCGGGAATTTCACAGCAGCATCAACAACAACAACAACGAGTCAAACATATATTTTTGGAAAACAGAAAATGATAAATAGAATTCTCTTCTGAGAATGAGTACCGAAATCGAAGATTGTATTCGTTACGAATCACGAATAATCGAGTATGGCGGTTAATCATCCCACCCTTAGAATACGGAAACATTTGCAATGACATAAATTTAGCACAAAAAAACAACATTTATTACACTGAAAAGGCGATCAAGTTATGATGTTACAACTATTTTTGTATGGCGTAAGACCCGTGCTTTCGAAATGTTCAACCAACAAAATATGAGCTGCGACCGACATATGCTCATTTGCATAAAAGCTGTAAGACATCAAATTTGGATGTTGGTTGTATAATTCTTCGCCATTGCTCGAATAAAAATCGACCCACGATATATAGATCTATTTAATCTTTATATAGTAAAGTATCGATATATTGACTGATTGATTGAGCGATTAGCTTATTTATTGATCAATATACCAATACCATGATTTATGGAAGACAGACCAAACAGAAACAATAGCAATATATATATAGACAGTATTCACAAAATAACGACTACCCGTGATATATGTTTGCCCAGCATGAAAGACTTTAATCCTACGAAAGCGGGAAACGTCTTTCTCAATACAAACATGGTTACAAAGTGTTTTCAAAACATGTGTTGCTGAGAAAAATGGAAAATAAAAAAAAACAAGCAACATAGAACGCTATCAGGCTACAGGAGGATGCTATTTGATCAAGAGCTACGCTGGTAAAAAATCAATAAGCCCCATTTCTCCAGTCACAACCACATATAACAGTTTTCTATTTGACATAGAATGGACGGCGATCATCTTGGATTATGACGTCTTGTAGCTTAAGTAAAACTATTTATAATTGAGAAACGCCATGTGATTTTGTGCCTAAGAACATTTGCGATTTTTTTCTCACGACTTCCGCATTTGCTATGAAACATTTCCTCACCTTTCAACGTCATTTACGAAAACTATCGTAAATGTTGTAAATATATTTCATGAAATATCGCACATGTTTGAGGTAGAAAAATCATATGAAGTGTCAAAAATCAGTATTTATATAAACCAGATGAAACGTTATATAAATCAAGACATGACTGCTCAAAACCTCTGTTAGCTTAAAGGTACATTCCCACTCAGAGACATCATCTGAGACATTTTCTGCCAAAATAAACATTCATTCACCATTACCCACGCATTGATTGGCATTATTATACAGTTTATATCAATTGTAAATTTCCACACTGATAACCTTGTTTCCTTAAAATGTTAACGGCCATAACTATTTATTATCTGTATTTATTTTTTGATATGCAATGATCATACTTTATAATCTGTCGAAAATTTTATTTTTTCAAGTGACACATTTAATTAGTAAAATGATCATGCCTCATTTGCATATTAAAGCGGCTCCACTCCAGATGGGATTACAGTGTACTGTATTTTTTTCACGCGATGTTTACCTGCATTTGCTATATATCTACACATTGCGAGCTCATTTTCGGTTGGTGGATGTTTATATTCGCGTTAAATCGTACTTTATACGTCCCTATACGAAAGGGCTTTTCCGTTTCCAATTCTATATTTACTTACGACCTGCTTGTGTTACGTAATCCCACGTGACACAAATGGGCCACAAATCATACTTCCGGGCATGCGCACATCGCGTCCAGCTATATCAACAACAATGTCCGACTCTGAGGTAAGTCGATACATATTAGCGTTATACACAGGCGTTCTATATGAAACGAATGTGTTTCAACATCAATACATTTCCAAATAACTTACTTTTACCTAGGGCAGACCACAGATGTTGTTTAAATATGTAGAAAGTATGTATTTTGTAACGGACGTGCTATCGCATCGGCAATTTTCTTCCGAGGGACCGTCTCAAAACACACACGAGTCGCCATTTTGGTGGCCAAGACAGTCAACTGCGCATGTGCATGATACCACGTGACGGGCAATATCAGTATAGCGCGAATTATAAAAATAAATGGGAGTAACGCGCGCCACTCCCAACAAATTAATTAATATTAAATAAATAAATATCTATACTGGCCACTTATAATTTTTAAACCTGTCGCAATAGTTACATCATTAGGTACTTATTTATTTAAAATAGTATCCGTTTTACCCCTCATCTGGAGTGGAGTCGCTTTAAACTAGCCTGATACCACAGCGCGTCACAAAAAAAATATTACTAAATGATTTTATCTGTATAGCGGGCACTCGTAATTTTTATGACTTGTGGAATAAGGTTTATGCCTGATTCCCCAACTTTTTATTTCCAGCAGTCCTGATTCCCCGAGTTTATTTTTACAGGTAAATCAGAAAAGGCGAGACCCAAAGCTATAATCTGTTTCAATAAACTATTGTTGAATGTGTGTGTTAATTTAATTTCAAGTGTACATTATTAACCCTTAGCCTGCTGATCGCGAAAACTGTCGTCTGCTGTTGCTTTATTTGTTGCCCTGTTTCTCAATAAAAACATGGTTTGACAGCACTTTAGAATCATTTCCAATGGAAATGATTCTAAAGTGATGTCAAAGCATGTTTTTGATGAGAAAAATCTAAAATAAAACATAAACAGCAGACGACAACATTTCATTCAGCAGGCTAAGTGTTAACAAGCATATAACACACGCTAGACAGTGCATCTCCGTGAATTAACACACGGGGGAAGTGGGCCAGACAGGTCCAGACAGTGCTAACTGCCGGAGATCACTATCTGGACCTGTCTGGCCCACTTCCCCCGTGTGTTAATTCACGGAGATACACTGTCTAGCGTGTGTTATATGCTTGAGATTAACGCCTATTCTACATGTCAGGATAACCTGCGCATGCGCAAATATCAGCAATCAATTAAGTAGAGCAATATCGGTGCGTCACCTTTAACCAGTCATGCCCTGATAACATGACCCCTTCATGATTGACAGGCTACAAATGACTGGGCGACAATCGGATCGATACCCCGAATATGAAGTTTCATGGCGTTGTGTTACAAAAATACTATTAATTAGTGCTATGAAAATTCCAATAACACTAACAGCTCGTGGAGTGATATAATTGTTATAGAACCACGAACACCGTAGTCACTGATAAAGCAGCGCAGGTGTGCATGCTTGTGTTGGTTATACACTGATTGCATGAAAACGTAGTAATCCAGCTTCGGTAAGATTGTGAACCAGATAACAGACGCCTGCTATATTTTTGTCACTTTTAACTGGTCACGTGACCGCAGGGTATTGAGGACATGTCTGCGGAAATGTAAACAAAAGTGGGGTACCCAAGAGGAATGGCTTGAATTAAATTGTGTAATTATAGTATTTGTATTAAACTTACAATAAATTCGACAAAATATATAATTTTATCTCAGGCTTTCGACGTATCCGTGCAATAAATTAGTTAGATAATGTCGTCTCGTTGAATATGGTTAGTTTACAGCGCGTTGGGGAATTTAAGGCGGCCGAAATACGTCTAGCCTAGCGGCTCGACGATTTCCGGCCTCCTAAATTTCCCCCATGCACTGTTAACTAACCATATTCGACTCGAACACATTATCTAACTTATACTTATCACACAAACCAACTACCGACCGATTGAACGGAAACTACGCACCCTCAAGTTGTCAAGTTGCGACTTGAGAACGGGGAGATCGGCACGATGGAACATGTGGACGAAGCATCGAAGCTGCTGCACATATAGACACTCATTGTAGGAGACGATTATAGTGTGCTGTCAAATGTTTTTGAACGTATCAATGTGCTGAAAAATTATGTATTTGTGTTGAAAATAAGAAAATATAAAATGATTTGATAGTGTGATTTCGATCTAATCATTGTAAGAGACGATACTATTATGCTGTCAAATGTTTTTGAACGTATCAAAGTGCTGTAAATTATGTAATTGCGTTGAAAATAAGAAACAATAAAATGAAATACACTATCATTGAGCTTCTTTTATACATATTTCCTTTACGTCTTGTTCCCGTAGTAACCTGCTGAAACAGTGGGAAAGTAATACTATTCCTTAGGCGGGAATTTTTTTATTTTTCGTTTCTCAGACCCGCCGCCGCAGTTTTGGCGAAAACCAAAAATAAACGTTTTTTTCTGAAAATGATTTAGTAAGATACCATAGCTTCAGTTCACATGTAAACGTAACAAAGCAAAGTATCGATGTGATTTCCTAAATATGTACGTTTTTCTGTAGCACTTTCGTGAAAAATTGTAGATGGGATTAGACTCAAAATCTCATGGAAAGTCTCGTATATATTCAAAGTGATATTCCAGTCGAATAGGTTGTATATCTGAGTGACTTTCTAGTCTGATGGAGTTTGTATAATATTATATCTGAGTGACTTTCTAGTCTGATGGAGTGTGTATAATATTATATCGGAGTGACTTTCTAGTCTGATGGAGTTTGTATAATATTATATCTGAGTGACTTTCTAGTCTGATGGAGTTTGTATAATATTATATCTGAGTGACTTTCTCGTCTGATGTTTGTATTCAGACATATTGATATTTGTCAAGTTTATCAGACACGGCTTGGAAAGGGTAGGAATTCCTCGGTAAACCTCGGAATTACCCACCTGTTTCCTAGCCTAGCTTCATAAACTTATCAGAAGAACTAGCCTGGTATTCTTTATATATATATATGAGTAAATGTTCACATTTATGGTGATTTTTAGTTGGTTTATATCTTTGTTTAATATTGCGTCACTTTTTTTTTCTTTTTTTCTTTCCTCGTCCTCTGGACATATTTATTGGAAAAATCTGAGAAACAAATCCAAAAAAAAACCCGGTTTTACGTTTTTTTCTCATTTCTCCACTAATCAGGCATTAATATTGATGTTTTAGAGGCAAAATAAGAAAAATACGTCAAGTTTCCCGTAGTAACCTGCTTAAACAGTTTCCATCAATGTTTGCTATTTCAAAAGTTGAAACAGAATATAAGGTTTTCAAGCCCCAAGGCTATGTTAATTACTACTGATCAACCGTTGGAAAAATTCCTGTTTCCCCCACACAAAAAGTGACCAGTTTTTATAAAAGTGGGGAAATCAGGAAGACACCGTGGAATAGTGACACAATTATACACTTATTTAATTTGCTATAAAACACATTATGCCTACTGAGTGGGCATGTACCTTTAATGCACTGTTATATCCTTAAAACTGTTAAGGACATAAATGTCCTGGGTCTCAGGGGACCGTTTCACTAAACTTAGTACGACTAACATGTTCGTAGCTGCACATTTTGGATCGTCTGGACATTTCAATTGGTGGATTTACATTTATTGAGCATAGGCTGCATATGCAGCATATGCTCAATACATGTAAATCCAATAATTGTTTACAAGAAAACATTGTTCATGTGTAATTTACAGAATTTTGCTCTTACGAACACTTTAGTCGTACGAAGTTTAGTGAAACGGCTTCCAGATGTGGATGGAACGCGAACAAAACAGTTGGTAAAAAATGAAATCCTTAACACTGTTAATGCGCATGCGCAGACTGATCTGGGACTACACTGGTCTCATACACAACAAGCCAACTTGTTTCATGAGGAGAAGCATAATTATATGATCTGTAGTGTTATGACAGACTAATACGAATTGACAGTTTGACATTGTGTCACTCGTCCGGTATGGTATGTAAAGTATATAATTATCTACGTTTTGAAAACCACTGTCTGTTTCACAGGCTTTCGGCGTATTTCGGCTTTCATCGGTATAACTACATATGAATAACAAGGCTTATAACTTTGGTTGGACACGACCTCTTATCATAACAAATTCCGCGATTTTATAGTAACGTTAATGTTAACAGTTTGGCGGAAAGTGCACATGTTCAATTGAGAATTATTGTTATCTTGCTGAAATAGCATAGCTGGAACATAATTATGCGAAGAATACCGAATTACAGCTGGTTATCCTAGGTCGGACACGACCTCGTATCATAACAAATAACATAATGTGTTTAGGGCTCTAATATCAATATTGTAGTGGAAAGTTCATTTGAGAATTATCGTTATCATGCAGAAATACATAGAACGCATAGGCAATTACAATTTTAAACATGTTATTTTGTTATGATATGAGGCTGTGTCCGACCAAATGTATAAGCCTTGTTATTCATATGTAGTTATACCGAAGAAAGCCGAAACACGCCGAATACCTGTGATCTGTCAACAATCAACATCGATTCTACTATCACTTCCAAGATATGCATTAAGCACAGTTTCGAAAGGTTTTTGTTCTGTACCAACGATGGATTTGAAATATTAACTGTGTATTTAATATAATTTGTCAACTTGCATATGTCTACACTCTCTTGGGGATTGGATTGTCAAACAGCCCCTTTAATATGCATGGTTTTCAAAACTGGCCTACTGCCAAATACAAAATTCTACAAAATACTCGCAACTACTTGGAAATACTCAATCATTATACATATAGCGTAAATTAAGACACGCATATGCGATTTTGTACCTTCGGACATCTGCGTAATTCATGAAATTCGTTTAAAAAATGTTCAATTTTTTCCGTAAATGTCGTCAAAAGTTGACACATAATTTCCAGAGTACATGTACTCTGAAAGGTTTTGTTAACTATTGGCTTGATTTACTTAATGAAATTACGCAGATGTCCGAAGGTACAAAAATCACATCGTGTGTCTTAATTAGTTCTAAGAAATTACATTCACTTATTTCAGCTGATTAAATAGCAAACAGTCTGAATAAAATATCACTGGGTCGTTCATGGTTTATGCGTTATTCAAATTGTTTTCTTTTTAACCCTTACACCGCTATCTTATTTTTGTTGTCGTCTGCTGTTTATTTTCTATTTACCATTTTTATCACCAAAAACATCACTTTAGAATAATTTACAACATGCTTTGACAGCACTTCAGAATCCTTTCCATTGGAAATGATTCTGAAGTGCTGTCAAAACATGTTTTTATTGAGAAATAATGCAATATATAAAAGCAACAACAGACGACAATTGTTGTGTGTAGCTGAATAAGGGTTAATGTTTCAGTGCAATGCAGCTAACAAAGAATATGGTGTGGTATAATAAAAGAAAATCATCTGATCAGGATCTGTTCGCTATTCCATCAATAAAACACCGGCATGCTTCTAACAAGCAGTGTAGATCGTTATCAGGCTACACGAGTTGTGTGTGTTATTTGATCAGGAGGTACACTGGTCACAAATGCCATTACCCATAGTTCCAGTCACAGCCACATATAACGTATGGCCAGGGGCGCCGGAAGCATCATAAGATTGGTCTGGCGAATCTACTGGGTACCCCCGGTATCCACCCAAAGTGTATGTTGTTACCACTCAGTTGAACCGTCTCGCCGAGACGGTTCAACTGAGTGGTTACAACATACACTTTTGATGAGAAATGAGAAACATTGCAGAAAAATATTTGCATTTCGTTTTGTTATACATTTATTACAAATATTTTAAAATTATTGATCAGGCAGTCGCCGGACCTGCCGGACCTGTAGGCGGTTTCATCAACATTGCAAAGTATACTTTTCTAGCAAAGTATACTTTGACGGAGTAATCATTTACTTTTCCCAAAATGCATTATTTCATACAGAACTAACTACTGCATATATTTGATGATTAAAAGTATGCAGAATTATTATACTGAATTTATTACATTGTCACAGCCATTTGATGAAATAGGCTACAGTTCCGACCCCGCTGATGGCACATCTGGGGTGTAAGAAATTATTGACCCGCAGGCCTGTATCGTGGTATTCAGCCGGCTCGTAACGAGCCGTCTCATCAGGATCTGCAATTTTTGCAATGAATTTTCATAATTTTGAGAACAAAAACACCACACCCAATGTTCATAAATGGACTGGTCTGAAAATCACTTTGTGATGATTTAGATTGGTTGCATAATTAATAAATCAAAATCCATTCCAGTTACTTAGGGATGAAAGGGTTAATCTGCCGAGGTCTGTCCGTGGGTGTGAAAAAACATTGTTTAGCTCTTCGCGCCGTCGATAACGCAGCCCCCTAAAACAATTCCTGCGTACGGGCCTGTTACACTTATGTAAATAATCGTTTGTAGCGACAATTCTCATCACAAATTTGTACTGAAAATTCCTAAGATTAGAACTTATAGTGTTTGTAAAATGTTTTTTTAAACTTCCTGGATTGAGAAATTTACAAATAAAGCATCAGGCCTAGAGATCGAACACTGTATTAAACTGTACTTAAACATTGCAAAATATGAACCACTCAAAGGCTCTTCATATATTCCTTTACCCAAAGCATTTGCAAATAAAAAAGCAATAATTAATATAAAGAATGATGATAATGAATGTTTGAGATGGGCTCTGACATCCGCTATGTATCCCGCAAAAAGTAACCTTAATAATATTTACACTTATACAAAAAACAAAGACAATTTGAACTTGAAGGACATCGATTTTCCAACACCAATATCCCAAATGTCAAAAGTAGAAAAACAAAACAATCTTGCAATAAATGTTTATGGATATACAATAACAACAAAAAATACAGAGAAATAAGCATATTCCCATATTACATATCAGATCAACGAACAGAATTGAATAGAATTAATTTACTTTTGATATCACAAGACGATGAAGTTGATGAAGAAGGTGAAGAACCAAAGAAAGAAACGCAATATCATTATTGTTGGATTAAAAACCTAAACAGACTACTCGTCGATCAAAACAAGCATCAGGAATAAACACATTTCTGTGAACGTTGTCTATATGGCTTCTCACAAGAAGACTTACTACTCAAGCATAAAGAAGATTGTGAAGGCATCAACAAAACTGCAACAAAAATAGAAATGCCCTCAAAAGATAAAAACCATATAAAATTCAAAAACCATCAAAACCAACTACCAGTTCCATATGTAATCTATGCGGACTTTGAAAGCATAATAACCCCTGAAAACAAACCTGCTGGTGACAAATCAGAAATAACAAGTGAACATGAAGCTTGTGGTTTTGGATATCAAGTTGTGCGGTATGATGGTAAAGCAGAAAAACCAGTAATATACAGAGGTGAAGATGTTGTTGAAACATTCTTAAACCATTTGAAATGTGAAACAAGCAACATCAACAACACTTTTGCCCATCCAACTCAAATAACAATGACAGAACAAAACATCAAAGATTTTGAAAGTGCAACCCATTGTTGGATATGTGAAACAGAACTAAACGATACAAAAGTAAGAGACCACTGCCATTTCACAGGTAAATACAGAGGCGCCGCACACAAAAACTGCAACCTAAAACTCAAAATAAAACCAGGCACAACTAAAATCCCTGTAGTATTCCATAACCTAAAAGGATATGATAGTCATCTTATAATGCAAAAAAAACACACAGCAAACCGCAACAAAACTTGTGTTCCAACCAACGCTGAAAAGTACATCTCATTTAGCATTGGACAACTCAAGTTCTTAGATAGTTTCCAATTCATGTCTTCATCACTTGAAAAGTTAGTAGATGCAACAGATAAATCAGATTTCAAAATCACCAACAATGTCTTCAACAATAAAACAAATCTACTTTTACTTAAAGGAGTTTACCCTTATGAATATATGAACAACAAAGAAAGATTCAATGAAACACAATTACCACCTATAGATACATTTTACAGCAGTCTTACAGATGAAAGTATCAATCAAAAATACTATGAACACGCACAAAAGGTATGGAAAGAGTTCAACTGTAAAACCCTTGGAGATTATCATGATTTATACCTTAAAACTGATGTTGTTCTACTTGCTGATGTATTCCAAACATTTAGAAAAACAGGTATAAATGCATACAAACTTGTCCCATTACACTACTATACAGCTCCAGGTCTATCATGGGATGCATTACTAAAACACACTCAAATAAACCTAGAACAACTAACAGATATTGATATGCATTTATTCATAGAAAAAGGTATGCCTGGCGGTATAAGTATGGTATCCAAAAGACATGCAAAAGCAAACAATCCTCTTGTAGCTGATTACAATCCAACTGAAGAAAACAATCACATCATGTATTACGACGCAAATAACCTATACGGATGGGCAATGAGCCAACCTTTACCGTACTCCGGTTTCAAGTTTAAACCCTTAAACAGTAGAAACATAGTTGCTCAACCAAAACCAGGCAAAGGTTTAATCCTTGAAGTAGACCTAGAATACCCAAAAAGCCTACATAAACTACACAACGATTATCCACTTGCACCTGAGAAACTAGCAGTAAAAACAGAATGGTTATCAGAATATCAAACAGAACTTCTTAACGATAGCAATATGATAAACATAGAGAAACTTGTCCCAAATCTAAACAACAAAAATAAATATGTATTGCACTACAGAAATCTACAGTTGTACATATCTCTTGGCCTAAAACTCACTAAAGTACACCGAGCCTTAGAATTCAATGAAAAACCATGGATGGAACCATACATTCGTCTAAATACCGAATTACGTAAAAAAGCAAAGTCTGCATTTGAAAAAGAGTTCTATAAACTAATGAACAATGCTGTATTCGGAAAAACTATGTAGAACCTACGAAAAAGATCAGACATCAAACTAGTAAGAACAGATGGAACCGAAAACGAAAGACTAAGAAAAATCATAGCTAAACCTAATTTCAATAGACGTGTCAAATTCTCAGATGATTTATCTGCTATACATGTAAACAAAACTAAACTAACGCTAAACAAGCCAATCTATGTTGGCATGTCTGTCTTAGACTTATCAAAACATCTAATGTACGACTGGTACTATAACAAACTGAAAAAGAAGTGTAATGAAATTTGTACCTTGTTGTATACAGATACCGACAGTTTATTAGTTGACATCAAAACAGAAGATGTATACAAAGATATGTCTCAGATGAAAGATGAATATGACTTCTCTGATTATCCAAAAGACCATCCACTTTATGATGAAACAAACAAAAAAGTAATAGGCAAAATGAAAGATGAATGTGTTGGCACTTCAATAGCAGAATATATTGGTCTACGCCCAAAGCTATACTCTATTTTACGAGCAGACGAACAACTCATCAAGAAAGCAAAGGGAGTAAAAAAATATGTAATCAAAAAACAAATAAACTTTGAAAATTACAAAGATGCACTTTTCAACAAGAAAACATACACTCATAACATAAATATGCTACGTTCCATACACCATAAAATATACAGACTAACAATGAACAAAACAACACTCTCACCACTCGACACAAAACGATACATTGCACCCGATGGAATCATGACATACGCGTTTGGGTATCAGCCGGAACAATAAGAAGTTCTTCCTTTACAAAGCCTCTCTTTGGTGCCGGTGCCTTCAAATAATACACTCTTATACCTTGGGTAATAAAATGATAATCAATCTTGTGAATATCAACACTCCATATCGGGTCAGTAGCTCTACGCCTGCCTCCACCTTCTTGTTCTCCAGGTTGGTATAAATATCTTAAGTTCACAGTAGGACAGATGGGGTCGTCTTTTAATGTTTTAATTTCAATTGGAGAGGGTTTTTTCGTCTCCGAATTTATTGCAGCGATTACCGCTGGTAGCCTCTTAACCCTTTCCCTATTTCGTTTATGAGGATTGTCCAACTCCTTAGCATACTGATAACCAAACAATCTTTCGGCTAGTGTCCTATTAAATCTTTCAACAATGGCTTGGTGCCTTATATTTACATTGTGTTTATCCATGAACTGTGTAACAGCACCCATAAATTCTCTACCTGGATCTACTTGTAATAATGTTGGATATGTTAGTTTTCTTTTATAAATATTTTCAAAAACTTTAGCAACTTCCTTGCTGTCCTTTGAAGTCAGTGGTTCTGCCTCTTTATATCTACTAGCAATATCAACAACAGTCAATGCATACTTATATGTTTTTCGACCAACAGTGTCATGTGGTAGGAATAATAAATCAGCTTGATGAACTTTATTCTTGTCAGAAACATCAAACTTTGGCCTCACTATTTTCTTTGGTGCAGGTAAATAAATCTGCCATACAGCTTGTTTCTTTACGAAATTCAATGCTTCTTTATCACTTACTTTAGCTGCTTTTGCTAATTTCTTAACAGCTGTTAAACCTTTCCAAAATCCTTTAGGACTGTAATAAATTTTCTCCATTTTTTTTATTTCTATTTAAGATACATTTCTATAACATAAAACACAAACATGAATCAGCAAATCACACTAGCCAAGTTTTAAGAAAGGCACAAGGAACAAAATGAATATAACACAATTAAATGGGCAGATTTAAAACAGAATGACATCTATACTATTACAGATTACAGATGTGTGGATACTATTAATGGTGAAGCTATGATTTTAACATTAAATGATGACACTGAAGCATGGACACCACTCTCTCTTAAATCTAAAATTGAACAAGCTAAATCTAAAAATAAGGAGTTGCCATACTATGTAAGACCATTAGGGTTGAAGCCAAGTAAAGACAATAAGAAAAATAAGTATCATGCTTTTGATTTTGTCTCTTGAAAAACTTTTAAACCCTATTTTTTTTACCCGACCGCACTCAAATGAAAGTCAAAATTTAGTGCCCATTTATATTTTTTAACATGTCTGTTTTGACTTGCTCTCGTAGTATTTTTTTTTCTTCAGCAGAAATCTCAAACTTTATAGGTTTTCTAACATCTGCTTTCATTTGTTCATATTTATCCATCTCTCCCATGATCAATTTAAATTCTTCATCAGATACATTACCATCTTGCAATGCAGTGGAAACTTTATTTGCAATAGAATTAAGTTTTGCCATTGCAAGTATACGTATTTCATCATGTTTTTCAGCCATTTTTCAGTAGTTTAGTATTAACAAATTTGCTTGTTAATGCAAATGCACCACATATACTACCCGCAATACCAAGGCCCAAGGAAACGGGCACTCCTACAACTGTTAATAATAGCCCGGCACTCGTCCCACCCATTACCAGACCAACAGTAGTTGACCCAGACTGAACACCATTTAATATGTTCAGAGCTCTTTTATATTTATTTCGTATTGTTTTCCTTGTCTCAACCTCATTTTCTAGCTTATGTTTTAAAGCACTTATTTCACTAAGCCTATAATGTTCTGTTCTATTCTCCTCAACTGGTAGCGGTGGATACAGTTTATCACTCATTTTATTTTTCTTAATTTTTAAGTTTAAATATCTAATTCAATCAATACATTTACAATTGAAATGGAAGCTCTACTATATGTTGTAAGTGAAACGAAATTTAATACACTTCCACAAGCAAGCTCGATTGGAGTTTGAAATATTTTATATGCCGAACGCTGTCCTTTATGTTTTGTTAAAGTTGCATTCACATTTGGGGTGCCATTAATACTAATCCCAATTTTAACTTCATCGGTTGCAATTTCCATCTCTTGTGACACTGCTGCATAAACCCATTCGTAAAACTCTCCCACTACACAACATAGTATAACCACAGTTTTCATGCGCTGAACCAGAAACACCATTTCCAAATGCAAATTCATAAGAGCCATCACGTAATGGCCCATATTGTTCTGCCCATACAGTTAATATAGGTTTACCTTGCTTAAGGTCATGTATTGTTTTTTTTAGGTTTGGGACATACATTTTATCTTTTACAAGAGTAGCAAACTCATTCATTTTCTCTTTAATCAACTCATCGCCTGCATCACTATATGATTTCGTTGCGTGATAATTTGTATCTCCATATATAGACATTTTACTTTATTGTTTATCTTATTTCAAATACAATAAAAATTGGCAGTCCGTGATTATTTAATAAATTATTACTATTGTCTCTAACTTCAATTCCCAACTCGTCTATGATACCACTTTGTAATTTTCCACTTTCCGGATTTTGAAATTATATTTTATCCGATTCCCCAAACGTAGTTTTGCTGATGGGTACATTACAAATAATGTTACTTATATTTCCATCTAATAGATTGTGAGATGAACTGACTTGATTCAGATATATATAAACAGATTTGGTAGCAAAATCAACTGGGTTGACGCTTGTATAAGTACCACTATCCAACTGTGGATATATGTCAAAACCTAGTAATTTAAGTATATTTTCAGGAATATTAACCTCGTGTCCGGTTGTAACTGTAAAAGTACATTTCCCATTATATTTATTTACACTAAGTGACAAAGCGGCATTACTTAATATATTACTTAATCTATCAAATGAATATAATCCAGCGGGAATTGTCACTGCAGTTGGTCTAGCTCTAACAGTAGACCCCTCGTATGTTTCATCCTGCAAAATATTGTACCAACCAACCCAGTATGTAAGACTTTTCAAACCAATTTCTCGCTTAGAATCTGTATCATTAATATATTCTTGTAATGTAATTGGTTTTGTAATGTCAGTTAAAGTTATATACATTGTTTTTAATATCAAAATATTTTTATATTAAAAACAATGGCATTCAAATTTAATAAGAATGCAAACTACAATGTCAACCATATATATGCTTTGAAAACGGTTCCAATGTTTTACAATGTTGATGTTTATGTTACAAAAGATAAAAGTTTCAAAGCTACATATTCAAATGCTCTAGCAGGGTATCCCAACCCCCAAATAACTGGTAATGTCTCAAACAACAACAAAGCATATCACAATTGGATGAATAATCCAATGGGGTGGTATCAGAATCAATTTAACTTTGCAATATGGTGTGCTACTTGTGGGTGTGGTGTTTCGTATAACCAGCATTTAACAATTACAAATGATCCGTTTTTGAGATCATTATATGAATTTCATATTATGTATCAAACACTTCGAATCTTAGCTCAAATGAAAGTTCCTTTACCAGATGATCACAGCTATTGTTGGTATGATAATAATTTTGATCTTTCAGCTTACCATAGAATATGCACTGAAGTTGGTATTAATCCAAATAAGGATTTCAGACAAAAAATAGATCATGGGAATCATAATCTTGGCGGTTTTACAATGTTTATGAGGCCTTCAGGGGGTTATAGATTGAGCCATGGAGGTAAGTTATCACGATTCTTTTACTCACCATGTTGATATTACTAATGCTTGGACTAGTTTTGTTCTAGATAATTCAATTGGGTTCACTCAAGCAGGGGTGAAACGATTAAATGATAGTATTAGAGTTTATGTGTGGTCAATTCTTGGAGCTCAATCTCAAACAAGAACTTCCATTATTGGTACTGGGACTGCATTTGATGCGCAAAAACAATATTTAGCCAATGTTAATGATGCAATTAATAGAGCTGTAGACTTGCCTACAATAATTTCAAACTATCAACATGTACTAAAATATGCAAGGTCAAAAGTTGACTTTGCATATGGGATTGGTCTGTACATGGCTCCAAGCAACATGGATTTACAGATAGGAAGTATTCAAAATTACAATAATTTAATTGTAATTGCAACTGGTGATCAAACTGTGGGGTTTAATGGTGATGTAAATAGTTTACCAGTTCCACCGCCTGTACAAACACCAGAAAAAAGTATTGTTAAACTTTTTGATGTTAAACCTTTGAGTGTTAAACCTTTGAATGTTAAACCTTTAAATGTTAAACCAGCAGTCGCAATACCTGAACAAATAGAAGCAGTCAAACATGAAAATTATAAAACTGCACTAGTCACTGGTAGTATTGCAGTTGGGTTAGGACAGCTATTATTTTACTTTCGAGATAAAATATAATCCTTAGCAGCCATATAAAGAAGCCCAGCAACTGTAATAATCAAAACCCATAAATTATTGGCTAGCCATCCAACAGCCTTTCCTGCTGCAATGCATCTACAGCCTTTCCTGCTAATATACCCAGTAATGAACTCAGATGTTTTAATTGTTTCTTTATCCATTCTTTAGCTCCACCTTTTCCTGATGGTTTGAGAGCGGCTGCACCACCACTTGCACCTCCAGTAATACTTACAATTAAAGTAGAGATTATAAACCATATAGCCGTCAAAACTGAAACAATAGTTACCCCCTGTTCTTTGAAGAGGGTTTTGAGTATTTCTCTTAAAGTAGTATCTTTGTGTAATATTCTATCAAGGGTCTCTTTTATTCTGGATACTTGAGTTCTTAATACTTCCCTATCCGCTGAAATCGCTTCAAGACGTACTTGACGCTCAGATACAATATCAGCAATTTCTCTTTCGATACGTTGTGCATCTGGACTGTCTGAATAAAATGTAGTTGCACCTGTCAGCTTTAACACTGCAGCATCTTTATTTTCCAATTCATTTAACTTGGCAAGGCTGTTTCTTAGTGAGCCTCTTGATTGTTGCAGTGCTTTGTTTAAGGCTTTAAGTTCTCTTAATGGCAAAGTTTCAAAATCATGTGTAATTGTAGTTGATGTTTCTTTTGATAGTGTATCAATGAGTTCTTTTACATGTGTTTCTGTTTCATCAAATGTACTTGGTAATTCAGCCATTTCTATGTTCTCAACATTTGGTAATTCGTTTTCTATAGTTTGTATTTTATGAACAGCTTCTGGAGCCAAGTGGACCTCTTGTAGATTCAATAACCGTTTTAATTCAGCTCTTCCTTTACCCCTAAAAGTTCTTATTAAGATATTAGGGTTACCATTTCTACTAATGCGGTGATCCCCCAAGAACAGTGTTTTGTTTTCTGTGTGTAGGTCTGGAATTAGTAACTGAAACTCCTGATCTGTTATGTTAAACTCTTTTTGGAATGCAAGTTTAAAAAGCTCTAAAGTTTTTACTCGTAGAGGACGATCATTCTCTGGAGTTTTTTTTGTTTGAAAATCAGGTAATGTCATTGGAACATCGCGGGGTATCAGTGGTGTTTCTTCATCACCATCAGGGTCATATGTCTCATTATCATAATGCATAAAATCTCCTTCTCCACCTTCAGCCATTATTTATTATTTATTTTAAAGTATGTAATTTATAAATAAAATTAAAAAGAATAATGGCAACATACGGAAGAAAACATAATCCCTACAGACATTTAAGAGAGCCACTCGGTGTAAAAGGAATTAGTCAATCAGTTACAATAACAAATAATCCATCTACACTTGATCAAAACTAACAGCTTTTAGTGCGATTCTCAAATTTAGGTCCAAATGATTTAATCGTACCTGGAACAGTTCGTTTAGCTTTTACAATTGCATTGACCTCCACTGATGACAATCGCCGAGTGGTTCAAAATCTTGGTCGTGCAATCGTCAAGAAAACAACTATTAAAATATCTGGTAATGACATTTTATCAATCGATGATTCAGATGTGTATTACATCTATCGTGACCTATGGAAAACACCTGCAGAGCGAAGTAATATGGTTTATCAATGTATAGATACTAGTACAGGTTCAAATGTAACAAAATTAAGAACTGGAGCAGCAGATGCTAGTTCTGGAAACGCTGAAGATAAAGCTATCTCAGATACATTTGGTAATCGATTTTATATACCATTAGATTTTGAACTTCTTGAAGCCAATATGCCTTATTATCAATCTGGTTTGGGTGATAGACTCGAATATGAACTTACATTTAATGATTATTCAAGGGTAATAATAGCCACAGGTGATTCAGCTGCTAATTATGAAATTAATAATATAAGTTTAGAATTTGATATGGTCACAGAGCCTAATTTAGCGACAATGGTAAAAAATCAATATATGGAACAAATGTCAATTTTGTATGATAGAATTCTTAGGCATCGAAAGATGCCTAAGGATAAAAGTGATTCTATATGGAATATAAATTTGAATACCCCTGCTAGATCCATGAAGGGAATGTTAATGGTATTTGAAGAGCAATCAACATATTTTGCAAGAAAAAGTGAAAAATTCTATAATCCAAAAATAAATAATGTTGAAGTAACAATTGAGGGTGTGACTAATCAACTATACAGTCAAGGGATGAAAGCATATAATATGTGGGATGAAATAAGCAAACACTTTGCCGGCGGAGATATTAATTATCCGATAGTGAATGCTGTCAGTAAAGAATTTAATGTGTCCAGTGTGACAATTGGCAAATATCTTACAAAACAATATGCACTCTGGCTTGACTTAAGAACAACAGATGCTAATAGTTTACATGGGAATGGACGGAGAATAGAAAATGCGAGTGAAGGTATTACAATTCAGATTACTAAAGAAACTGAAGCTGCAGGTGTAATAAATATATATTTATTTATAATTCAAGATGCCCAACTAAATATAGAAAATGGCAGATTTGTATCGGCGTTGTATTGATTTGCCAAAGTATGCACATAGTGCAATTGTTTGTGGTCAAACAAGATGTGGAAAAACAGAATTTGTTTTAGACTTATTAGAGCTTTCACAACAACAAGGAGGTTATAAAGGTTTTTTCGATAATATAATTATACTTTGTCCAACTGTAAAATGGAACAAAAGCATATCAGAACAGAAGCTGGATTAGAGATGTTCGAAATCCAGTTGATACAAATATAACGATTGTAAATCCAATTGACAAAAACGGCAAAGGGAAGTTGCAAGATCTGTTAAGATTATTTTTTAATTAAATTTTAATAACATGGTGGAAGCCCAACAATTATATATCATTGATGACTGTTCAGCTACAAAGCAATTAACAAAGAAAAAAGATATGTTGTCACAGCTCGCATTCTCTGGACGACATGCAGAGCAAAGCGTTTGGGTTATATCACAGAGATATAATTCAGTATTAAAAGACTTAAGAGAACAGACAAAATGGCTGTGTATGTTTTATACGAAAGACAGAGATAGTTTTGAGGACTGTTTGAGAGAAAATGATGTTATTTCGACACTAGAGGAAAGAAGCAAAATAAGAAAAGAGTTATCGAAAACAAAACTTTCTAAGTTGGTTATTAGAACCTACTGGTTATAAGTTGTTTAATTAATGCTTAGTATTACTTAGTATACTTAATATTTATTATTTTACTTATTTTACTGGATTTTAACTTGATTTAACTGAAATTTAGCTTGAGTTAACTAAGCAATTCATAGATAACAATGTTAAGAATTGTTCAGCAAATATGTATTGCTTAACATTGTCGAGTTGTTCTAAGCAAATTTAACTTAAATAATAGTATGAATATATGAAATGTTTGAGATATTGATATTCATACAATTATTGATTATTATATTTGGATCGGGTTGGGTTTATTTTAAATTGAAATTTATATTATGCAAAATAAAAATGAATTGTGAGGAACTTATAGAACAACTAAGTGATGATAAAGTATCCAATGCTAGTGCTGTAGGTGAAGTAAATAATGATCACTTAAAACAACGGTTATCTTCGATTATTTCAGGTGGGAAATCTGTTCAATATTTGGGTAAAGATATAACTATTTCACAACTAGAAGAGTTGCCAAATGAACAGATATAAAAATTGTATAACAGATATGAAAGTAGATTGGGTGCTTCTATGACAAAAACTCTTGGTAATACTATTTTGAAAATGTATGCTCTAGCTGCAGGTAATATCTTGCCTATACCCGCAGAAAATCATGATACACTCGTAGCTGATTTAGAAGGGGATCCCTTTGTTGACCGTGCCTTGACTAGTACTTGTTGTGAGTTGTATTTTAGGTTTGGAGCATTTCTGGCACCTATTACTGCAGTGATAACAACATTTAAATATTGTCAATTTAAAAATATAAATGATACAAATAAAGATAATGGAAACGGAGAACACACAACAGATTCCTGATGAAGAAATTCCAGAACGAAAAGAGGAGATTAAACAAGTAAGAGCAAAGAATCCAAAGAGGGTTGAAGCTGGTAAAAAGGGTGCTGCTGCTAGGAAAGCCAAACAAGAAAGTCTATTACATATGGTACATAAGAAAAAAGTAGGCATACCACCTGAAGAACCAGTTATAGTGAAAGTCTATAAAACCTCGAATATATTATATTTTATAGCGGGAATGAGTTTAGTTGGTGGGTTTGTGTTTGGCTGTAAATTGTTCAATCGAAATAAGATTGAAACAAAAGAACATGAAATGCCTAGTGTCGGTGATGTAAAACACAATCCGCATCTGATGGAGTAAACAATTAATTAAATTAAATATAGTATTAAGTAAAATAAAAAAAAGATGACGACAATTAATACAGATGGAAAGATAATCGGAAATCTTGCATATCATGCTGCTGTAATAACGGCGCTTGAAATCGGATATGCGCAGATAATGAATAAAATTATAAGACAGGCGGTGCCAAAACTGCAACTTGATGGCTATAATATGATAATATGGCTATGTTAATGTTGGATACTGGACTTGCTATTGCTACGAGAGATATGCTTGTTAAACAAGGTATAATTCCTGATAATATTTTGAAGTAATAAAATTATTATATAAAACAAAATGGCGGGAATAGCTATGATGAGGGAGTGATTTCTTATTCAGTTCATTGGGGAATAATTCTGCCATTGAAGAACGCAAAAGGCATGATAATGCCGTAGAGCAATTACAAAAGGCACAGGCACAGGGGGCAGTAAAAATAACAGAGAGATTAGACTGGATTAATAGTGAAATTAGAAAGCAGAACCACGCTGCTAAGACGTTTGAAGATGTAGATGAAGCTATTAGGGAGTATAATGCTGTTACGGCACCGGTGACAGGTGCACAACAATTACAGTCGTTCGGAGGAGAGCCGGTATTGAGTGATTATTATACACCTTCAACAGAGTCAAAAGGATAGAGAAATTATATTTATAGTGGGCGGAATGGTTCTGGTAGGGATTGTGGCATATAGATTTGTATAATAATGGTTTAAATCAAAGAAAATGGTCCTTGGGTGAAGCCAATGTAGGTGCCTACAAACACCCATAGTTTGATACTACTTATAACAAGTATACATTTCTTTTTTACTACCGATGTACAATGTTTTTCAAACATACAATGTATGGTTTACAAGCAACGATAATCGTGTTTAACAACATTTATTTGTTCTGTTCGAGTTATCTGCCAGCCGGTAGAAGGGTGGCTCTGACGTCACTGATGTATGTGTTCCGCTGATTAAAATTATCTGTTCAGACACCGTATCGAAAAAGCATGTATCTGTATATTAGTATGCCGCCTTCTCTACCTTTGGGATGCCCCCTGTACATGTTGCACGGTCCATCAAACACATGCTGACAGATATAAATTCTTCGTTCTCTCTAGAGAGAACGAGGAATGTGGGGGCTCCCATGGGGGCTGTCAGAAAACTCTGAATTTGTAGGTTTTGGTACGGCATTCACATCTCATGGATGCAAACTAGGCTCGGCTGGTGCCAATTTTCCATCTGGGGTGTATGTGCATTAGATCACAGACACTATGGGCTTTGCTTCCCTGCTATTGTTAGTGCATGTTTTTTCATGAACATAATTTGCTGGCCATGTGTATATAACACACCTGATTGTTTTATCAGTAATGAATCAGGAGATAATAAAATTGTGAAATCACGAGATAGCAAACTCCGATGATGATGTTGCCCAAATGGAGAAACTCCTTAAGAAACTGAAGTGATCATATTAATTATATTGCTGTAATAGTCAATTAGAAGTTTCAACGAAAAGTGGCTTAATTTAGAGAATAAAAATAAGCGCGGGGATCCTTAAAAACCAACAACAACAACTTTTTAAAGTTATCACAAGTCCGTATAGGATGGTATGACTTTGTACTTTTGGTTTATGTTTACAAACACTGTGTTCTTTATCTCCACGAGATAACACAAGCGTTTGATCCATAAAGTGACACGCATGTCAATTCAAGGATTAGACGCGTGATGTATATTTTGCTAAATATTTACAATTGTTTGTATCAAAGTGTGTACTTGTACCATTTTTGGTACACACTTTTGTACAAAAAGAAATGTACACACTTTTGTACAAAAAATGTAAGCACTTTTGTACACACTTTTGTACAAAAAAATGTACTTTATTGTGTGCATATATTTTGCTGAAGATTATGGTTTCCGTACAAAACAACTATATAGTTTGGCATAGCAAGCATTATTTTGATAAATTCCTAGTCTCAAGGGCTGAGAAGTTTAAAATTGAGATTATATTGCAGGAGCTCCATACAAAAGTACAAAACTACTATATAGTTTGGTACTTTTGAACAAAAATATATATAAACTTCTAACCACAGGGTCTGAGAAAGCTAAAACTGAGATTATATTGCAGGAGCCCCATATTCTATATACATTATGCTGTGATTTTTCATATTTTATAGGCTGTGATTTCAATTGACCAATCAGATGCTTTCTATTTTCGGTGCATTACAATGTTCTTTATATCAGAAATAATTAAAAAAATACCACGTCTCATTTGCATATGAAAATAGCCTGATAACACCGCGAGTCACTAAATGATTATATCTGTATAGCGGGCACTTGTAATTTTTAGAACTGGTGGAATAGTGACACAATTATACACTTATTTAATTCCTATAAAGAGCATTGTGTACCTTTAAGACATAGTATGTAGCAAAACAAACGCAATTGTCAATCTCACTTTACTTGGAAATTCTTTGATTTCCACAATCGCGATGACGTCTTAGTATAATACAGAGCTCCAGATAAGGTGCGTATTTGCGTAAATACCCAATTAAAATTGCCAAAAACCCAATTGAAATCCGAAGTAGCGAGTATCAAAAAGCAATGCAAAATTTGTGGCATCTTTATCATGCTACAGAAAATAATAAACAGACCACAAATATAGCATATTTTCTTATTTTTCCATAAAAACACATCTTGGAATTTCATTAGAATTGTCTCCTTGGAGATGTGTTTTCATGGAAAATAAGAAAAATATGCTGATGTGTAAACAGTTGTGTGATTCTATTTTACACAATTAAAATTTTGAAATACCCAATTGCTTCAGAAATGATGGAGTGACAATACTCAATTACTAATTCCTTATCTGGAGCCCCCCTGTAATATATGACGTTTTACCTACCCCCACCCCCTTATACATGCGGAATACACACATTCAAAGTTCCTTTCATTTTTCTGATTTCTTCTCGGAATCATTTGTTGTGACCACTCATTTTAACCATCTCGCAGTGATTACACTTATATCAGACATTTATTTAGAAAATACAAAATAATAATTTTAAATTTCGTAACGGTCAGGGTTAAGCCAATATTCGACGTCATTGACGGAAATCATCGGATGCCAAAATCCTAAATATTGTACACACTGGCCCGCACATGCCGAATACCACTCTAGGGGAATAGCATTTTAAATACAAATTTTTTTATTTCTCGTCAAAAATCTTCGTTGTAACCACTCATTTGAACCGTCTCAGCGAGCAAATGGTGGTCACACCATCTATTTTTAAGAAGACATGAAAAAAATGTGTTTTCTTTATTATTATTTTAAATTCCGTATTCACAGTATGTAATGTGTTAAAAAACGTTAGGCAAGTCCAAATGCAATTACGCATGCTAAAGCCCCGATTATATAATATATATGACTTCCAGCTGGTGGGATAACTAAACTAGCTAAATCATCGATATGTTTAAATACGACGATGGAATACATGCATACCGGTAGTATGTTTTTTACTCTTTCACCTGTCTTGTATATGGGTCTGACGAGGGAGTTGAAAATGTGCAAACTTACATGTATCATGTTTCTCGTTGTTTTATGGATGATTTGTTTCTCTACAATATTGCCAAGTTTAAGACCGCAAAAATGCGAGGACAGAATCACTGATAATGGGCTGTTATTGTGACACAAAAAAATACACCGCATGTATCTCAGCTAGAAGGATACAGGAAATATAAAAGACAGATGAAATAGTAAAAGTCATCAGTATAGCTGAGATCATATACGCTTGTATACCAGAAATAGTTTAGCAATCGCTTTGCCATAATTTCCTGAAAAAATAATGCTTATTCATAATACACTTTCAACATTATGAATTAAACAACCAGTTAAAAAATAGATAATTAATGAGGCAATATGTGTCCGTAACCGATGTCTAAAATTGCCGAAGCTTCGAAAATGTTGACTGTTTACCATTCAAAAATCAGAGATATAACAATTAATATTTTCTACAAAACTCAATACGAAAATCACTAACATAAACTTCCAATACAGAAATCGGCAAGACTTGCTATTAATTTTGTTTAAAAAACATACCATTGTTCGAATAGGCGCCAACACTGGCTATATATTCCCAAATAGCTTTGGTGTTACAACTCTGTGTAGAAATCAACACTCTTCCAGGTCAGTTATACAAACATCCATGCTCCCCATACAACATTAGGACACACAATTGGGTAATTATCCAGGTTGCTGGCAGTCCTGCCACACACAGAGATAACAGCAGTATCATGGCACATGTAGGCGGGTTACACATCACAATAGCTCCCGACTTTCTCCTATGCCCACTGTATGTAATTCTTGATATGACACTATCAGTTGCATGTTGTGGCATGCATCTGACCAGTTCTTATCCTATCGCATAGCGAAAATGATGCAAAAGCTGTCCGTCCGTCTGTCCGTCAATCTTCCACCAGGTATACTTGTGGATCAATTCGTGCGAACAAGAAGTTGTTGTGCAACATTTTTTCTTATGCACAGGCAGACTGTTTACCATGTTTACAGGTGCACAAGTATGTGGGTTTACAAGCATACCGCAGTGTGTACGTCCGTCCGTATGTCTGTCCGTCACGTTTTCGATTCGCCTATATCTTCTGTACTGTATGACCTATTGGGCTTGAAACTTCATGTACATGTTCATTATCATCCATATTTGCATTCCTTACCCCACCCATGCTCTCCCATGCCCAAGGTCAAGATCAAATAACTTATAAATTACGTCCAGTTAATGCGTGCGCGTTTCTCCATTCTATTATAACTTGTTTGATCTACGACCACTTGGCTTGAAACTTCATGTTCATGTTTATTATCATCCACATTCCCATTCCCCACCACACTCATGCTCTCCGTATGCCCAATGTCAAGGTCAAATAACATATGGGCCGCGCTCTGTGAAAACCGGTCTTAATGACAAAATTTTCGATTTGCATTTTTTTACATTTTCTGATGCGGACACCTTAATACTGGAACGAAAATGCAATTATGTTTAATAGTTTTTGTTTTGTCTCACTTTGTGTAGCACCATGTGAATCACGCACGAAAAAAAACGTAACGTCATCTTCTCATTGAAACGGCGACGTTTGTACAATGCAACTCATCAGCCTACAGTAGAAATGAGTGTTCATTGACTGTGCTTGCTGTAAATTGTATTTGCTGATAAGTTACAGTAAATGTATATACAAGTGTTAGTATGTATAATATCAAACATTCATTTGTCGACGAACAAACGGTGCTAGTTCGAAAGTATAGTAAACTATTTAATTAAGAAGTCCCCCCCCCCCACCCTCACCTGAAATCCTGGATCCGCCCCTGAAAAGCACCGTGGAGTACGTACATGTATTTTGCATAACTGCACTATATAACGCAGTCAGTGATTTAAACACTAAATTTGTCCCGATCACAATATTGATTTTGTTGAAATGACACTCCACACCCTGCCACTATTGTTCGAAGCGGCTCATTTGAATTTAGACGCGTGTAATGTGTGCATATGCGTTTTCTTTATATTATGTACACGCCTCCGACTAGAACGGCCCTTTGATAACAAACAAAGCAGACGCACATTATTTAGAACAAATCAATGCAATTTAAGAAAATTAACAACAATCTGGCAAAGTCGGACTTCTTAAATGTGTAAATGTTGGAGACCTGTGCATCTGTGCAGTCTGATCATTGTCTGCAATGATTGCAAATATACTAGTAAAATTACTATACATTCATATAACCATATTTACAAGGTCATTTATAAAGAATATTTACTTTGTTATCAAACGGCAATCGTACGGCTGATTCAAGGTGATATTTTTGAAAGTCGCTAAATATTACGTGAAACCGTACACGTAAATGGTATCAGATACAGATATAAATCAGTAGGCTACGTCCTTGGTGGCTAGACTTATGTATTACAATAATCATGATTATTGTGTCGCAGTAAATATGCATGTGACACAATACCAACACACTAAATACTAAAACATGTTTGGCCCAGTGTCACCATGATGCGATATGCCAGGAGCGGCGTATATTTTGGCACTATCATAACTATGCCCCCCGAAACGAGTTGTGGGGGATGTATACTGGAGTCAGGTTGTCAGTCCGTCCGTCCGTCCGTCCGTCCGTCCTTGTGGGGGATGTATACTGGAGTCAGGTTTTCAGTCCGTCCGTCCGTCCGTCCATCCGTCCGTCCGTCCGTCCGTGCGTGCGTGCGTCCGTGTGTCCGTAAACTTAACATCAGAGAAATATTGTTATAACTTGTATTTCCTTCATCTAAAATGCTTAATATTTCACACATGCATTCCTGTAAGGCTCCACTACCATGCTGTGCAAAATCCACGGCCATCCAACCCCCGCTGATCCCAAGGTCAAGGTCACATACTTAGTCTGTTTACAAATCTTAACATCAGAGAAATATTGTTATAACTTCTATTTCCTTCATCTAAAATGCTTAATATTTCACGTCAATATTGTAGTGGCAAGTTCATATGATCATTTGAGAATTATCGTTGTCCTGCAGAAATACATAGAATGCATAGAACATTACAATTTTAAACATGTTATTTTGTTAAGATACGAGGTCGTGTCCGACCAAAGTTAGAAGCCTTGTTCATATATGAAGTTATACCGATGAAAGCCGAAACACGCCGAATGCCTGTGCTCATGTTTTGATGAGAAAAAATGTAAAGAAAAAAGAAAAAGCAGACGACGAAATTTAATTCAGCGTTGTAAGGCTTAATGACTAATTTCCGACTACTCGACGAAACGCCAACAACAATTGGGAAAATACAGAGCCCCGCAGTGGATATGTAATTTGTTTATCAATTCGTCCCAACGAAATAACAATTATTTCCTTCAATTTAACAATTCGTTCCCTCGAATTAACAATTCGTTCCGATTAATGACAATTCGTTCAGTAGTATATAGGGAGTTAAAATGATACCACCAACCTACATAGTGTCCCTACGCTCCATCTACGGTCCCACACCCCTCGAATTTGTGTATAAACTGAATAGACAAAAAGTGCGGACCACCTATAGAATACAGAGCCAAGTTAGACAACTGTGTACTTTCTAAAGCGGGTCGTCCTTGTCAGAGTTGTCTCTCTTACACCATACAGTCGTATGCTAACATATAGGAAGTATGAAAATATTGAATTAATAATTTAAAACTGAGCACCCCTATTATTATATAGGGGTATAATAATTAATTAATTAATTAATTATTTAAAACTGAACACCCCTATTATTATATAGGGGTATAATAATTAATTAATTAATTAATTATTTAAAACTGAACACACCTATTATTATATAGAAAATATAATAATTAATTAATTAATTAATTAATTATTTAAAAAAAAGTATATTTGCTAACATATAGGAAGTATGAAAATATTAATTAAATAATTAATTAATTAATTAATTTTTTTAAAAAAGTATATTTGCTAACATATAGGAAGTATAAAAATATGCCTGCGAGAAATTTCTTTGGGCGAAGAAAAATGAGAAAAGTTATGGATGAGAAAATTAAACCGCCTCATCTGATTAGCGGTGTAGAAAAGCTTCATATAACTAGAGATCAACTGCGAAAACAAGCGGATGATCTCAACATATCATACAGTAAACGCCTAAGAGTTCCTGGGTTGACAAAACTAAAATAAAATTTCAAGCTAAAGCAACGAAAACTAGTAGTTATTCAAACATTGAGTTAAACCACGGTTTAAAAACCAATGGCTTAAAACAAGATTTGAAAATGTTGCCACAAGTTGAAAAACTCAGAGCTGAAGCTCATCGCTAGGGTTGACATACAGTAAACGCCTAAGAGTTCCAGGGTTGACAAAAAAACTCTTGAATGAGGCTAAAAGCACAGCTTTCACGACTAGGTTTACAAAGGCCTACAAGTGAGGTGCCTTCAATAATATAGACAATGCTGATAAAGTTGGGCATAGACTTGCGAGAAGAGAGTGTTATGAGTGTGCGTGCCAAGGCTATCGCGCAGAGAAAGACCCCACAGAAAGTGGTGTCGAAGTTGAACCGAAAGTTGGTGAACGCAATAGCCGACGAAGGTGAGAAGATATTAGGCGGCCACGACGAAAGTAAGGAACGGGTGGAGAAAGGTAAGAGAAACATAGAGCTTTCTTTTCGTAAGAGTATAGACGGGACAATATCTTAAAGGATAGTTGACAAGTTGGCTCCGATGCTGACGAGCAACTTCTATCTGAGATACTCTTTTTCTTACAAGCTAGCACATATAGAGGAGAAAGACAGTCGTGGTAGAGCGAAAACTATAATGTTTTAGAAAAACCTCGGTAGCAAATGGAGTTCTTACGAGGAGGTACGTACATGGGTGAAGAAACAATAAGAAACTCGTATGAACCTGGATAAGATAGACAGACCAAACACGAAATGGACGTTTGTCCGGTGGGTAGACGTATTCGCAAAACTAGTTTTAGGTGATAGGAGGGAAGACACAGGGTTAACCTCAAAAGTAGCATCCGGAGGACCTCTTCCGGATTGGTTGAGGAACAAGATGGGTGTGTACGCGTTAGATAAATACAACGACGATTTGTGTCTTTTCAGATGTCTACAGCTATTCATTTGGGAAGGATGTTCGAGCGGGACAGTGGTTTTGTTGTGATAAGGCACGAAGCATGGCTAACGAGTATTTCACGAAAAACAAGAAAATCGCGAGAGGACCGGTTCCTTTTGAGGACATGAAGAAAGCGGAGGAATGTTTCAGTGTAGGAATAGAAGTGTACGAACCAACGGAAGAAGGAGTGTGGTATTTGAGAAAGACACCGGCACACTACGAGGAGGTAGGAGAGAAGAAGATGACGATAGGATTGTTCAAAAACCACGCGTTCTTCGTGACAAACATAAAGAATCTAACAAAAATATACTGTTGCTACGCAGCAGCACGCAGCAACATGCATGAGGGGAGAGACCGTAGTCGTGTGCAAAAGTAAGATGATAGACAGACCAATGTCCGCGTTTGAAAAAGCCTTCTGGAAAAAGCCTCCTACCCAAGATAGCACGCCAGCAAAATGTCGATAGACTAGATAAAATCTTTAGAAGGCAATCACATACACACCGCCAGGTGTGGACACGGAGGAGAAAGGTGGGTTGCAGGGGCTCCGGTCGACGGATACTGCAGGGAGAAAAATACCGTGTACCAATTCCACGGTTGTCACTGGCACGGATGTCTACTCCACACAAGGTGCATGGGTAAAAAGTATCATAAAACGCTCGATAGGGACGCGGCAATAATCTCAGCCGGATACACATTCGTGGTTATTTGGGAGTGCGACTATAATTCACGAAATCATCCACAAGTAGAACAGACGGTCCCGGAAACAGTGTTGTACCCGCACCAAATAGTGTACGACTTTGAAGCTTACCTCGACGTCAACTGAGGGGAGATAAAAACTCGAGACCTAGAGTACGAGGTTGCCCACGTTCCGATAAGTGTTTCAGTAGGCGACATTCTCTCAGGAACGACAACACACTTTGGCGAGAGAGATCCTGAAGTTTTGGTATCAAAGTTCTTGAGGGAGTTGAAAAGCAGAGGTAAAAATATCAAAAACCATGTGCACCGCAAGTACATGCCGACTGATATGGACAAACTCCCTGAAACACAAGTCAAAGCTATAAAGAGGTGGATAGAACAGGTTCCCGTGGTAGGATTCAACTCTAGTAGATACGACATAAACCTGATAAAGAAACATCTCGTTGGGAAACTGGCTGACACAACCGATAAAGTTATGGTAGGTAAGAAGACAAACACGACGATATTTCTGTTCACACCGGAATTCAGGTTTCTAGACATTGCTCTGTACATGGGACCCGGAACTAGTTACGACAAGTGGATCAAGGCATACGACTGCTCGATGCACAAGTCTTTCTTTCCCTACGAGTGGTTCGACTCCCCAGAGCCGGTGCTCTACTATTTGAATAATGATCCATCGCGCGAGTTTGTTCGTGAAGAACTTCTTGCGGTGCGTTCTGACACCCAGCTGTCTCCGGATGGCGTTCTCATCCGCTGATTTCTACACTCCCAGCGCCAATCAGACCAATAGAGTTGATGTTTATAGGTGATGGTTGTTCTAGTTAAATTTCTCAAAATTTAAATTACATAGCAATTTAAATCTGGATTCATTTTACTACATCAACGGTTCCGTGTGGATACCGTCGGGTAACACCCTCCTCTTATCATAGTACGCGGATAGTCCCAACTTTGTCTGCGAGTAAGTCTTCATGACTCCACTGTTCATTCTGAAACCCTTGTTTTTTCCAATGTCTAGACCACCCTCCAACGCTTTCTTGTATCTATCCCATTTCAGACTGTTTGTTCTCTTGGACATACCTTGGCGGAATGTTTCATAAAATCATCCGGTTTAATTTTTTTGTCTTCTTCTTCCTGACTTCCTTTTCCGGGAACATTTTCGACAATATAACACTTGCTAGACAAGGCAGTCGCTCTCCATATTGAAGAGTCCTGGCTCGCGGTTGCTCCACTTATCCCAAGCTATCCAATCTCGTTTCTCTCTTTCGAAAGAGTCGATCATATCCGACTTTATTATAGAATGCAGGCTGTTGCTGCAAATTCCTATATACATACTGTCTGTATCCATCTGTATCAACTCGAAATCGCTTCGGTCAATGTATTTATCTAGAAAGTTGTATTAGAACTCCAACATCCTCAACTTTGCCAACTGATAAACTGCTATCCCACAGTGAAACGGTCTAGTCATTACTACTCTCGGTTTCCTGCTAGATATCTCGTAAGCGTCTTCAATCTCCTCGATATCTTCGAAGAATGCGGATCTCAATGCTTTGTCAACGCAGCTCTCGTTGTTAGTATACGTTTTATTTAGATGGCGCTCGGAACATTCGATCATCTTTCCGCAACAAGAGTTGCCCACCAACTTGAATATCTCGCCCATAACGGCCTTGCTACTGTCGACATCTCCTGTTCTACGTGCTCCGGTTACTTCGTCTACGAACCATTCGAACGGCTTTCCTTCTTGGTAATCCAAAGTTATGTACACAGCAGTTATCTCTCATCCGTGTCGCAGATACCACTTCAGTAGCGGCGCGTACAGCAACGTCTTCTCTGTAGACAGAGTTCCCACTAGTTTCTTACCGTCTCCCCTGTTCCTACCTATAATCTCTAGGTAATCCAACATGTGCGCTGGAACCTCTTCTGCTTTAACAACCCCGTTTGTGAACAGCTGCGACATCTCCGAAAAGTGTTTTCGTAAATTTTTCTGCACCTCGATATCCACCTCGGCAAATCCGAACCACTCGGACTTCAAATTTTTTTGCGAGAATCTGTCAACGATCATCTGGTTTGTAGGTTCTCCAACGTGTCGGATGATCTCTTTTACCGCAATGCATCACTTTCTTCAGAGTCGACAGGTACAGTGCGTTAGCGTCGTAACCGAGCACCGATCCGCATTTCTTATTTTTATCCGTACGGATGTTAGATACTCCGGCTTCCGCGTATCTCGAAAACACTATGGATGGTCCTCCGACAAGAGCTCCCTGCAGCATGTCGTAAGTTTCCTTTTCGGGTGCGTACAGTGGTGGACATTTTGCGTATGCGGCGGCGTTTTCCGGCTTTTCACATCCTCCTTGATGGTTCCTCGCAACAAATATTACAGAGCCACACCGGGTAGCGTTACTGCGTCTTTAAGAATATCCACTCCTCTGTCTTTGTAAAAGTTACACATTTTTCCCACCGCTTCCAAGAACGGTGCGACGTCCAGGTCGTTGTAGTATCGCAGCCAGTCCGCGAAAGTTTTCATGTTTTTTCTCTTTGTAGATCGTGTTGCACGCTTCTAGCTCACTCTTTGTAATAAGGTATCCGCCTCGCAGTTTGGAATACCAGTGTTCGATGGGTGGTAAACCATCGTAGTCCAACTTTTCTGGGGAGTCGAACCACTCGTAGGGAAAGAAAGACTTGTGCATCGAGCAGTCGTATGCCTTGATCCACTTGTCGTAACTAGTTCCGGGTTCCATGTACAGAGCAATGTCTAGAAACCTGAATTCCGGAGTGAACAGAAATATCGTCGTGTTTGTCTTCTTACCTACCATAACTTTATCGGTTGTGTCAGCCAGTTTGCCAATGAGATGTTTCTTTATCAGGTTTATGTCGTATCTACTAGAGTTGAATCCAACCACCGGGAACCTGTTTCTTTATCCACCTCTTTATAGCTTTGACTTGTGTTTCAGGGAGTTTGTCCATATCAGTCGGCATGTACTTGCGGTGCACATGGTTTTTGATATTTTTACCTCTGCTTTTCAACTCCCTCAAGAACTTTGATACCAAAACTTCAGGATCTCTCTCGCCAATGTGTGTTGTCGTTCCTGAGAGAATGTCGCCTACTGAAACACTTATCGGAACGTGGGCAACCTCGTACTCTAGGTCTCGAGTTTTTACCTCCCCTCCGTTGACGTCGAGGTAAGCTTCAAAGTCGTACACTATTTGGTGCGGGTACAACACTGTTTCCGGGACCGTCTGTTCTACTTGTGGATGATTTCGTGAATTATAGTCGCACTCCCAAATAACCACGAATGTGTATCCGGCTGAGATTATTGCCGCGTCCCTATCGAGCGTTTTATATACTTTTTACCCATGCGCCTTGTGTGGAGTGGACATCCGTGCCAGTGACAACCGTGGAATTGGTACACGGTATTTGTCTCCCTGCAGTATCCGTCGACCGGAGCCCCTGCAACCCACCTTTCTCCTCCGTGTCCACACCTGGCGGTGTGTATGTGATTGCCTTCTAAAGATTGTATCTAGTCTATCGACATTTTGCTTGCGTGCTATCTTGGGTAGAAGGCTTTTTCAAACGCGGACATTGGTCTGTCTATCATCTTACTTTTGCACACGACTACGGTCTCTCCCCTCATGCATGTTGCTGCGTGCTGCTGCGTAGCAACAGTATATTTTTGTTAGATTCTTTATGTTTGTCACGAAGAACGCGTTGTTTTTTAACAATCCTATCGTCATCTTCTTCTCTCCTACCTCCTCGTAGTGTGCCGGTGTCTTTCTCAAATACCACACTCCTTCTTCCGTTGGTTCGTACACTTCTATTCCTACACTGAAACATTCCTCCGCTTTCTTCATGTCCTCAAAAGGAACCGGTCCTCTCGCGATGTTCTTGTTTTTCGTGAAATACTCGTTAGCCATGCTTCGTGCCTTATCACAACACCTGTCCGCTCGAACATCTTCCAAATGAATAGCTAGACATCTGAAAAGACACAAATCGTCGTTGTATTTATCTAACGCGTACACACCCATCTTGTTCCTCAACCAATCCGGAAGAGGTCCTCCGGATGCTACTTTTGAGGTTAACCCTGTGTCTTCCCTCCTATCACCTAAAACTAGTTTTGCGAATACGTCTACCCACCGGACAAACGTCCATTTCGTGTTTGGTCTGTCTATCTTATCCAGGTTCATACGAGTTTCTTATTGTCTCTTCACCCATGTACGTACCTCCTCGTAAGAACTCCATTTGCTACCGAGGTTTTTCTAAAACATTATAGTTTTCGCTCTACCACGACTGTCTTTCTCCTCTATATGTGCTAGCTTGTAAGAAAAAGAGTATCTCAGATAGAAGTTGCTCGTCAGCATCGGAGCCAACTTGTCAACTATCCTTTGAGATATTGTCCCGTCTATACCCTTACGAAAAGAAAGCTCTATGTTTCTCTTACCTTTCTCCACCCGTTCCTTACTTTCGTCGTGGCCGCCTAATATCTTCTCACCTTCGTCGGCTATTGCGTTCACCAACTTTCGGTTCAACTTCGACACCACTTTCTGTGGGGTCTTTCTCTGCGCGATAGCCTTGGCACGCACACTCATAACACTCTCTTCCGCAAGTCTATGCCCAACTTTATCAGCATTGTCTATATTATTGAAGGCACCTCACGTGTAGGCCTTTGTAAACCTAGTCGTGAAAGCTGTGCTTTTAGCCTCATTCAAGAGTTTTGTCAACCCTGGAACTCTTAGGCGTTTACTGTATGTCAACCCTAGCGATGAGGCTTCAGCTCTGAGTTTTTCAACTTGTGGCAACATTTTCAAATCTTGTTTTAAGCCTTGGTTTAAACCGTGGTTTAACTCAATGTTTGAATAACTACTAGTTTTCGTTGCTTTAGCTTGAAATTTTATTTTAGTTTTGTCAACCCAGGAACTCTTAGGCGTTTACTGTATGATATGTTGAGATCATCCGCTTGTTTTCGCAGTTGATCTCTAGTTATATGAAGCTTTTCTACACCGCTAATCAGATGAGGCGGTTTAATTTTCTCATCCATAACTTTTCTCATTTTTCTTCGCCCAAAGAAATTTCTCGCAGGCATATTTTTATACTTCCTATATGTTAGCAAATATACTTTTTTAAAAAAATTAATTAATTAATTAATTATTTAATTAATATTTTCATACTTCCTATATGTTAGCAAATATACTTTTTTTTAAATAATTAATTCATTAATTAATTAATTAATTATATTTTCTATATAATAATAGGGGTGTTTCAGTTTTAAAATAATTAATTTAATTAATTAATTATTATACCCCTATATAATTATAGGTGTGCTCAGTTTTAAATTATTAATTCAATATTTTCATACTTCCTATATGTTAGCATACGACTGTATGGTGTAAGAGAGACAACTCTGACAAGGACGACCCGCTTTAGAAAGTACACAGTTGTCTAACTTGGCTCTGTATTCTATAGGTGGTCCGCACTTTTTGTCTATTCAGTTTATACACAAATTCGAGGGGTGTGGGACCGTAGATGGAGCGTAGGGACACTATGTAGGTTGGTGGTATCATTTTAACTCCCTATATACTACTGAACGAATTGTCATTAGTCGGAACGAATTGTTAATTCGAGGGAACGAATTGTTAAATTGAAGGAAATAATTGTTATTTCGTTGGGACGAATTGATAAACAAATTACATATCCCCTGCGGGGCTCTGTATTTTCCCAATTGTTGTTGGCGTTTCGTCGAGTAGTCGGAAATTAGTCATTAAGCCTTACAACGCTGAATTAAATTTCGTCGTCTGCTTTTTCTTTTTTCTTTTACATTTTTTCTCATCAAAACATGAGCACAGGCATTCGGCGTGTTTCGGCTTTCATCGGTATAACTTCATATATGAACAAGGCTTCTAACTTTGGTCGGACACGACCTCGTATCTTAACAAAATAACATGTTTAAAATTGTAATGTTCTATGCATTCTATGTATTTCTGCAGGACAACGATAATTCTCAAATGATCATATGAACTTGCCACTACAATATTGACGTGAAATATTAAGCATTTTAGATGAAGGAAATAGAAGTTATAACAATATTTCTCTGATGTTAAGATTTGTAAACAGACTAAGTATGTGACCTTGACCTTGGGATCAGCGGGGGTTGGATGGCCGTGGATTTTGCACAGCATGGTAGTGGAGCCTTACAGGAATGCATGTGTGAAATATTAAGCATTTTAGATGAAGGAAATACAAGTTATAACAATATAACTGTAAGTTTACGGACATACGGACGCACGCACGGACGGACGGACGGACGGACGGACGGACGGACTGACAACCTGACTCCAGTATACATCCCCCACAAGGACGGACGGACGGACGGACGGACTGACAACCTGACTCCAGTATACATCCCCCCACAACTCGTTTCGGGGGGCATAGTTATGATAGTGCCAAAATATACGCCGCTCCTGGCATATCGCATCATGGTGACACTGGGCCAAACATGTTTTAGTATTTATGTGTTGGTATTGTGTCACATGCATATTTACTGCGACACAATAATCATGATTATTGTAATACATAAGTCTAGCCACCAAGGACGTAGCCTACTGATTTATATCTGTATCTGATACCATTTACGTGTACGGTTTCACGTAATATTTAGCGACTTTCAAAAATATCACCTTGAATCAGCCGTACGATTGCCGTTTGATAACAAAGTAAATATTCTTTAAAAATGACCTTGTAAATATGGTTATATGAATGTATAGTAATTTTACTAGTATATTTGCAATCATTGCAGACACTGATCAGACTGCACAGATGCACAGGTCTCCAACATTTACACATTTAAGAAGTCCGACTTTGCCAGATTGTTGTTAATTTTCTTAAATTGTATTGATTTGTTCTAAATAATGTGCGTCTGCTTTGTTTGTTATCAAAGGGCCGTTCTAGTCGGAGGCGTGTACATAATATAAAGAAAACGCATATGCACACATTACACGCGTCTAAATTCAAATGAGCCGCTTCGAACAATAGTGGCAAGGTGTGGAGTGTCATTTCAACAAAATCAATATTGTGATCGGGACAAATTTAGTGTTTAAATCACTGACTGCGTTATATAGTGCAGTTATGCAAAATACATGTACGTACTCCACGGTGCTTTTCAGGGGCGGATCCAGGATTTCAGGTGAGGGTGGGGGGGGACTTCTTAATGAAATAGTTTACTATACTTTCGAACTAGCACCGTTTGTTCGTCGACAAATGAATGTTTGATAGCATACATACTAACACTTGTATATACATTTACTGTAACTTATCAGCAAATACAGTTTACAGCAAGCACAGTCAATGAACACTCATTTCTACTGTAGGCTGATGAGTTGCATTGTACAAACGTCGCCGTTTCAATGAGAAGATGACGTTACGTTTTTTTTCGTGCGTGATTCACATGGTGCTACACAAAGTGAGACAAAACAAAAACTATTAAACATAATTGCATTTTCGTTCCAGTATATTGTTTTTGAAAGGTGTCCGCATCAGAAAATGTAAAAAAATGCAAATCGAAAATTTTGTCATTAAGACCGGTTTTCACAGAGCGCGGCCCATATGTTATTTGACCTTGACATTGGGCATACGGAGAGCATGAGTGTGGTGGGGAATGGGAATGTGGATGATAATAAACATGAACATGAAGTTTCAAGCCAAGTGGTCGTAGATCAAACAAGTTATAATAGAATGGAGAAACGCGCACGCATTGACTGGACGTAATTTATAAGTTATTTGATCTTGACCTTGGGCATGGGAGAGCATGGGTGGGGTAAAGAATGCAAATATGGATGATAATGAACATGTACATGAAGTTTCAAGCCCAATAGGTCATACAGTACAGAAGATATAGGCGAATCGAAAACGTGACGGACAGACATACGGACGGACGTACACACTGCGGTATGCTTGTAAACCCACATACTTGTGCACCTGTAAACATGGTAAATAGTCTGCCTGTGCACAAGAAAAAATGTTGCACAACAACTTCTTGTTCGCACGAATTGATCCACAAGTATACCTGGTGGAAGATTGACGGACAGACGGACGGACAGCTTTTGCATCATTTTCGCTATGCGATAGGATAAGAACTGGTCAGATGCATGCCACAACATGCAACTGATAGTGTCATATCAAGAATTACATACAGTGGGCATAGGAGAGTCGGGAGCTATTGTGATGTGTAACCCGCCTACATGTGCCATGATACTGCTGTTATCTCTGGTGTGTGGCAGGACTGCCAGCAACCTGGATAATTACCCAATTGTGTGTCCTAATGTTGTATGGGGAGCATGGATGTTTGTATAACTGACCTGGAAGTGTGTTGATTTCTACACAGAGTTGTAACACCAAAGCTATTTGGGAATATATAGCCAGTGTTGGCGTCTATTCGAACAATGGTATGTTTTTTAAACAAAATTAATAGCAAGTCTTGCCGATTTCTGTATTGGAAGTTTATGTTAGTGATTTTCGTATTGAGTTTTGTAGAAAATATTAATTGTTATATCTCTGATTTTTGAATGGTAAACAGTCAACATTTTCGAAGCTTCGGTAATTTTAGACATCGGTTACGGACACATATTGCCTCATTAATTATCTATTTTTTATCTGGTTGTTTAATTCATAATGTTGAAAGTGTATTATGAATAAGCATTATTTTTTCAGGAAATTATGGCAAAGCGATTGCTAAACTATTTCTGGTATACAAGCGTATATGATCTCAGCTATACTGATGACTTTTACTTTTTCCTGTATCCTTCTAGCTGAGATACATGCGGTGTATTTTTTTGTGTCACAATAACAGCCCATTATCAGTGATTCTGTCCTCGCATTTTTGCGGTCTTAAACTTGGCAGTATTGTAGAGAAACAAATCATCCATAAAACAACGAGAAACATGATACATGTAAGTTTGCACATTTTCACCTCCCTCGTTAGACCCATATACAAGACAGGTGAAAGAGTAAAAGACATACTACCGGTATGCATGTATTCCATCGTCGTATTTAAACATATCGATGATTTAGCTAGTTTAGTTATCCCACCAGCTGGAAGTCATATATATTATATAATCGGGGCTTTAGCATGCGTAATTGCATTTGGACTTGCCTAACGTTTTTTAACACATTACATACTGTGAATACGGAATTTAAAATAATAATAAAGAAAACACATTTTTTTCATGTCTTCTTAAAAATATATGGTGTGACCACCATTTGCTCGCTGAGACGGTTCAAATGAGTGGTTACAACGAAGATTTTTGACGAGAAATAAAAAAATTTGTATTTAAAATGCTATTCCCCTAGAGTGGTATTCGGCATGTGCCGGCCAGTGTGTACAATATTTAGGATGTTGGCATCCGATGATTTCCGTCAATGACGTCGAATATTGGCTTAACCCTGACCGTTACGAAATTTAAAATTATTATTTTGTATTTTCTAAATAAATGTCTGATATAAGTGTAATCACTGCGAGATGGTTAAAATGAGCAGTCACAACAAATGATTCCGAGAAGAAATCAGAAAAATGAAAGGAACTTTGAATGTGTGTATTCCGCATGTATAAGGGGGTGGGGGTAGGTAAAACGTCATATATTACAGGGCTCCAGATAAGGAATTAGTAATTGAGTATTGTCACTCCATCATTTCTGAAGCAATTGGGTATTTCAAAATTTTAATTGTGTAAAATAGAATCACACAACTGTTTACACATCAGCATATTTTTCTTATTTTCCATGAAAACACATCTCCAAGGAGACAATTCTAATGAAATTCCAAGATGTGTTTTTATGGAAAAATAAGAAAATATGCTATATTTGTGGTCTGTTTATTATTTTCTGTAGCATGATAAAGATGCCACAAATTTTGCATTGCTTTTTGATACTCGCTACTTCGGATTTCAATTGGGTTTTTGGCAATTTTAATTGGGTATTTATGCAAATACGCACCTTATCTGGAGCTCTGTATTATACTAAGACGTCATCGCGATTGTGAAAATCAAAGAATTTCCAAGTAAAGTGAGATTGACAATTGCGTTTGTTTTGCTACATACTATGTCTTAAAGGTACATAATGCTCTTTATAGGAATTAAATAAGTGTATAATTGTGTCACTATTCCACCAGTTCTAAAAATTACAAGTGCCCGCTATACAGATATAATCATTTAGTGACTCGCGGTGATATCAGGCTATTTTCATATGCAAATGAGACGTGGTATTTTTTTAATTATTTCTGATATAAAGAACATTGTAATGCACCGAAAATAGAAAGCATCTGATTGGTCAATTGAAATCACAGCCTATAAAATATGAAAAATCACAGCATAATGTATATAGGATATGGGGCTCCTGCAATATAATCTCAGTTTTAGCTTTCTCAGACCCTGTGGTTAGTAAGTTAATTTATTATATTTTTGAGTTCAAAAGTACCAAACTATATAGTAGTTTTGTACTTTTGTATGGAGCTCCTGCAATATAATCTCAATTTTAAACTTCTCAGCCCTTGAGACTAGGAATTTATCAAAATAATGCTTGCTATGCCAAACTATATAGTTGTTTTGTACGGAAACCATAATCTTCAGCAAAATATATGCACACAATAAAGTACATTTTTTTGTACAAAAGTGTGTACAAAAGTGTTTACATTTTTTGTACAAAAGTGTGTACATTTCTTTTTGTACAAAAGTGTGTACCAAAAATGGTACAAGTACACACTTTGATACAAACAATTGTAAATATTTAGCAAAATATACATCACGCGTCTAATCCTTGAATTGACATGCGTGTCACTTTATGGATCAAACGCTTGTGTTATCTCGTGGAGATAAAGAACACAGTGTTTGTAAACATAAACCAAAAGTACAAAGTCATACCATCCTATACGGACTTGTGATAACTTTAAAAAGTTGTTGTTGTTGGTTTTTAAGGATCCCCGCGCTTATTTTTATTCTCTAAATTAAGCCACTTTTCGTTGAAACTTCTAATTGACTATTACAGCAATATAATTAATATGATCACTTCAGTTTCTTAAGGAGTTTCTCCATTTGGGTAACATCATCATCGGAGTTTGCTATCTCGTGATTTCACAATTTTATTATCTCCTGATTCATTACTGATAAAACAATCAGGTGTGTTATATACACATGGCCAGCAAATTATGTTCATGAAAAAACATGCACTAACAATAGCAGGGAAGCAAAGCCCATAGTGTATGTGATCTAATGCACATACACCCCAGATGGAAAATTGGCACCAGCCGAGCCTAGTTTGCATCCATGAGATGTGAATGCCGTACCAAAACCTACAAATTCAGAGTTTTCTGACAGCCCCCATGGGAGCCCCCACATTCCTTGTTCTCTCTAGAGAGAACGAAGAATTTATATCTGTCAGCATGTGTTTGATGGACCGTGCAACATGTACAGGGGGCATCCCAAAGGTAGAGAAGGCGGCATACTAATATACAGATACATGCTTTTTCGATACGGTGTCTGAACAGATAATTTTAATCAGCGGAACACATACATCAGTGACGTCAGAGCCACCCTTCTACCGGCTGGCAGATAACTCGAACAGAACAAATTAATGTTGTTAAACAATATTATCGTTGCTTGTAAACCATACATTGTATGTTTCAAAAACATTGTACATCGGTAGTAAAAAAGAAATGTATACTTGTTATAAGTAGTATCAAACTATGGGTGTTTGTAGGCACCTACATTGGCTTCACCCAAGGACCATTTTCTTTGATTACTTGAAGGTATCAACAAGTGAATTTATCAACACTAGTTTGTGAGGGGTGAATTTCCTGTCTGACAATTACAAATTGTTTGGGGCCAGATTTGAATCTGATTTGTTACCAGAAAAGTGATATTGAATATACATTTACCGAATTAATAGCCAGTTGACTAAGTAATAATATGGTGTGTTCCTTCAGACACATTGGTATGTCTATGCTGGTATGGAACTCCTCGTGATATGTTATTTTGGGCACTTCCTGGTTACCCAGGGGACAAATTAGTACTTGGTATTGACATACTGTGTGTTTGTAGGATCATACTATCATTTATGGATCAACACATGTCGTACTTTGCATACCTTTATCAGGTTATCCTGTGAATGATGTACATGTATAGAATGGTACAGCCATTGCATGCCTAATTGGGGTGCACATGTGTGCAGTCTTGTATGGTTTACCTCGGCTGACTTACATTAGAAAAACAGATTAGATGAACATACATTCAAACATCAACAGCATTGGGTGCACTCATGCAGTACATTATTTTAGCTGTCAAATATTAGGTTCTAACAGAGTCAATCATATCTTTGTTTCGTGCATTTCGTTCGTTCGCTAGTGTTCGCTAGTTCGTTCGTTCGTTCATTCAGTTGCCAGTCATTCAGACATTGTCTGATTGGTATGCTGATTAATTGAATTGATTGATGGATTGTCTTTCATATGCAACTAAAAATGTCATATGGAGTTAAAGAATACTAACACTGGTAGGACTACTGTTAAGCACCTGTAAATATCATGTTGACCTTATCAGTACTTATAGAGGCAGCCGTCTAATTAATGTTCAGATAATGTTGTTTTGCTAATGTACACGAAATCACTGGTGTATTGAAGTCAGTGTATACTTAATTAGTCAGGGTGCACATCAGTCAAGCATCATCTGATTCTTATACACTGAACGATGTACCCAGGCTATTGTAGTAGAAACTTAGTAATATATATATACATATATTGGGAACATTATTATTATTAGTTTACATCTCAAGTTATATGTGTGTATGTTCGAACATGTCATGAAACAGTATACATACTTGTTGCGGATTGGGGTTTTGGCAAGGGGACTAAGCAGAAGTTTGTGTGCATTAAGTGAATATACTAACTTGTATTTGTTTGTTCATATTTTATAGCGGGAATGAGTTTAGTTGGTGGGTTTGTGTTTGGCTGTAAATTGTTCAATCGAAATAAGATTGAAACAAAAGAACATGAAATGCCTAGTGTCGGTGATGTAAAACACAATCCGCATCTGATGGAGTAAACAATTAATTAAATTAAATTTATTATTAAGTAAAATAAAAAAAAGATGACGACAATTAATACAGATGGAAAGATAATCGGAAATCTTGCATATCATGCTGCTGTAATAACGGCGCTTGAAATCGGATATGTAAATTAATTTCACACTAGGTTAAATTAAGAGGTAATTTGCGCATCAGCGTCGCTGTCAGCATTTCATTAGACAGTTGGAGCTATTATCAGGTGTAGTGGCCATTTGAGTATTGACCCATACATCCAGAAATGACTGGCTCAGTTTAATCAGAGTGAAATGCTTCTTATAACAATACGTTAACCACTGCAGGTCTTGACGAGGTTGCGGCTTATTGTGAGCCGGCTCATCTGGAACTACAATTGTCGCTATTATGTTGTCTGTTTCGGGGCTGATGGCGGGTTGAATGCGTTAATTTTTATGAAGACAGCAGATCCTGCACAAATCATACTAACTGGAATACAACCATCATTAATTACTAGTAGATGCAAGCAAATGACCAGAGTTTAAATCTGCTTTTGACACCATTACTTACAGTTCCAATAACGTCATATACGAAGGGGAAAACTTACAGTTTTGCCATTTGTATCTTAAGTAATCCGATCCCACATGTCATTAAATTATGTAATCCAGTTAGTGATAGCACTATTTGAGTCACACTCCACTTGATGTCCGCATGGAACGTCATGGCGACATCATGACGGTCGGGGAAAAGTTCCATATACCAGTTATATATTATGTCGTGACAGACAGGTAGAATAAGTTCAGAATGGGTAACTACTGTCGTAGACAATCCAGACAGAGAATAAGTTCCAGGTAATGTGGTAAACTGGTGTGTAGAACATCACGACAGTAAAAAAAGTTCCAGGTATGTGGAAATGGGTCGTAGAACATACACAGTGAAATAAGTTTCCAGGGGGTAATGTGGTAATGGTGTGTAGAACATCACGACAGGTGATATAAGTCCCAGGTAATGGTGTAACTGGTGTACCGTAGAAACATCATCAGAACAGGTGATACTAAGTTCCAAGGTAATGTGGTAAACTGGTGTCCGGTAAAGAACATCACGGACAGGTGAGGAATAAGTTCCAGGTAATGTGGTAAACTGGGTCGTAGAACATCACAACCATCAGGGTTCCAACAGTTTCCATAAGAAATTAATTTCCAATGTGGAAAAACTAGGTGTTCCGTTAACACCACGACAGTGGATAATAAGTTTCCAGTTAAATGTGGTAAACTGGTGTCGTAGAACATCACGACAGGTGACCAAATAAGTTTCCAGGTAATGTGGTAAACATGTCGTAGAAACATCACGACAGGTGAGAATAAAGAAATTCAGGTTAATGTGGTACAAACTGGGTCGAAACATCACAAACAGTGGGAAATAAATAAGTCCAGAAATAATTGTGGTAACTGGTGTCGTAGAACATCACGACAGGTGCTAATAAGTTTCCAGGTAATGGGTAAACTGGTGTCGTAGAACATCACGACAGTGATAATAAGTTTCCAGGTAATGTGGTAAAACCAGTGTCGTAGAAACATCACGACAGGTTATAAAAATTCCAGGTAATTGGTAAACTGGTCGAGAACATCACAACAGAAGAATAATTCCAGGTAATGTGGTAAACTAGGTGTCGTAGAACATCACTATCAGTGATATAATAAGTTTCCAGTAAATGTTAAACTGGTGGTCGTAGAACAGCACGACAGGTGAGAATAAGTTCCAGGTAATGTGGTAAACTAGTGTCGTAGAACATCACGACAGGTGAGGAAATAAGTTTCCAGGTAAATGTGGTAAACTGGTGTCGTAGAACATCACAACAGGTGATAATAAGTTCCAGGTAATGTGGTAAACTGGTGTCGTAGAACATCACAACAGGTGAGAATAAGTTCCAGGTAATGTGGTAACTGGTGTCGTAGAACATCACAACAGGTGATAATAAGTTCCAGGTAATGTGGTAAACTGGTGTCGTAGAACATCACGACAGGTGATAATAAGTTCCAGGTAATGTTGTAAACTGGTGTCGTAGAACATCACGACAGGTGAGAATAAGTTCCAGGTAATGTGGTAAACTGGTGTCGTAGAACATCACGACAGGTGAGAATAAGTTCCAGGTGATGTGGTAAACTGGTGTCGTAGAACATCATCACTAGACCAGCTGATGGCTCAACTTTATGACGATGACGTAGATGGCACTGCCGGATCTTGTTCTAAAGAATAAACCACTGCACGACAAACTTCCAGTAGACTTCTTTTGTGACTCTTTGCCTGGTTGGATTGTAGACTGACAATAGTTGGAACTGGTACGAGGCATTGTCTTCTAACATTTCAAGGATTTGGTCCGTAGATTTCCGAACTGCGGACTCTATTTTAGATTCTAAAGTATTAATCTGCTCTTTTCATGCCACTACTTCCATTTCCAATCTGTTAATTTTGGAGTCGGTGGGTCCACCAAGGGCTGTTGCAGTGTAGAGATCTGCTTCTCGCTGCCGTTTCCTCGAGGATGTTGGTGGAGGTGGAAGTTTCAAATCTGCCCCACTAATGGTGCAGGCCATTGTGGTACCCTTACAGGTAGCGACAGGTGAAATTAAACTAATAGGGTCACTGTAATTTATCGTGTTGTCCGAATTACCATTCAGTGGAAAATAAGTCCCTGTATTTAGTTGGTTATTCATAATTAAGAGTGTGGAACTAATTACACCACTATTGGTCCGAATATCCTGGTTTTCCAGAAAGGTAATGTCTTCGTTTGAGAAATTTACTTTTTGCTCCCCGTATTTATTATTCTGGAGAAGATAGGTGCGCCGTCTCTCCTTTATAGCAGCTGATTGATGTTCTGCTGGTGTCGAAGTTCCATCATAATGCGATTTTTGTATTACATGTACAATTAATTTTAACTCTGTTTCAAATTTAGAGTTACAAATTAAGCATAAGTTCACGCCAAAATAGAATGGCAAATACGTAGTTAAATGCCTGCGCAGTTTTTGCTTGTTTCTAAACCGCTTGTTACAGTTACGACATTGTTTAAGAACCATAAATAAATTGACACCATTCAAGAGAAATGGCTGTAAAATATATGTGATGTCCCGATTAACACTAACACAACTATTATTGTATCATTCCTAAAGTGACCGTGTAATTGAAGAAGTCAATTCCATTCCTCGTTTGAACTTGGTAGGTTTAATCTCCATTGTATGATTAATTCCGCACACTTTAAATACATTTAAAATCCCTTACAATTGCGCAAGTAGATTCCAGTGAGTAATTAAATCCATTTCAGTTGCACAAGTTGATTCCAGTAAATAATTAATAGTTAACTAGAACATATATATTAACAATTAATGTTCTAGTCCTAAGAAAATATAATGACTACCACTAATATTTACACTGTATATATATGTCCGAACTGCCCATCAGGGTGGCTCCCTCACCCTCCAAACACCTATGCTGGTATGATGAGAATCCCTGAGAATGTTCATTGTCTTGAAATGACACATTGTTTTCCTGACCTTTCCAGAAAGTTTATCCAGCTTGTCCCAAGAGAAATACCTGCAACACCATTAAGCTGATAATATACACATTTATTTGACAATTAGCACCACTAGAGTCCAGTGTACATCAGCACATGACCATAAATCCCATTAATTATGGACCTTAAAATTTAAGGTAACGGTGATAACTAATTTCTTCCGCCATACATCTAAATTATCTTCATCAACTCCCATTAATTCCTGCTGTGTGCCATGGTCACTGGCAGTTTTGATTCAGGTATAAAAATAGTTTGCCATGCCATTCACTCATCTAAAGATGTGGCAAACATTGTTTTGCTTCCTTTCCTGCATGAAGACAACAAAGCTATACAAATTTAAACCGGCCAGGTTAACGTTGGCGATATTCCACTTGTGTTTTGAGTTGGTAGACAGTGCCATATTCTTAGATTTTCCTTGGGCTGGCTTCTGCATATGATTCAATGGGAACGTACAAGATGTTGTATTTTTGTCATCCGGTCCCACTAAAACTGGAATTTAGTTAAACTTTGTATCAGTCACAAGATCCAATATGTCCAGAGAACATGGACTTTCCGTCAGTTTCCAATATTTCCTTCTGTGGAGTCCTGGCTACTGGCTCTCCTATTTATGGGTACACACATTTATAAAGCACCCACCTATATGTGATAACTGTGGCCACAGGAGCTTTGAAAGGAAATGCTGCAATATCATCCCTCCCTGGCCGCACTGAACCAGCTTCTTTACTAGCATGCACAATGCCGACTTTGCACCAGTCCACTGTAGTCTTACTAGATCGTCATCGGAGTAACCGCTCATATGAGGGGCACTTTAAACCTCAGAGTATTATCAGAAGATTTATTAGAGTTGCATTATGGTAGCCAGAAGTTTTCATGATGATCCATTGCTTCATACATCCATTGTTAAGTCACTTTTTACTCTGTTTATATGTCCTATATACACGGCCGACCTGCCCTCGCCAAACACGTCATGATAGAAGCTACTATATCAAATGTTATCTTTACAAATTGAACACAAATATCAGGAAAACTGCCCTTAGCTAGTAATCCTGTAACCCAACATCATAATTTACTGGTCGCACAGAACCAGCTTCTTTCTAACCGTGCTGAATGCATGTGTCATCTCTCTGTAGTCTTGCTATCCGAGTAACCGCTCATATGAGGTGCACTTTAAACCTCAGAGTAACATCAGAAGATTTATTAGAGGGTCCAACACCAGATTCATCATAGCAGTCAGAAGTTTCTACGATGACGTCATTTGCTTCTAGTTGAACACCAACTGTAGGACAACTGTCTTTGTAATCATAATACCATCCTGATCGCGCTGAAGCAATTTCTTTCCAACCAAACACTCTGCCAACTTCTGGGTCAGCCCTCTGTAGTCTTGCTGGATCTGCATCCGAGTAACCACTCGTATATGAGAGGCACTTTAAACCTCAGAGTAACATCAGAAGATTTATTAGAGGCTCTAACCCAAGTTTCATCAGCTTTAATAGTATACGATTACATAATTTGTTTCACACGTCCACGGTTTAGCCGAATATTAACTCAGCTTGGTCAAGTCTATTTTCCAGCGCTCGAAAATTACTTCTAGACTGATCAAATTGCTGCATGCATAACTGCCACACTTCATCTAAAGAAGTTTCTATCATTGTTGACGAATCACGTCATCTCCCATCATGCCGTCTCGTATACTAATATCAATTTAAACTTCATTTAGCTTTAACTTCGGAGTTGTGTACAAGTCTGTATCCCACCGCTCGACACCACTTGTAGCGAACTCATTTGTTTTACCCTCCGTAACGTAGCCCTTGTTGGACTGAATTGGTTGGCTGTTGGTAACCTTTTGTCAGGATTGAACTGTTTTCGCTGCCACCAGACCTTTCGGTCAAATCAGAAAACGGGCGACGTCAGTTGCCGATTACGTCACCTCAATGTGATAATCTGCTGCCACCACAGATCATAATTGTCTGTCGCAACGTCAGATGAAAGAATCTGTTCTTTGTAGAATTCTTTGTAGTTATACCACTTGGAAACTCAAATTGTAGAGAAGTCGTTTGTTCTGGAGTACACTATTTAATGTGGTTAATACCGTAAATAATAAGATTGCAAGACTCACAGTAAGTAATTCAGAAACACAACTTTCACATTTCCGCTGGCGCGATACAATTCCATAACAAAACACGCCCAATTTAAAACAATTAAAAGGTGCAATTTGCTTGACAGTTAACAATTCCATCCTAGAATTTTGATCACTGTAATTCCGAAACTAAAACAGTTCCATAATTTATCCAAAAGTAGCCGAAATGGAGTGCTCTTAAAATCCAAACTATAATATAGGCACTCTCCCGTGGGAAACGGGGTGCTCTTAAAATCCGAAACTCGCACTCTCCCTTGGATCGGGAAATCTCAGCTTGTATACATCTCGGTGATTCAGGTACCTTTAATGGTGACCTTGAGTAAGGTCTACCTTTAAGTGGTTACCTTTTATTTTAAGGTTAACCTTTAATTGAATGAAAGGTTATGGTGAATCAGGCAAGAAAGTGTCTTGTCAAATATTCCCTCCCAAGATATTATATGATAATGCGCTACATGTGTGTCTACAACAATATTCATATGAGCGTGGCAATTTAGACTTATAGTACACAAGACATGTCACAAGAGATTGACTGTCTACATAATATAATAGTGTCCTTCTACATCTTTTTGTAATGCCGCTGGCTAGAATCAGTCAGTCAGTTTATGCCTTAATGAGATAAGCATTAACACTATAATGTTTTCATATTTATAAGTGAGACCCAAGCTCAATTGAACAATGTTGTAGTAAAATACAAGAAATATGGTGTACGATGGTCATTGTAACCCATTTCATATAGAGAACATACCCTTCCACCAGCCCATAACGGTATGTTATTCTCGTCTCCCCACGGGAATACTACATCGTAGGTGACCACACTTGAATCTTCTCATATAGCCGGTTCAATGTGTGATCATAGCCCATTGAAATATTGCATATTTGTTAGTGGAGAAACAAGACGAACACACAGTTTACCCCTTTTACCACGAGGTATTCACTGTCTCAATCGTCTCATAGAGACGGTTCAAATGAGTGGTCGTTAGATATACATATTATGCCACACAGCTAGGAGCTATTATGTCTGGTAACTGCTCATTTACCAACAAGACTGGGCAATGTCTATCAACTTGGCTTTTCTCAAATCATATCAACTGGAGGAGTACTGTTGCTAAATATAGATGACCTACAAAAAGGTATACCTTACGTTTGGCAGTGAGCCAGCCTATGTCTGCACAAGGTTCCACAGTGATGTAGTGGGTATTGTGATAAGGCTCCTAATTGGTTTGACCTGGTTTAAGGTCTACCTTTAGCTTGGCAGTGTGCCAAGATTAAGGTCACTATGAAAAGGTCAATAGGGTTCACATGCAGTTGTAATAGCTACCCCATGCATCTGAGTGAAGAGAGGCTTTACAGCCCATCACACAATAACTGTTAATTGACCAGTGGTTAACTTAGGGTAACAATATATTTCCCATTGCAGCAAATAATTAATTAAGACGTGTATATAACTGGGAAAAGTTTGCCACAATACCAAATGTGGCTGACACCGGAGAAATGGGGATTATTGGTTTTGGCGAGCAGTGTAGATCCAGATCAGACCGTGCATCCGCATGGTCTGATCAGGATCTGCACTGTTCGCCATTTCATCAATGAAACACCCGTCATTCAATAGATCGTTATCAGGCTACAGGAGTGTGTTATTTCATCAGGAGCTACACTTAACACAGATCTAATATGCTGTATCTATTCCGGTCACTCGACCGCAAATGTATATTATACCTATAAACGGGGGATTATATAGTACATACGTACACGCTTTATTGTTGTTCTAACATAATTGTATAATTGTATTTGTTGAACAGTAGTATATAAGAGTCACAATGATACCACCACCCTCTGAAAGGCACCGGCTAACGCGCGGTGCCCCCCCACCGCATGGTGGTATCATTTGTGACTCTTATATACTACTTGGATTTCCCCCCACTGTTCGGCGGGTATGTATGAGAAGAATGGACTATATTTTTCATCAACCGCGAGACCATATATTTATGAAATGAGAAGATACACCCTATTAGAGATAATAATCCCTATGTTATACTCAGTATATATAATAACATAATGGTTCTAGTCAAGTGTGCGTGGTTGAAGACAGGTAGTCACGAGAGGTGTCATCGCACCGGTATTTACGAATATTGCAAACATCACCGTGCATGGATGCGAAGAGGTTCCGTTTCGCCTCGTCCATGTCGGCATTGTGGGGTAGGGACCAAAGCCGAGTCATTGCTATGTCCACCATGCGGTGGCACTCAGGCTACTCATCGAATGGTTAACAAGGAATTACGTGCTCGCAAGTATTATCGTTTAGTAATAATTAAAATCGGAAAGTCAGTTAGAAAGATAGAATCGATCTGATGTGTAGTTTTTGATAAGTAACGGTGTTTCTACAGCATTAAAACACTGTAAAAAACATTATCAAACTAATTTTATAAAATTGGAAATTGAACAGAAAAAAACAACTACCAATATTATTAGAGAAAATGGATAATACAAAACAATGGGAATTGAAAGTTTGTAATGCCTGTGTTGAAGAAGTTTACGAAGAATACGGGGGTTATAGTCCTATCTATAAATTCTATAAAATGAAAACACTAGGCGATATCGAATACATGAAATATCAGCGTAATTTATTACGCTCCGATAAAAACGTTGCATTTACAATATTATACCGACAATTATGCGAACTATACAAGAGGCAAATACAAACATTAAGACGGATAATGCATATCGGATATGAAACTAGGGTGTATTATATAAAATTGTTAAAACCCAACGATTCGTTTACGAATGTACATTTCTACGATATCGCTTATAAAGATATGTATATTATTGAACAGAAAAAAAACTACTAATTAATTTATGTTGTAATCACAACACCAAGCAGACGACAATGTTCCAATTACACGCGTTATGAAAATACAAATTAGGTGTCCCACCTTACACGTATATTAAGTGTCCATTTATAGAGAGGTTTACATCTTCCGGGATGGAAAATAAACACACTGTAAATATATACTACACACACGGTTATTTATAGCCGAGTGTATTTCTCCTTATCGATGGTATGTAAACGGGCTATCGATTTACACAGGTGGTGTGTACACAGTTTATAAACACTTAGTGAGGGTTATATTAGTTCACGAATTTCCGGGATGGTTCGTTATTTAATTCGTAAAAATATTTATAATTTAAAGCTGAATACCCCCTATTATATAGAAAACATATTAATTAATATAATAATTTATTAATTAATAATAAATAACAATTTTTTTTTTATTTCCACCAGCAAAGTTAGGTTTATATATGAGAAATAAACACATATATACATTGCTGGGACGCTAGCAGTAATCTCAAAAGTGAGACAGGTTTCGCCACATGTACTTCACTCTGGCCGCTCTACACATAGCGGATGGAGGTAACAAAGAGGAGGGATCCGCGGTATCGGACCAATGATGGGGGTGGAGGAGATGTGAGTGTAACACACCTCGCTAAGCCGAAAAAAAGAGAATAGAAGAGATTTAAGCGAAGGGCTTAGCGGGGGTGGACCCAGAAGGGTTTTGCTGGCGCGGGTTCGAGCCTCGGTGGGACCTAAAACTTTTTTTCTTTTTTCTTTTTAAATTGTTAATAATTTCCCTAAAATTAATTAATAAATTGTTTACTGCACCAATATAATTAATTTTATAATTAATTATTTAATAAAAATATTAATTTTCTCCGACTTTATCTCCAAGTTTTACCCTAAATTTATCCCAATCAGTACACTCAAGCTTGGGCATGGTGGCGCGTGCTTTGATTCTAATATCATTTTTTATTTTTTCATATCTCCCCATTTCTTCCACCACGGATTCAAACTCTAAATTTGATATTTTCTTATCGGCCAACGCTTTGGACACTATAACGTCGATGCTATTTTTCTTAGACCTGGCGAGAACGGATATTCTATCATGTTTTCTACATTTTTTCTCGAGTTTTCCACCCGACGCCCTAATTACCATACAAAGTATTCCAGATAAAACGGTAATTCCACTCAAAACCCCTGCAAGTGGAACCGTTACAATTGTAGATAGAGTTGCAGCAGTCCCCGCACCACTCATTACAGATAAACTTGCCAGAACCGTACTAGATGCTTCAGCTATATTCGCCACGCGCTTATATTTTTTAGCGTGTCTTTTTCTATTTCTATATTCTCTAACTAAAATATCCTGCATAGCGACGATATTATTCAACCTAAAATCTGAACTTCTTTCGTTAATTTGATACAGTGTTGATGGAGTGGTATTGACAATTGGAAGCGGTGATTCGTTCATGAATTTTTCGTTCGGAAAGTCTAATTAGATCATCACCGGCGAACGAAACCACCGACGAACTATCTCCAGCGAGTTTAGTGACTCCAACTCCCCGTTCTTCCCCATCTACTACGAGATATATCGTGACCGCGCCCACAGGTTTACCACTAGCATTAACCGAGCAGACCGCCATTCGGAGAAGTGTACCCGGAGCTGTCATGGCGTATCCCCAACATTTATTACTCGCTTTGGCACCGAACGAATATTCAGAGAGCCCCTCAACCATGGGCCCCGCTTCTCAGCCCAAACTGTTATGACACGTTTTTGCGTTTTCATTGTTTTCAACAATCCGGCAAGCCCCCCGATAGAGGTATGGGCCTCAGCACGAATATTTTCAGAGGCCTCCTCCAGTGCTTTGGTCGCGGATCTACGAACATGTTTCAGTTTATCGGAAACTTCGGTCATTTTACCGTCTAGTTCGGTAAGTGCAGCTTCTCTGATGAGAGAGTCCTCTGAGCGCAACGCATCATAAGCCTCTGTAATGGCCGCCTGGTGGTCTTCTAGGGCTTTTTCAACACCCAACCGGGCCTCTTTTTGAAATTCAGTTATTTTTCCGTCTAATTCAGCAACCGCCGCTTCTCTGATGAGAGAGTCCTCTGAGCGCAACACCTCATAAGCCTTCGCAAGGGCCGCCTGGTGGTCTTCTCGGGCGTTCTCAATACCCGTTCGGACCCACTCAACCCCCAACCGAGCCTCCTTTCGAAATTCGGTTATTTTTTCGTATAGGTCAGTAAGTGCCGCTTCTCTGTTGAGAGAGTCCTCTGAGCGCAACGCCCCATAGGCCTCCGCAATGGCCTCCTTGTGGTCTTCTCGGACCCCCTCAACACCCAACCGGGTCTCTTTCAGAAATTCGGCTATGTTCCCGTCTAGTTCAGTAAGTGTCGCTTCTTTGCTGAGAGAGTCCTCTAAGCGCAACGCATCATAAGCCTCCGCAATGGCCTCCGCAAGGTTCACCTGGTGGTCTTCTCGGACTTTATCAATACCCGACCGGGTCTCTTTTCGAAATTTGGTTATTTTTTGTCTAGTTCAGTAAGTGCCGCTTCTCTGATGAGAGATTCCTCTAAGCGCAACGCATCATAAGCCTCCGTAAGGTCCGCCTGGTGGTCTTCTCGGACTTTATCAATACCCGACCTGGCCTCTTTTCGAAATTTGGTTATTTGTTTTCCTAGTTCGGTAAGTGCCGCTTCTATCTGATGAGAGTCCTCTGAGCGCAGCGCATCATAAACCTCCGTAAGGTCCGCCTGGCGGTCTTCTCGGACTCCCTCAATACCCAACCGGGTCTCTTTTCGAAAATCGATTATTTTCCCGTCTAATTCAGTTAGTGCCGCTTCTCTGATGAGAGAGTCCTCTAAGCGCAATACATCATAAGCCTCCGTAAGGTCCGCCTGGTGGTCTTCTCGGACTTTATCAATCCCCAACCGGGCCTCTTTTCGAAATTTGGTTATTTTTTCACCTAGTTCGTTTAGTTCCGTATGCGTTTCTTCACGACTTTGTGTATTCACAGCCAGGGCATATTCTCTAAGTTGTCGTAGTAGACTCTTGTGAATCTCGTCCGTGGCCACCGATATAGTTCTATTGATCAAGGCCTTTGTTTTTTGGGTAGTTAAAAAGTCGCCCTCTGTCGGGATGAATCCCCCTTCTGCAGGTTCCAAATTCTTTGAATTTGTCACCCAATCCCGATTGGAATTGGAAGAACTACCTGGTCCGTATATACTCATTTTCAATAATGTTGATAATATATATATATATACGAACATGCGTTTAATTCTAATTAATTTTAAAAAATTATAAAATTAATTAATTTGAAATTTCTAGGACGACCGAAATCGGGTAATCGTTCTTCAACTCTCGCCCTTTATCATCAAGAATAGAAATCTTCAACTCGTGGATGTGTCCCGATTCCAAAACTTTCATCTCGGGGTGTGGGAAGTCTAAGGTCACAGTCTCCCCAAAGAAACAGTCGCTGGCGGGCACGGTTTTCAGTAATGTGCTGGGAGTGCCGTCTACCGTGTTGTATGATGTGTTCACCCGATCCAGGTGCACCCCGAGAGTTTTCGTGACGGCGAAGTTTACTGGGGTCGTGCCGACGTGCTCGCCCGGATCAAACACTCCGTCATCGTTGTAAGGGTATGTTGTTTTAAATCCTAACAGTGAGCCCAACCCCGGTGAGATCCTTAAACGCCTCTCAACGGTCAATATCGTGAGCCCCGTGGCTTTCGAGATTGCGAGAGTGACTATACCGGGAATCTTCGCCGCAACAAAAGCTTGGAGATCTCTGAAACTCCAAAGAAAACCCTTAGGTACTAATAACATCCTGGAGTTACTTTACTAACGAAATCCTGAGGTATCTGGAGCGTCTATGACGTAGTTTCCGAAAGCCACAAGGCTTACGCCCTCGACTTCTAATGTGAAAAACTCGAGCGTTTCGATGTTTTGCCAGCCTACCGTGAAGGTGATTGATCTAAGGTCTACCCGGCGTTGTCCGCAGCAGTTGTCTATTAACTTTTGAAGTTCACAACTCCCTTTTTGAACATTAGTGATAGTAGCAAACATAATAATATCTTTCAATGGATACCATAGCATTTAGCGTCAATTCTAATGCAAAGTACGCGGTCGGTGGTAAATACACTCAAAAAGACGTTGTTAACCGCCTTGTACACCCAACCGTAACGGTTAGACCGGAAAGTGGCTTTGCCACCAATTTCAACTAACACGTTTGAGAAATATGTAGTTCTACTAGTCAAGATGTAATACTAAGATGGAATTTTTCCCATATGAACTTCTGGCAGAACCAGCTAAATTTCGCCATACGGCGCGCAACGGCCGGATGCGGAGTTTCGCATCAAGACCATCTGACATCCAAGAATGTCATGCTCCGAAGTGTCTACAACTTTCACGTGTATTATACAATTAGGAGGATTCTCAAATAACTAGGTATTCCACTACCTCAAGACGACGGCTGGGATCCCATTACCAGCACATACGACCGTAAGGCGTTCGAAAGATTGTGTAACGAATTTGGGGTACCAAAAGACGCGGACTGGAGACAGAAAGTATACACCCCAACCGACAGTTTAGGGCTAGTTCACCTTAAAGGCTTAGTTAGTGGTGGGCATCTTGATAAAGTTCCCGCATATTTCTCAGGGTTGTGGAGTGCTCGCGGAGCTACCCCACCACCAGTTAGAAAAATGGCAACATGGACTAAATATAATTATAAATTGAATAAGATGACGTTCGGCGATGAAGTGCTTGGTGGGCTTGCGTGTAAAGACGGTTATTTTCATTGGCTACCTACTAAAGTAGCCCACGTGGAATACCTAGACCTGGGTGATACTCCACAGATGCGAAATGCTTGGACCACATTTATGTTAGATGAAAGCACTGGATTTACGCAGGGTGGGGTTATTCGTCTCAACGAATCCATTCGCATATACGTATGGGCAATCCTCGCCTCACAGAAGCAAAGGCGCAGCGCTATACTGGGTACGGGAACGGCCTTTGACGCACAAAAACAGTTCTTGGCACTTGTCGAGGACGCCATCTCAGCTAAGGTGGATCTCCAGAAGGCGATCCAGAATTATCAAGACGTTTTACAGACTGCCGGCACCCGGTAGACTACGCATTTGGAATAGGTCTTTATATGGCGCCGAGCAATATGATACTACGAGACGACCCGGTTGACGGTTACAATAATCAAATCGTAGTCGCCACCACCAATCAAGAAATCGGCCGAAACGGGAACGTGAACACGGGTATCATCAAGCTCCCACCCAAGATGCCCGGGCGCGGAGTTGTAAGTGGAACCGATTTCATAAAACCCCCAATTCATCCAATCGTGACTGGATTGGATACACCCACCCCAATTCGTAAATTGGATGTACCATCGAGTCCCCCTAATCCAATCGTAATTGGAACAGGAGCGGAAACACCAATCGAGATTGGAAGCACAACACACGAGGAGGAGAAATTATAATTAGCGCTCGTCGTTGCCCTCGTGGCGGTCGGACTACTCGCGCTTTGGTTTTAGGAACTCTCTGGCGGAGAATAGTAGAAGACCGGCGATCGCCACGATTAAAGCCCAAACATTATTGGCAAGCCATCCGACCGTTTTTGATAATATAGATAGCAAGAAGGAGAGGAGACCCCCAATCAATCCAGGCAGCGCGGCAGCCAACTTTCCTGCTAATTTAGCCAGGAGACTTGCGAGGGATTTTAGTTGTTTTTTTACCCACTCCTTGGCTCCGCCGGATGGCGTGGGTGCTGGTGCGGGTGCTGGTGCGGGTGCTGGTGCGGGTGCTGGTGCGGCACCAGCATTGACAGCTACAAATAGAGACGATATAGATAGAATTAGGGTCGACATAATCATGCTGAAAGCTGCGATGATGGTTACTATCGTGACGCCCTTCTCTCTGAACAGAGTGCGAAGACGCTCACCGAGTTTCGTGTCCTCGTGCAGGACCCTCGAGATTGTTTCGTGGCTCCGACTTAATTGGCCGGACAGTGTGTCACCGACTGGGGCTCACACGCTCTTATATGGCGGTGGTCAATAATGTAGAGTTGGCTCTACACATAAATTCCCCACGCGGGTTCTAATGGACCAAATTACAAGTAAACGCCCACTGTCTTCAATCTCTGTAATTATACGATCTGTAAATATATATGAAATATATTTAAGTCAATGTAATAATATAGGCATCTGAAGTTGTGAAAACACAACTTCAATCACACAGGTCTATGGAAAAGTGCCCTAAGAGTACATGCATTACATGGTTACAGATCGTACAATAATAAGTAAAAGTATTTAACAAAGCAAGTTATGATTATGTAAACAACACATACAAAATGGCGGAGCAGGGCTGTGTCTAACCAGTTTAGAACCTAGTTGTTTTGCAGTTTCATGAATTAAACCAATACTATCAAATGAGGAAGCATGAAATCTACACATCCCTGAAAGAATAAATGAGTTTACCAAAATAGAGTAATAGAACATACCTGTAAATATATATGAAATATATTTAAGTCAATGTAATAATATAGGCATCTGAAGTTGTGAAAACACAACTTCAATCACACAGGTCTATGGAAAAGTGCAACGGGGCATAGCGCGTAGCATGCATTGTGCATATTAGTGATCACATGACCTGAACGTGTACAAGGGCCCATTATTGCAGTACCGTTATATACACGGGATGTAAATAATAACAAACGAGGGTCAATACAAAAGTAATTTTATTTCAGCCTACGACATACTTCCCTGCTTTATAAAATGTCGTCCCGACATATTCAGTACCAAACTGACAGGTTCTGAGACAACGGAGTGTAAACACACTACGTTAATACAAAATGTACATGAAAAATACGAAGATAACGAAGATCGCTCACTCAAACACAGACATATTAAAACAATGATGATGATGATGATGATGATGAAGATGATATTCTTCGAATACCAATGTGTATCATGGCCTAAATTGTGACGACCGTGCTATCAGGCACGGTGAACACATGCTCCTGTCCGATACACCAGTTGTCGGGGTCGTATCGCTGTGGCGGACGGCGATTTCGTCTTGGACGCTGGACGGCTTCTGGCGATTCTGGTGGAGAGACCGTACGTGGTTGCAGTCCATGTTCTCCTGGCGACCTCTGCATTGGTATCTTGTACTTAGCAGATTCCACTCGGTCAGTCTCCTCCACAGTGCTACCAGAAGAGTCCAACTCGTCATCCGCCCCAGAGCTTTCGGTGGTGTCGGCTGTTCCTCTCGACCAATCGTCGTCGTCGGTGCAGGCAAAGACATGAATGGGAGCAGGTGGTTGCGGTGCAGAGTCCGCAGTCTTCCAGATGAATTTTCCTTCTTCACTTGATATACCGGTATATCACTATCTGGTTGACTGATGACAATATATGGGTCCTCTTCCCAACGGTCAGCAAGCTTGTGCTTCCCCTTCAATCCAACATTGCGGACAAGCACTCGGTCTCCAGGCTGCAGATGGTTCTCCCGGACACGCTTATCGTATTGTGTCTTGTGCCTGCCGGCCTGGCGAACGCACTCCTCATTTGCCTCGTTGTATGCGACCTGCAGACGACTATCCAACTGCGGGGTGGGCATAGTCTTCATGACTCTTTCTGTTCCTTGGTTCTTGCTTGATTCCCAGAAATGCATCTATGGCGAGACGGGGTGCCTGCCGAACATGAGGTAGAAGGGGGAGAAGCCAGTGCTCTCGTGTCTTGTTGCATTATATGCATGGACCATCGTTGGCACATGAGCCTTCCAATCCACCTTCTTGTCATTTTCCAGTGAACCTAGCATCCGGATGAGTGTCTGGTTGAATCGCTCAACCTGACCGTTTCCCATAGGATGGTATGGGGTGGTCCTTGTTTTCTTTATCTTGGCAATCTTGCAAAGGTGACGGATAGTCTTTGATTCAAAGTTCTGCCCCCTGTCACTATGTAACTTCGAGGGAAATCCATAGTGGAGGAAAAAACGTTCAAACAAAGCCCTAGCCGTCGTCCGTGCTGTCTGGTTCCTCGTCGGAATGGCCATGGAGTAGCGCGTGAAATGATCTGTAATGACTAGCACGTTCTCGTATCCGCCCTTGGAGGTTTCGAGAGACAGATAGTCAATGCAGACAATTTCCATCGGAGCCGTCGACTGGATCGGGACCAATTCAGCTGCCCTCTGTGCTGGAACCTTCTGCCTAATACAGCGATCGCATGTCTGCACCTTCCGCTTGATGTCGCCATCCATCCCTGGCCAGAAATATCGCTCCTTGACGAGAGATGTTGTGCGATCTCGGCCCTGGTGTCCCAGGTCGTCGTGTAGGGCACTTAGTATGGTGTCTTTGGCAGATTCGGAAGAACGGTATGGGTGATATCTTGTCCCTCGAATGTTAGTTATCCTGAACAGGATGCCATCCCGGAGTAGCAGCTTATCCCACTCGCGAAGATACCTTCTAACTGCTGGGTCTTCGTTCGCGGCTTGCCTTGCAGTTTAGGTCGCTGATTGGACTTCTTAAGCTCACTACTCTCGAAATTGCTCTGTCTGTATCCTGTCCGTTTCGCCAATCATTCGATGACAAGGCGCATGCCGCCAGTAGGTCTTCCGGAATGTGGCATTCGAATGACGTGTCATGGTCTGTAGTCAAGGCATTCCTCTGCGGGTGCGTCCTCAGAAGTTGTCTGTGTCATGCTAAATATGGCCTTCATGTTATCTGGGAAGATTGTCCGCTCCTCTGTTTCCATTGGCATTTGCCTTGATAAACCATCGGCGTCGTTGTTCTTCTTCCCACTTCTATAGGTGATATTGGAAGTTGTAGTTGGTTAGAGAGCAGCTATCCATCGTTGACCAGTAGCATCAAGCTTAGCCGTAGTTAACACGTATGTAAGAGGGTTTATTGTCAGAGACAGCTTCAAAGGTGGCACCATACAGATAGTCATGAAATTTGTCTGTGATGGCCAACTTCAAAGCTAAGAATTCCAACTTGTGGGCCGGATAATTCTTCTCTGACGGCTTAAGACTCCTGCTTGCATACGCGATAACCCGGTCAATGCCGTTCTGCTTCTGGTATAGCACGGCTCCCAATCCATTCAACGAGGCATCCGTGTGTAGGATAAATGGCTTATCATATTCGGCATATGCGAGGATTGGCGGCGATGACAGCTTCTCGATGATCGCATCGAATGCCTGCTGCTGTTCGTTGTCCCAGCGGAATGGTGATTGACGTGTCTTCTGCTTTGATTTCTTAGTGCACTGACCTACGAGGAGATCGTTAAGAGGACGCACAATACTAGCGTAGTCCTTAACAAATCTCCTGTAGTAGCCACTGAATCCGATGAAGCGCCTAACGTCTTTTGTCGATGTGGGAACGGGCCAAGTTTTGATGGCAGATATTTTCTCTGGATCTGTCTTGATTCCGTCTTCGGATACAATGTGACCGAGGTATGTGACCTGTCGCTTGAAAAATTCACATTTAGATGTCTTGAGCTTCAAATTGTGTTTATGTAATCTCTCGAAGACAGCTTCTAATCGATCCAGTTGTTCATCAAATGTAGTTGAGAAGATGATTATATCATCGAGATATATCAAACACTGTTGAAGGTTGAGGTCACCCATGCAGCGTTCCATGAGTCGTTGGAATGTAGCCGGGGCGTTACATAGTCCGAATGGCATGCGGTTGCACTCAAAGAATCCCAAGTTTCCGACCTGGAAAGCGGTTTTCCTTTTGTCCTCTTCTTTCAGTTCAACCTGCCAATATCCGGCTTTCAAGTCCAGTTTTGAGAAGTATCTGGAACCGGCGAGAAGTGCAGGGAATCTTCAATCCTCGGAATGGCGTACGCGTCCTTGATCGTGCGGAGATTTAGCTTCCTGTAGTCGATGCAGAAACGGATTGTGCCGTCCTTTTTCCTGACTATCACGACATTGGACGAGTACGGGCTCTCCGATGGACGTATTGCATTCAGCTGCCATCATCTCGGCTAAATGTTCTCGAATCTCTTGGATCAGTGCTGGTGCTATTCTTCGGTAGGGCTCCTTGAATGGTTTTTCTTCCGTCAAATGAATCTCATGTTTCACTAGGTCGGTATGTCCCAAATCGGTCGGGCCCTTCGAGAATATGGACTGCCACTTACAGAATAGGCGAGTAACCTTGTCTTGTTGAATCTGTGAAAGATCGGAATCGGCTAAATCAACGCCTAGCTTCATAGTGATGGGCTCGTTTTCTGTGCATTGGCTGGTATATTAACATACTGTTGGCAATGACAGCAGGTGTGACAAAGGATCACAGGACCGAAGAACTTTGACTTCTTGTAGCTCGCAAAGAGGTGAATGTGGCTGGATGATCACTACTTTTGCTGACATATTGTATAGTCTGACGGGGATCCTGGTGCTCTTTCCTGGTTTATCCAGCTTCACTACCCTAGGGCATACTCCAAGTTTGGATGAAACCCCATCCGCCGTCTCTGTAACTGCTGTATCAACAGTTCTGTTTTTTCTAACAAATCCGTTGACGGTTACAGTTTCCATTGGTTGGATCTCAATTCTGCGATTAGTTGACATTACTTTTCCGACACATCCATGGTGTACTGCTTGGAAAGCATCTATCCATTCAGTCGGTACAACACTGTCCTCTCCAGTCGCTTCCTCACACAGCCGAATGACATTGGTTCCGACGATAACAGGAACATTCAAGTTGTATTCTGTTGCAGGGACTACAAGGACGGGGACAAACAGCTCACTGTCGTTGATGAATGCTATCTCAATTGTAGCCTCCACATATCCGATGTACGGAAACTTGTCCTCCGTCCGGTCCTCTCAAATCCAAGTCTTTCAATGGCTTCATTTCAGGTCGCGGCTGGAGGGAATTATAGAAATCCTCGGATACAGTGGTCACCATAGACCCACTGTCAACTAATGCAGGTGTGTTGCTACCACAAAATGTTATCGTGGTTTCATTAGCGTGACCAACCAATTTGGTGAACAATGTTTTCTTCTGTGGGCGCTTTTCTGTGCTGTCTCCAGTTCGCGCTTCAACGGAGACACCTGTCTGTTTAAAGGCTTCTTATGTTCACCCTCCTTCTTCTCGGTATGCAATTTGTCTACTCCTTGGTTTGTCTGTGATTCTGTTTGTGGTGCTCGCCAAGGTGTTCTTCTCGTCTTCTCGGTCTTTTTCGCATCTCTTGCATTTGTTTTTCCAGTGATGTTATCTTTTTCATCATCTCGTCTAACTTTGTCCCGTCCGGTGTTTCTGTTCTTATTTGTTGGTGTTGTACTCCCGTTGTCAATTTCATGTCGTATTCCTCTGCTCTAACTGCTCTCTGTAGTTGTTCAAATGTTCTGATATTTTCATAGTGTATCCTTGACGCCATCTTTAACTTCTCACTCCTTAAGGACCTCCAGAATTTCGATCTCAGCATGTCGTTCCGGTCTTTTCATTCACGAACATGTTCTTTATCCATGGCTCTCTGAACTATCTCCTCTAGCCTTAATCCCCATGCTGCTATCGATTCTCCTTGTTTTTCTGTGTGGTGGTGTAGAATTCCTGTAACACGCTTTCGCCAGCGGCAACATTTCCGAATACTCCTTCCAGCTTACTGAGTATTTCGTCCACTGTGACATGCGTTCCCATCGGCAGCAAAACTCTCTTTGCTTGCCCCCTTAGGGATTTCCGAATGGCCTGTGACATTACATGTTCAGGGTAAATATCTTGTCGGCTACAAGCGACTTCATATTTCCATTCTTCATAGGAGGCCTCCGTTCTTGGTTTAGGTTCCTCCCCCGAGAACACCGAAAACTTCGGGAACGAGTTGTGCCATTCCTTGTTGCTAGATTGGTTGTCCTTTCTGTCGATTGCGATGTTACTACTGTTACGATCATCCAAATTGTGTTTCCTTTCCTTAAGGTCCTTCTCTCTCCGTTCTATCTCGTTCATCTTCACCTTCAATCTACTCTCCCTCTCTGTTAGTATTTCATCATATTGTGCATATTTCTGCTGTCGTGAGGCTCTCTGTTCCTCTTCTTTCATCCTGCTCTCCATGGCTTCTAATTCCTTCTCTCGTCTGAACATGTCATCTTCCATGGTACGCAGTGTCTGTAACCGTCTTTGCTGTAGTTGAACTTCTGAACTTTCGTCCATATAATCATCACTATATTATGTATAGTAGTCGTCTCTTTCCTGTTTAATAGGGTGAGTCTGTCTGCCACCGGTAACTTCAGCATAGTCAGTCTTCGATCTTGATAGTGGTGCAGCTACTCGTCCCACATATCTGTCTTCTTCCTTTGTTCTCGTACCCTTAATTCTCGTCTGTTCCATGGTGTCCTCCTCCTCATCACTCGTCTCGTTCCATCGCTCATAATAGTGCTTTTCAACATGAGGAATATGTCTGTCCTTCCTATACGCTCCACTCTTTGTACCCATTCTGTCTGATCGAAGGTTGTCAAATGACGTTTCTGTCCTACTACTGCTTCTCGTACGTCTTTGTTGTCTCTCTTATATCTTCGTTCGTGTATTCCAAATGTCTGAGCTTTTTCCTTTGTGGTCAGAGCTAAATCTTGCATCGCTTTTATGTTCTCTTCAATTTCTCTATTTAAATCTATCCACTCTAGTCTTGTTCCTCTCTGTCGTCTCCATCTATTCCACTCGATCTACTTCCTCGTTTTTCCTGGTGTCCTTTGCTCATTTTCATTGTGGACTCATGTCTCTCTTTCATCTTCTTTCCTGGTTGGCTTTCCATCTCGTCGTTTTCTGATATACTCTCCTCATCATAGAGCTCTACTTCGGTCCGTCCCTTTCTATCAGCCCTCCTTCTGTCTGTTCCATAGTTCTCCTCTGTATTGTCAGTAACTTCGACGTTGTGTCTCCTTGTCGTGCTTCTTCCAGTCGTTCTCGATTCAGATAATTCCCTAAGACGGCGAAGTACATCTTCATCACCATGTATGATCTCTCGAGTTGCGTTTCACTATCTTTATTTGAACACGCACGACTCTGAGAATCACTGGCGATCGCGACCGATACTTTCCAACACTGTTTAGATCATCACGACCTTGACGTTCTCTTGAAGAACTGTTTTCTCTCAGTTTTTCTTTCCGCTTCTCCTCTAATTCTCCTTCTTGCTACTACACATTCCTCACGTTGCCTTCGTAATTCTACCATTTCCGCTCCATGCTATTCCGTACTTCCTCCTCTGCTATCCTTCTTTCCCTCCTTAATCTCCTCCGATCTCTTTCTTCCCGCTTTTCACAAAGATCCGCCATGATCTTTCAATTCAAAATCAGCACAATATAGGTAAAATAAATTGTCTTTGGCTTTTGGATGTCTCACTATGAATAATCACTATTTATATATATATACTATCAATGTATATGTTCACTGATTGTTCATATCCACGTCCGTTGGACTTGATCAAGTATCACTTCACTAAATAAGTTTCCATTGATGTTGCACTACGTAGATAAATGGTTCACTTTGTATAAACGTTCAGTGTATATTTCCTCACATACGTGTCCTTCACAGTTCCCAGAATTACTCTCACGTGGCTCCTGTACTAAATTGGAATTTCACTATGCAAATGCACTTCAGTTCATCCAACAAGCAATTATTTTGTTTTGTCGTTTCACTGTAATCCTGACGTCATTGGCGTCGGTTGCTGATCAACTTTCAGCATTTACGTCACGTTTCCAAATATTTATACCACAATAGTTCACTATTTAGTTTAGTTCAACTTCACACGTTGTGTGTACAACTGCCAGAGTTCAACACCGTATTGTTCATGAAATGAATAATGATAATGGAGGAGATGAGTGTGTTTAAAATTGCCAACTACATACGTCCACTCATACTAGCACACGCACACTAATAACAACAAAATACGCGAAAATACGATACGATACGGCGCGGCGTCGCGAGTCCGAGATAGATACTAAGAAAATTTTTTATTTGAGCGGTTTCCGCTTTTCAAATAATTAACTGGATCAAGGTACCTGTATACTTATTTACTTTAAATAAAAAAAAATCAGAATTGTATTTCTGGGGAAAAAAAATAGAACACCCTAGCGAGCCTCGAACCACCGATAAACTTCTCACTTACAATCCACAACCTGGCCGCCAGACCTCGCTGACCACTGCGCTAGTCGGACAATCAACAAAACCTATTGAGTAGTTTACGATGTTATCGATTCTTTAGCGAAAAACGCGCGAACAGGGGAGTTCATGGGAAAACAGGGTCGGAAAAAAAATATTGTCACAAAATCAGAGTCCGCAACTATGAAAATCTGGTCGATCGGATTTTCCAACAAGAAATGTACACAATTATTTTCCCAAAGAAGCAATATCAAGCAGTTTGGTTAGTAGTGAAATGCAGCGCTGGGCGCGGGCGATAAGTCAAGCTATATGGATGGGGTTATATGGCTGGGCTATAGGGCTGAGCTATAGGACTGAGCTATAGGGCTGAGCTATAGGAATGGGCAGGATATACAGATATATTGGCCCAAATATAACGGAACATATACCATAAGAATATGTGACTTGAGATACAATATCGACAGAACAGATACAACAACCCAAAGCTCACATAATCAACTACATGGTGTCAACAATTCCACAATTCAATACTGGTATACACAGATACACGTGCTAACAATCGGACCGCATGTACAGAGTCACATGTGCAGTGAATATGTAGTATCGATACAATTGCCAGGTAAAGGCGTATACCGTCATGGATTGTCTGAATTGTTACACAATCACTGACAAATAACTGTAAATTGACAGACTATGTGTCCTATGAGGTCACCCGGTCATGACAACATTGCACGCAATCAAAACGGATATGAAACTGCAAAACAGAGAAAATTGACTCACCAACAGCCGACCAGTATAGTAAATCCATGTATATATCACAGTCACAGTAAAGTATCTACACCTAAATAATCCACACAAATGTAACTGTCACTAATCATCTGGTCACAGATAATCCAAACGCGTCCGTGGAATAACGTTCGCAACCAATCTTCAGCTCCGTCGTACACGATTCTATGTGTTGCTGATGTCCCGTGTCCGCCGCCTCCTTCTTGGTGATCACCGGTACAACAGTTTATATGTATCCACTCTATCTAACACGCACGTGTAGTTGTTTGTTTACAAACAATCTCAGGGAACCGGGTGGAATATAATATATCCAATCTGATTGGCTTAGGCACTGGTCGGTGTGAGTGACGTCACACTACACATCTCATACATATTCATAATCCAGAGAATACACGATGTTTACTCTTTGTGCGATTCAAATCACCGGTTTTGGTCCAATTTCACTGGCCACCATTTGTCACCGACTGGGGCTCACACGCTCTATGGCGGTGGTCAATAATGCTAGAGTTGGCTCTACACATAAATTCCCCACGCGGGTTCTAATGGACCAAATTACAAGTAAACGCCCACTGTCTTCAATCTCTGAATATACGATCTGTAAATATATATGAAATATATTTAAGTCAATGTAATAATATAGGCATCTGAAGTTGTGAAAACACAACTTCAATCACACAGGTCTATGGAAAAGTGCCCTAAGAGTACATGAATTACATGGTTACAGATCGTACAATAATAAGTAAAAGTATTTAACAAAGCAAGTTATGATTATGTAAACAACACATACAAAATGGCGGAGCAGGGCTGTGTCTAACCAGTTTAGAACCTAGTTGTTTTGCAGTTTCATGAATTAAACCAATACTATCAAATGAGGAAGCATGAAATCTACACATCCCTGAAAGAATAAATGAGTTTACCAAAATAGAGTAATAGAACATACCTGTAAATATATATGAAATATATTTAAGTCAATGTAATAATATAGGCATCTGAAGTTGTGTTCAATCACACAGGTCTATGGAAAAGTGCAACGGGGCATAGCGCGTAGCATGCATTGTGCATATTAGTGATCACATGACCTGAACGTGTACAAGGGCCCATTATTGCAGTACCGTTATATACACGGGATGTAAATAATAACAAACGAGGGTCAATACAAAAGTAATTTTATTTCAGCCTACGACATACTTCCCTGCTTTATAAAATGTCGTCCCGACATATTCAGTACCAAACTGACAGGTTCTGAGACAACGGAGTGTAACACACTACGTTAATACAAAAGTAATTTTATTTCAGCCTCACGGTTAGTCGAGACAACCTCCAAGCGAGCTTCTCTTTCATCCCGCAACGACCGCAGGAGTTTGTTGATCCGCTCGGTAGATTATCTATCGTCACGGACTTCCCCAAGTTTTCTTTCTTCTAGCGCGATATGTTCGTCCAGCACCGTGAGTTTGGAGAGGTTATTGACCAGTTCGCCCCGGACCGTTTGCAGAAACTTATCGAGTCCCATGAGTTCGCGAAGAGGTAATGGTGGGTCATACTTAGTGCCGTTTATTTCGTTGACCGTGGTTTCCACCGTGTTAATAGCGTCGATGGCTATACGAGGGACCTCGCTGATATCGCTCGTTTCTATAGCGGCGGCCGTCTTCACCAGCGTTTCGTCGGTAGACTGTAGGGTTTTTACCATTTGTTGAGGCAGCTGCGACCGATCCTCGAGCACTCCGAGAGCTCGAGCGAAGAGTATTCCATATCGGTTCAAGGACGAGGGGCTGAGGAACCGGGTCGGGTCGTTCTTGTTTGTCAGCAACTTCCAGCTATTGCCCCATTTAACCCACATGTCTCCTTTTTTAGTGCTGCGGAACTCCAACGTGGCATTGATGCCGTGTTTAGACACCTCACTATCCCACAGTTTCACCCGAGACTCCAATTTCCGCGAGAGGCTGCCAGCTCATCCTTGGAGATCCCCGTAGGAATCTCGGCACCGCCCGCCCATGCCGGAGTTTCGGGTGGGGCCTCCCACATAACCAAAGGCATAGTTTTGCCTGCGTCTGGACTAAACAAAGATGTGCCTGGATTAACCAAAGGCGTAGTTTTGCCTGCGTCTGGATCAATCCAAGGTGCAGCAAGTGCGCCTGGATTAAATAAAGGTGGAATTGTGGGTGCTGGCGTATCTATGAAGGTCGTTTCGTCATAGTTATCGATGTCATCATCGATGTCATCATCATCGCGTAAATCGTCTCTGCCGATTTCATCCATGTCAATATCGTAATCAGCCATATTTATAATTAATTATGTATTAAAGACAAAACCATACGGGTTTAATATAAATTCACTAAAAATATGTCTTCGAGTCAATACGGTCGCAAACACAATCCATACCGCAGACTGCGTGAGCCCCTCGGGGCAAAAGGCGTGAGACAGAGTGTCGTTATTACGAACAACCCATCGACGATCGACCAGAACCAGCAGCTCTTAGTCCGCTTCCCCAACCTCGGAGCTAACGACGTCATTGTGCCGGGGACTGTTCGCCTCGCTTTCACTATTTCGCTGACGTCGACGGACGCGGACCGAACCGTCGTTCAGAACCTAGGTCGCGCCATCGTCAAGAAGACCATGATAAATATTTCTGGTAATGAGGTGATGTCGATCGACGACAGCGACGTCTACCATTGTTATCAGGACCTGTGGAAGACGGCGCAAGAGCGCGTAAACGCTGTCTATCAGGGTATTGACACCAGCAAAAATAAGAACGTAACCAAACTTAGAATCGGGGCTGGTAAAAAGGCAGATAACAACGCGAGTGACAACGCGGTCGCGGGCGCTTACGGCAACCGCTTCTACATCCCGCTCGACTTTGAGTTGCTGGAGAGTCACATGCCCTACTATCAGAGTGCTTTGGCTGACCGCCTCGAATACGAACTAACGTTCAACGA